>JBAIZL010000003.1:81054928-81510994 GCA_036971475.1 Prosapia bicincta | reverse complement strand
TTTATTTCTCCCAATGTGCAAGTACACCTGGTGTACTTCGTTTATGAGTGGCTCAATGTTCCCTTCTGGAATCACTATTTTATTTTTTCCTCTCACTTTAAAGCACAAATATCCTTCTATTACCTCGTATCTCGGGTACCTTTGTATATTTTCTGTTATATTATTTAAATCTATTTGTTCCCTTTGTCCTTCTTTCAATGATAGGATTATTTGTCTTAAGGGTCTCTCGCTTTTCATTTCATTTAGCCTGATAACTGCCTGCTCGTTCTTTAGTTTTCCGATCCCGCTTTGTGCCTGGTACATGCGGCTGACCGTATCGCAAGGTATGTTCTCCTTGCCAGGGCAGTGAATAACGGAGGGTTGGTATTCTTGGATCGCTAGTGTCCATCTGGTGATGCGAGAGTTGGTGAAGTTGCAGGTGTTTAAAAATTGCAGTGCCTTGTTATCCGTGATGATGTGCAACGGCGCTCCTAATATAAGTGGTCTAAATTTCTTGAGGCCGTGCACAATGGCCAGCAGTTCTTTCTCGCACACGCTGTATGACAATTCTGCTTTCTTGAGGGTCCTACTAGCGAATCCAATAACCGCCAAATCCCCGTTATCGTCCTTTTGATAGAGTTGACTTGCTATCGCTATGTGGCTGGCATCCGTTTGTAGGAAGACATCCTGCCCAGCTCTTGGGTGTGTAATCGTTACTGCCTCGAGAAACAACCCTTTGACACGATCAAAAGCCGCCTGCATGTCTGAGTTCCAAATCCAGGGTTGCTGCTTGCGCAGGAGCTTTAAAAGAGGTGAGGTTTCCTGTGAATACTTGCTTGTAAAACGAGCATAGTAATTCACAAATCCTAGAAACGATTGTAATTGCTTTTTATTTTTAGGCACAGGGAAGTCGTGTATTGCCTGTAGCTTCTCTGGGTCTGTTCGTACCCCTTCCTGAGTAAAGATGTATCCTAGGAATTTCACCTCCTCCTGACAGAAAAATGTTTTTCTTGGATTTATTGTCAAGTTTCCTTCCCTGAATTTGGTGAAGATCGTTCGTAAATGTTCGAGGTGTTCCTCGAACGTCTCAGACAAGCATAACAGGTCGTCGACGTATGCTAGAATGTTTTCCTCTAATTCCTGTCCCAGCGTCAAATCCACCGTCCTAACCAATGCCGCTAAGGAGTTCTGTAGTCCGAAAGGCACTACCTTGAAGTTGTACACCTTGTTGTTGAAAAGGAACCCCGTATACTTCTTGGAGTCATGTGTGAGAGGTATTTGCCAAAAACTAGACGTGAGATCAATCTTGGAGATATACCTCTTACATCTTCCTTTCCTTAGAATCTCGTCAATCGCTGGTGCACTTTCGTAATCTGGTACAGTGATGTCATTTAGTCTCCTAGCATCAAGGCATAGTCTGATGGATTTGTCTGGCTTGAGGACCATTACCATCGGGTTGATGTATGGCGTTCTTGACCTCTCGATGATGTCGTTGGCCAGCATAACGTCGATTTCCTGTTGGACCTGTTTCCTATAGTTTATAGGGATCGGATAACTCCTCTTTATAAATGGTTTATCCTCATATATTTTCAATTTATGTTTATACTTATTGGACCTTCCTGGAGTCTCGCTGAATACCTCTTTGTATTCCTTTATTAATTTTTCCAGCCTTTCCTCCTGAGTCTTTGTGAGAATTGATTTGTTTTCATCCTGCTGCTGTATTGTACTTAAGTTTCTTACATTGTATACTCGACGTGGTTTCAGTGTTTGGCCATTTTTACAATTTTTGTGTTTCTTTCTCTTTACTCTACTCTTCCAATTTACAACTCCTAATCTCCTCCTCATCCTGTATCTGGGTCTACTTCGTTTTGCCTTGTCCTGAGTTCTCTTTTCTCCTCCTTTTTCCTTCCTATTACGCTTGTTTTTCTTGTCCTCTGGCTCGCTCGCATCCTTGTTTCCTTCCGGGATTTCCGCATGGTCGTAGGAACATTCTGGGCCTCCTTGTCCTCTCTGTACTTTTCCTCCTATTTCTTCCTCTTGTCCTTTATACTTTTTGTGCCTACTTTCGGCTTTCTCGGGCTCTGCCCTTTTTACCGCCCTAGTTCCACGTGTATGACCTTCTTTGTTCTCCCTTCCGGCACATTTCTGTCTGCCTTGCCATCGGCTCCTCTTCTTTTGCTTACAGCTGCTGCTCCCTTCTTGCTTTCTTTTTGCTCTATTTCTTTTGCCTCCTGGCCTTCTGGTTTTCCCTTTTTCTCCTGTTTACTACCTCTCTGTTTTACTTTTGCATTTGGTTTCTCCTTTGCCACTTCTGCTCCAACATTTCCCTCAGATTGGGATCCATGTCCCAATCCCCCCCCGAGACTCGGCCACTCCGGGTTCTCGATAGGGGTAACGACGTCAGCCTGGTGTTCGGCTGGCGCCAGTACAAGCCCCTCTTCTTCGCTTGTACCAATCCATCCCACCTTGTCGATCTTTGCTCTTCTACTAATCTCTTGGAGCTCTCCTGGATGGTCTTGTGTGGATCTTACTTCTTCTCCTTCCTGAGCTTCCAAGTTAGTAATGGATGTGTTTGGATGGTCTTGTTTAGGTCTTATGAAGTCGAGACTTGCCACCTCTCCTTCGACCTCGAAAGTCATGAAGCGTCTCTCCATGTTGATACGGGCTTTCAGTCGATGCAACAGATCGCAACCCATGACAATTTCCGCTCGTAAGCGTTCCACCACCATGAAGCTACTTTCTATTACATGACCTCCCATACTCAGAGGAATAAAGGCCTGCTTACGGACTCTTATCTGGGGTGTCTTCACCGCCATAATAATGCCCGTATTGCTTACCGGCAATTCCAAGAATTCTTTCCCTTGGCGCTTCAGCACGTTATACAGGTTGCCCTGTATAACGGACACGTCCGCGCCGGTGTCAATCTCAACACGCACTACCTGTTGCCAGATAGCGCCTATGAGTGCAGGGCATTCCTCAGAATTCTGGGATTGTCGGGGCAACAAACCTTCCTCCTCGAGCAGGTCGTCTCGTATCTCCATATTGAGACCTCCTAACTTCCTCGTTGGTTCCATGTCTGGCTGTTGAGCTGTGGCTCTTATCTTTTCTGGCTTTTCATCTCCTCCTTTATTTTCCTGATTCCGAGTTTCTTCGAGTTTGCTTGCATTTCCGTTTCCTTCTTGGATCTTGGCTAGGTCACTGGAACTCTTTGGGCCTCCTTGTTTTTCAGCTTCCTGCTGCCTACTATTTCTCTCAATCTCTTCCTTTCTTCCTCCTTTACTGTTACTGGGTAGCTGTTCTACAGCATCCTTGGGCTCAGCCCCACCCATCGCCCTGTTTCCACTCTGTTCCCTTTTGCCTTCTCCTTCCAGCACGTTTTTGCTCGCTTCCCTGTCAGATGTAACTCCTTTTGGTCTTTCTTTTTCTTTTACTATTCTTTTACTCTTCTTTATTCTACTAATACTCTTTTTTACTTCTTTGTTCCGGGTCTCGGTTCCTTTTGCTCGCCATTTTCTGTCTCCATGTTGTCTGTTCTCTTCTATTTCGCACGAGACCCTCCCGCCTCGTTTTTTGGACTCCTTGTCCTATTTCTTGGTTCCATGTTCTGCCTTGGAGGTGGTCTGGTCTCTCTCTCCGGCCTGGGGTTCCCATTGGTGTTGTTCCTTGGGTGAGGAGGCCTCATATTTGGAGGTGGCCTCTGTTGGTACCTAGGCGGCACCTCTCTCCCATTTATACCCCGGCTTCCGTTGTCCGTCTCCACGCCGTTCAGGAAATCAATGGCACTGGCCACTGACTCCCTATGAACGCCAAGGCTAGCATTCCGGACCTCCCTTCCGAAATGCGTCATCACCTTGTTCACGAGGTAACGCTCTGGTATCGGCGGGTCCAAATTTCTGGCTTTGTTAACCATTACTACGAAGTATTCGGACTTGCTGTAGGGTCCCATCTCATAATACCTCCCAGTGTCTAACTGCCGCCTTATTTTCTCTTGCGCTTCAAAACCCCAGTATCTGGCTAAAAACTTAGCCTTAAACTGTCCATACTGGTCTCCTGGATTCATAACGGCCTTCCACCAGGCTTCTGCCGTTCCTTTTAAATTTTTGACCACCATCTTCAGTTTGGTCTCCTCTTCTAACATGGGGTCTACTTCATCAAAGAGCTCCTCCATGCTCTTTATAAACGCTACCGGATCTTCATTATCTTTTCCATAATACTCGATCCTTTTTGCTCCTGTAAGCTCCTGATAATCCCAGGCCCGTGGTTTTATCCAGCTAAATCTTGTCGCTTGTGCTCCTGCACTCCTTACTTTGTCCGCGACTCTTTTAACGCTGGTTTCCACTTTCTGCAGGCCTGTTTGCAGGTCCACGATTTTCTTGTCCTGCTCCAGTTGCTCCTCTTCCTCCTTTTCGATCCTTACTTGTAATTGATCGACTTTGCTCTCATAAGTCGACACTCTTGCGTCCATGCTCACCATGTGCTGGGCTATGTCGTCCTTATGACTTTTAAACTTTTCCGCCATCCTTTCTTGGAATTGTTTCATTTCTTCTCTATCCCTTTTTTCTTTTTCTTCTCGCTCTTTCTTTTCCTGTTCTTTCTCTTGTTGTTTCTTTTTTCTCCTGCCCTCTTTTTCTTCTGCTTCCCTTATCCTTCTCGCTTCTTCGTTTTGCCATCTTAACTCGGCTTGTTCTCTCTCTTTATATCTCCTCATCTCTTCCTCCTTCCTTTCTGTCTCCCTTTCTAACCTCCACTCTTCCTTCTCCCTTTGTCTTTTAGCCTCATCTTGCTCTTCCTTCTTTTGCCTTTCTAACCTATCCTGTTCTTTCTCCTTCTGTCTTTCTAATCTCTCCTGTTCTTTTTCCTGCTGTCTTTTAGCCTCATCCTGTTCTTTTTCCTTCTGTCTTTCTAACCTTTCCTGTTCTTCCTTTTGCTGTTTTTTAGCCTCATCCTGTTCTTTTTCCTGTTTTCTTTCTAATTTTTCTTGTTCTTTCTCCTTTTGTCTTTTAGCCTCATCTTGTTCTCTTTCTTTCCTTAGCATCGCCATTAGCTTTTCCATTTCACTTCTTTCCTGCTGCTTTTGTGTTGCCATGGCTTCTGTTCTGTTTATCTCCTTTTTGTTTTTAAACCTTTCCTTCTTTCTAATTTCAAATTATAAACTTTTTTATAAAATCCTTTACTTTACATAAAAGTGTCGTTGGATGTCGTGCGTGTGTTTCCTCTAAACGCGTTCGTCTATGTGTTTCCTTTTTCCTACATACTACTATTTACCCTACATTATTTTCTTAACTCTTTTAAAACTATTTCTCATACTAAACTATTTAACTCTTAATTTCCTCTTTTTACCTTATTTTTAAATTAATTTACCAGTGTTTCAACCTAAAACTGCAATCTAACTCTTTTCTTTAACATTTTATTATTTATTTCTTACACTTCCTAGGTCGAATTTCGCCATGTCTTTTTATGATTTTAATAGAGACCGAAATATTTATACGGGAAAGTCCGCAACTTTACCCGTCGGTCCCACTCGTTAGGGCGCCATCTTACTAACTGTAACGGACCCGGCCAGCACCTACGCGCAACGCCGTGCCATCAACCCCACCGTCGACCAGCACGCGCGCGCAAGCCCGCCCACCAACGCCCGTTGCAGAGCAAGAATTTTGTAACGAGCCGCTCGCAGCAAAAACCACGAACGCTGTGCAATGCTCGCCAAAATCTGCCAGAGAACAAGTCACTGGACTTAAAAAAGAAAAAACCTAACTTGCTGCGGATTCTACCCTTAACGGGTAAGTCGTCCCAGGGGATGGGTTCTTTTGAAAGACATCTAAACGGCGAAATGACCATATCAACTGTAGGAGAGTGTAAGAAACTTGTTTAAAATAATACACAGTTTGTTTGCAAGTTAGTAAAAAAATCTTTATTTTTTAATTTTTTAAAAATTTAAAATTTAATATTACAATGCACAGTCTGCAATTTATTTGACAAAAAAAAAAAAATTATCTTTTGTGTTGGTTCTTAACACAGTTAAGAAACCAACTCTGCTTATTTTAGTTGACATTTAAATTTAAATTAAGAATTTACGATTTTAATTTTCTTTCATTCAGAGTATGCCAAAGCGTAAAACTTCGCTCTACTTGACGGTCAATCTTACTTGTCGGAAATATAACCCTTTACAACTTGTCATAATTTTATTTCATTATCCCAGGTTCTCAACCTTGCGATTTTAAACGTCAATATATGGTTTTGTTTACTTAACTTTTTACTGAAAATTTTAATTGTTACTAATTACAAATATTCGTTGATTCAAGCAAAGCCTTACTTTTCAACACACTCCGAAAGGTCCCTACTTTTCACATTTTGTTCAATTTATTTACACTTTCTAAACACACTACTTTATTTATGGCCATATTTACATAGCCATTTAAATGATATAATTTTTTCTATATCTTTATCAATTTAAAATGAGCAATTTAAAATTCAAATTCTATTTACTTTAGCAGGTAAAATTTCAATCAATTTCACCAAACAACCTAAAAGCAATTTCATAAAACATATCAAATTATATAAAAACCAATTATGAAGTACATACTGAAACAAAAATTACATATAAAACATATAGCCATATCTCCTACAAGATTATCAAAATATTTACTGAACATCAAATCATAATTTATAAAAATTGTTAAAACATCTGCTGAACAAATTCAAACACCTTCCCATATTGAAATTATAATATTTAAATACATATTTTATTTAAAATGTTTACTGAAACATATTTAAAACCTTTTTCAAACATATCTTCACTCATTTACAAAATCTACAAATTTATTTATATTCATTTAACCCTTTGATTAGAAAATATTTAACCCTTTGATTACTCTTTGATTAACCCTTTCGGCATGAAAATTCACATAATGAAATTTATTTATATTTATTAAAACCTAGTTACACCCTTTTGAACTGATCCTTGATCATTTACAAAGAAATTTACAAATTTTAAAATTTATTTAACCCTTTTTATATAAAATAAAAAAAAACCTTTAGTTATCATTTGGTTAACCCTTTCTTCGGTAAAATTTTAAATACTGAAGTTTTGTTTACAACTTATTTAATCATAGTTAAAACCTTTTAATGTAAAATATGTAACCTTTTGGTTATCATTTGAATTAACCCTTTCTTCATTAACAATTATGCATACTGAAGTTTAATTAAAATTTAATTAAAATTTATCAATGCAATTTCTGAAGGAAATTGCTATTTAATAAATTTTTAGTAACCTTTGCTACATGGCTACAAGCCCATTTGCCTTTATTATAGAACTCACATTCTTTTAAACCAATTTGCAAAGATTTCAATTTTCTTTCTAAGTTACTCTACCACCAAGATATTTTTTTTTAAATACACATAAATCATGAAATAAACAATATATATATACTTATAATTCAAAAAAGAAAACTTATATTAACATATTAATTTGGTTAGCTAGACCCACTTACAAATTTAAAATCTCTTGTTTAACTTAACCCTTTTATTGTACCTTTTAAAAATTTAAAATCTACCCATATTAAAATCATTTCCCTTTATTCTTACTCAAACCTTGGTTTGATTCAATTTATTTTATACACATATATAATTTCACCCTTTTCTAACTAAAATCAAAGGTTTACATTAAAAAGCTTCAATTTGTTAGAACCCTTGTTTATTTTAAATGAAAACAGTTTATGTCAATTTGTTTCATATGGAAAAATGTCGTAATGACTCCTTCTAAATAAAATACCAATTTAGTTTAATTTAATTATATGAAGTAACACTCCTGTTTATAGGAGTACCTGAAACTAAAGCATAGCCTTCCAATCAGCTGTAGTAAACAATGGCCTTTTGTCCGCCATCTTGGATATTTACTTTTAGCAATTTATATTTAACTTTATTTCAACACATCTTTTATTTAAATTCTTTACACCTTCATAAGATTTTAAACTCTTTAAATAATTTATATCCCTTTATTTGATTTGTTTATTTAAAACCCTTTCCCTTTACATAAGTTCTAATCTAAAATTTCTATTTCCCTTTCATTCATAAAATACAACATAATTTCTGCATTTATGGCATCGCCATCTTGAAACCCCCCACTCTTTAAAACAAAGCCACCAGCATTTACTTGTAAAATTTAAAGTTTACTGTTAATGATTTGAAAATTTATTTAAATTTTATAACATTTTCCCAATTTAGAAAAAAAAATTCTTCAAATTAAAATTTTAATTTGCAAAGGGAAAACAATTTAGATCTGACCTGATTCCACACAAAGCATGGCTTGCCTTTCTTCTCCCTCTCTTCTCCGTGTCTCCCTTTGTTCTCCAACGGGGTGGGGAAAATCCGGCTTGGCTGTTGCTTTGCTTCCACGTAAGAATACTTGGATGACTTCCCACGCGTTGCCGCCATCTTTGAAATCCTCCATCCCTTTGTATGTCTGCTAGGCCTCAGGTAGATCAGCTCGCTTCACCCTTTGGTTGAAATCCTTCCATCTTCTTTCTTCGATGCCATTCGCACCTCTTTTAAATTTTAACGGTTACCAGTAAAATTTTAGCTTTAAGCCCTTCTTTTAACACAGTTCTTGGGCATTTCTTAACACAGAAAAGAAATAGAAAAATCTTTTAAAAACGTTTATCAATTTAGTTAAATTTTGTTAGAAATTTAGACTCACACTTTTAAAACTGTTTGCTAGGTTACACTGTTCACATCGCCTTGTCTTTCTAGTAAGGCTGTAACACACACATTTAACGACGCTCGCACATAATTTGATGGAAATTTATGGGAACCTCTTTCGCAGCGATCTTGAAATGCGAAAGGGCCCCATACGAAACTACAGCGTCACGACATCTCAACGAAACAAACTTTCCCTAGCCACTCATAGTTTTTGAACTATTGACGGTAACAAACTATTGTTCATTGTTTTACCGGAGCTACGCCCGACACCGACCTTACCCTTCGAGAGTCCTGGTTTAGCTGGGGCTTCAAAAGACGCTTGGCCTGCTCAACCCGGGAAAACACCCCCACCTGCAGTCCGTTCCCACGAGTTGACAACCAATAAGGATCTTAAATCGATGTCGCCTGATCGGCGCGCGCACTTCTTTTATACAGGTGCGTAACGGCTCGCAAAATTGATAGACCGATCGATTTAATCCATTTTTTCGATCAAGCCGTATAACTCTTTAAGGGTGCTTCTGATGGAAATTTATCATTCTTTATTTTTGCTTTTTCTCGTCTTGCTTTATCTCTGGAAATGTCGATGGTAACTCTAGGCCAATTTTGACCATCTTCCCCTTGCAAACGGCCTTAAATTTAAGTTTCAAACCCTTCCCACGGTGGCTTGGTTTGTTTTACTTACATGAACTTTAGACTCTTTATGTTTTACATGTTATCTTTTTGCGGCATGTATTCCAAGAGAATATTGCCCGCCGCAGTGTGTGTGTTGGGGTGTGTGTCTTTATGTGTAAGTACGTGAAAGACAATTTTCGTGTATCGACAAGAAACTGTAAAATCCATTAAACCCATGGTTCACAGTTCACGAGTACAGCCTAAATAAAGATCCCTATAATAAGAGATTCTTTCTTCCAAGTAATTTACTCTCATTTCCGTTCAGAAATGTCTTACATTGCCAGATAAATAACTTTGCCTAAACACAAATTTTCTGTCAATATTCCCAAAGTCATGTCTTATGATAATCATCAAAATACTTTTGGATTTACTGAATCAAGTTATGAGACATGTCAGCAAATTTTACATTGTTATTTTTTCACTTGTGGCTTATCTCTTTCAAGTATTTATTCTGTATTGAGTTTATTGTTATGATTTAAATGAAAATATCCTAATTTATTTCACATTCATAAAAGCTATTCCCTCTCGAGAGAAAAACTAGAATCATTCACATGATGCATGTTACATTCCTTTTTAAAAATGTTTGCTCATTTTCTGAAACACAAAATAATTAAACATATTGAATTTAACATTCATGTTTTTTTGAGCACTCGAGACAAGTATAGAATAAACAATAAGTCGGTAGAATGTGGAATCAAAAGTATATATCTATATTGCGACGTTAAGGCAACTAATTGAATATACACTTTGTAGTTCAGGCAAATAATTATACAAGTCATTCAAGTACAAGATGGCGTGCCAACATTTACAATGAGTAGGATTCAGTAAAGAATCGCGCTCTTACACCCAGTGTAAATAGGACGATCAAATCCTTAAGCTTTTACAAACGTATAAAAACTTTCCTTCACTGAGTTCTCCCTACTTGAAGGAAATTAGCATGACCAGCTCACGTTACAGAAGTTTTACTGTCAACTGGAAATAATGTTTACAAAGACCTTGAGAAATATATGTGTGTTAGCGTCATTGCTCATGGATAGCCAATTAGGATATACAGGTTAGAAACACATGCGTTTGATTTTAAGAGTATTATTAAGTTTAACTTTCTGCAAAATGTGTAAAAGTTGTGTTCTAATTTGAAATTGCATCGCGTTCAAAATTCACAAATTACAATTTTTCAAATTCTAGACTGAATATAGATTTTATACAACCTTTCCTGTCTATTCCCCTTTGACTCCATCTACTTTCCTTTCCAGTTCTTTATTGTTTAACTATCGTCTTTCCACAACCTCATCAACTTCGTAGCTCTATGGATCCCAGTGGTGCTCGTTGTGTGACCACATGTCAATCTAAGTTGCTTAACATAAGAACGGCGTCTATAACTAGACTACATTGAAAGCAGTTGAAGAACAAAAGGCGTTGTCGTGACAACATTTTAGCGTAGCGTACTACAGATGATGTCTTAGCTTTATTGTAATCAAAAGGTCCACACTGTCTAAAATAGTGAAATTAAGGATTTCCGCTGTGTCCGAAATTTTACTTAAATAATTTTCATATTATCATAAACCATTTAATTTTTTAAGCAAGGAATTCATACTTTCATTTTCTTCTTGTGCATACAAAGTGACTTTCTGGAGATTAGTGATCGTGAATAATTTGATGCTGGAAGCATATTAAATATCTTAAAATATCTGCAGACGTTTTTTTTCTAACCAAAATCTTAGATTTTTAGCCTAAGTCCTCTTTCCGACTTATCTAGATTATAAGAACTTGTTTCGAGCTATTAGCTGAACCATTTCATACCTATGTTGTATTTATCTTGGCGTAACTGAGTAATTACACTTGTTTTAATCTTTATACAGTTTCGAACACAAAGGAAGTTTTTTTCAACTAATCCAAAGTCCCCGCATTCGTCACCACCTGTACGTAGGACTACATAAGTATCACATCTGAAAACCTTTAACTCACATCTGAAACAACCTAAAACTCTCAGTATAATATATTATAGGCTTAAATAACTGATAACGATATATTATAGGCTAAATAACGATAAGTATTTAATTTACTAAAGATATAATAATAACTTGACAAGTATTTTTTTATCGAAAATAAATAAAACATGTTAAACCACAAAAACCTTTATTTATGTCTTGATGTTCATTTCGATTACAAATAAATCACCTCCAGACGAAATTATTACAAGAAAATTGTAGTTTAATATGTTTTATTCATATGTTTTATTGTTCATACTATATACCCATTCCCTTCAAATTATATAAAATTTGTTTTAAACATAGATTTGTATTCCATTTATTATTGGAAGGTTAAAATTTAATTTCATAAATCATCAGTGTCTTAAGTAAGACAGGAAAGTTTTAAATATGAGTATTTTTACAATTAAACCTATTAATTTGGTCGGTTAGAACTACTTCAAATAACTAGATAGATCCAAACAAAACAAGCAAAATCATCAAATATAATTGTAGATATATCGATTCTATTTATTGTAATAAACACATATTAGAAATTGTAAGAAACACATCTTGTAAAAAACCCATATAGGACTGAAAGTCTTACGCCATTTGAATGTAATGACTGCATGTAGACAATAATTTCTATCCTTAATAGAACGAGAAGTCTTTTCGGACTTTGAGAATCTGATCCTTGTAACATTGATAAATATTGCACCCTACCTCATTCTCTTCAGTGTCCCGAAAGCTATCTCTTACGGTTATATTTCCCTATGTTTATAGTTAAGCTGAAGCTATGCTATATAGGTAAGATGAAGCATTACTTCATATAACGTGGATTATAATAATAATAGTACAACCCTAAGTATATACATTTTTATAAAACTCACAACTCTCACTGTTCACTCACAGGCTTGATACAATAAATCTGATCTTGTTTTCTCTTTGCTTTATTTTTTAAAAGTTAAAAAATTTAAAATTTTTCTTAAATTTTCCATTTCTTAATTTTCCTACATTTATACCCTCGTTAGTGGCTTTATTTTATTTTTTCATTACATACTTATAAACATTTTACATTTCTTATAAATACACTCCAAAATATCTAACCAAGTTCTTACAATTTATCAGCAGTTATTTACTTACGCTCCTTATCTTGAGTGAGGAACGATGTTCAGGTATTCCCCTCTCACTCTCTGGCGCTGTCCCTTTTATCAGCTGGCGTCTTGCGTTACTTGCTTACGCATTAGTCGGCCGCTCCACACAGCTGTGACCTTGTGTAGTAAAGCTACTTCCTTATCTTTTTTGCCTGGGTCAGTGCTCTTACTGTAAACACAACTTTGGATCGATATTTGTTGCACTCCGGCAACACACATTTTTTGTTTTGACGTCAGGTCAGCTATCAGGCTTCCTTGTTTATTATTAGTCTACGTAATATTTTATATCTTTAACATCGTACCTTCCCCTTACTTTATTTGTCACAATATTGGCCACTTCATAGGTCTTACGCCCTAGTTTCCTGGTTATTTTAAATGGGCCTTCGTAAATCAATAATAACTTCTCTGTCTCTTTTCTTTGTACATTGGAGCGGTTATGTCTTGTGATTAACACTAGGTCGTTGACTTGGAAGTGCGTCTCCTTACAGGTTCTATTTGTCCTTGCCGCTCTGTAGTCTCCCTTAGTCCTAATTCGCTGAAATACTTTCTGAAGCATCTCCCTCCTAGTCTCCACTACCGCATTCCTACAATCCTCAGGGATATATCCTTCCCATACATAGTTTGTTTCCACTCCCCAGTGGACCATTGCCGGCGTGTAGCCTGTGATCTCGTGTGGCATTTGGTTATGATTTTTTTCTATGTATTGCAAGTATTTTTGCCATGAGGATTGTGCATTACTACAGTATGTCCGTAAAATTCTTCCCAAATCTCGATTTATACGCTCGGCTAAATTTACCTGGGGATGCCGAACAGGGATAAGAATGTGTCGCACTCCTACTGCCTCGATCCATTCTTTCCACTGTTTGGAGGTAAATGCCGCGCCGAAATCGGTAAGAATTTTAATCGGTTTTCCCACTGTATTAAAATACTCAGTCATGCGATCGATGGAGGTTTTGGAGTTCGGGCTTTTCACAGCGTATAATTTTAGGAACTTCGAGAACACGTCAAGGATCACTAGTACGTGTCTCGCCCCTCCTATACTCCTGGGTAGGGGCCCTAAGAAGTCTACGGCAACCATTTCCCCTGGTTGTTGTGTAAGGATTGGTCTTGTTAATGCTTGTGAGTACCTGTTAGTATGCTTGGCGTATTGACATATTTTGCATCTCCTTATCACTTCCATAACCCTTTGGTACATATTCTTTATATAGAAGCTCCGACCTAGCATTTTTGCCAATTTATTTCTCCCAATGTGCAAGTACACCTGGTGTACTTCGTTTATGAGTGGCTCAATGTTCCCTTCTGGAATCACTATTTTATTTTTTCCTCTCACTTTAAAGCACAAATATCCTTCTATTACCTCGTATCTCGGGTACCTTTGTATATTTTCTGTTATATTATTTAAATCTATTTGTTCCCTTTGTCCTTCTTTCAATGATAGGATTAATTGTCTTAAGGGTCTCTCGCTTTTCATTTCATTTAGCCTGATAACTGCCTGCTCGTTCTTTAGTTTTCCGATCCCGCTTTGTGCCTGGTACATGCGGCTGACCGTATCGCAAGGTATGTTCTCCTTGCCAGGGCAGTGAATAACGGAGGGTTGGTATTCTTGGATCGCTAGTGTCCATCTGGTGATGCGAGAGTTGGTGAAGTTGCAGGTGTTTAAAAATTGCAGTGCCTTGTTATCCGTGATGATGTGCAACGGCGCTCCTAATATAAGTGGTCTAAATTTCTTGAGGCCGTGCACAATGGCCAGCAGTTCTTTCTCGCACACGCTGTATGACAATTCTGCTTTCTTGAGGGTCCTACTAGCGAATCCAATAACCGCCAAATCCCCGTTATCGTCCTTTTGATAGAGTTGACTTGCTATCGCTATGTGGCTGGCATCCGTTTGTAGGAAGACATCCTGCCCAGCTCTTGGGTGTGTAATCGTTACTGCCTCGAGAAACAACCCTTTGACACGATCAAAAGCCGCCTGCATGTCTGAGTTCCAAATCCAGGGTTGCTGCTTGCGCAGGAGCTTTAAAAGAGGTGAGGTTTCCTGTGAATACTTGCTTGTAAAACGAGCATAGTAATTCACAAATCCTAGAAACGATTGTAATTGCTTTTTATTTTTAGGCACAGGGAAGTCGTGTATTGCCTGTAGCTTCTCTGGGTCTGTTCGTACCCCTTCCTGAGTAAAGATGTATCCTAGGAATTTCACCTCCTCCTGACAGAAAAATGTTTTTCTTGGATTTATTGTCAAGTTTCCTTCCCTGAATTTGGTGAAGATCGTTCGTAAATGTTCGAGGTGTTCCTCGAACGTCTCAGACAAGCATAACAGGTCGTCGACGTATGCTAGAATGTTTTCCTCTAATTCCTGTCCCAGCGTCAAATCCACCGTCCTAACCAATGCCGCTAAGGAGTTCTGTAGTCCGAAAGGCACTACCTTGAAGTTGTACACCTTGTTGTTGAAAAGGAACCCCGTATACTTCTTGGAGTCATGTGTGAGAGGTATTTGCCAAAAACTAGACGTGAGATCAATCTTGGAGATATACCTCTTACATCTTCCTTTCCTTAGAATCTCGTCAATCGCTGGTGCACTTTCGTAATCTGGTACAGTGATGTCATTTAGTCTCCTAGCATCAAGGCATAGTCTGATGGATTTGTCTGGCTTGAGGACCATTACCATCGGGTTGATGTATGGCGTTCTTGACCTCTCGATGATGTCGTTGGCCAGCATAACGTCGATTTCCTGTTGGACCTGTTTCCTATAGTTTATAGGGATCGGATAACTCCTCTTTATAAATGGTTTATCCTCATATATTTTCAATTTATGTTTATACTTATTGGACCTTCCTGGAGTCTCGCTGAATACCTCTTTGTATTCCTTTATTAATTTTTCCAGCCTTTCCTCCTGAGTCTTTGTGAGAATTGATTTGTTTTCATCCTGCTGCTGTATTGTACTTAAGTTTCTTACATTGTATACTCGACGTGGTTTCAGTGTTTGGCCATTTTTACAATTTTTGTGTTTCTTTCTCTTTACTCTACTCTTCCAATTTACAACTCCTAATCTCCTCCTCATCCTGTATCTGGGTCTACTTCGTTTTGCCTTGTCCTGAGTTCTCTTTTCTCCTCCTTTTTCCTTCCTATTACGCTTGTTTTTCTTGTCCTCTGGCTCGCTCGCATCCTTGTTTCCTTCCGGGATTTCCGCATGGTCGTAGGAACATTCTGGGCCTCCTTGTCCTCTCTGTACTTTTCCTCCTATTTCTTCCTCTGGTCCTTTATACTTTTTAGGCCTACTTTCGGCTTTCTCGGGCTCTGCACTTTTTACCGCCCTAGTTCCACGTGTATGACCTTCTTTGCTCCTCCCTTCCGGCACATTTCTGTCTGCCTTGCCATCGGCTCCTCTTCTTTTGCTTACAGCTGCTGCTCCCTTCTTGCTTTCTTTTTGCTCTATTTCTTTTGCCTCCTGGCCTTCTGGTTTTCCCTTTTTCTCCTGTTTACTACCTCTCTGTTTTACTTTTGCATTTGGTTTCTCCTTTGCCACTTCTGCTCCAACATTTCCTTCAGATTGGGATCCATGTCCCAATCCCCCCCCGAGACTCGGCCACTCCGGGTTCTCGATAGGGGTAACGACGTCAGCCTGGTGTTCGGCTGGCGCCAGTACAAGCCCCTCTTCTTCGCTTGTACCAATCCATCCCACCTTGTCGATCTTTGCTCTTCTACTAATCTCTTGGAGCTCTCCTGGATGGTCTTGTGTGGATCTTACTTCTTCTCCTTCCTGAGCTTCCAAGTTAGTAATGGATGTGTTTGGATGGTCTTGTTTAGGTCTTATGAAGTCGAGACTTGCCACCTCTCCTTCGACCTCGAAAGTCATGAAGCGTCTCTCCATGTTGATACGGGCTTTCAGTCGATGCAACAGATCGCAACCCATGACAATTTCCGCTCGTAAGCGTTCCACCACCATGAAGCTACTTTCTATTACATGACCTCCCATACTCAGAGGAATAAAGGCCTGCTTACGGACTCTTATCTGGGGTGTCTTCACCGCCATAATAATGCCCGTATTGCTTACCGGCAATTCCAAGAATTCTTTCCCTTGGCGCTTCAGCTCGTTATACAGGTTGCCCTGTATAACGGACACGTCCGCGCCGGTGTCAATCTCAACACGCACTACCTGTTGCCAGATAGCGCCTATGAGTGCAGGGCATTCCTCAGAATTCTGGGATTGTCGGGGCAACAAACCTTCCTCCTCGAGCAGGTCGTCTCGTATCTCCATATTGAGACCTCCTAACTTCCTCGTTGGTTCCATGTCTGGCTGTTGAGCTGTGGCTCTTATCTTTTCTGGCTTTTCATCTCCTCCTTTATTTTCCTGATTCCGAGTTTCTTCGAGTTTGCTTGCATTTCCGTTTCCTTCTTGGATCTTGGCTAGGTCACTGGAACTCTTTGGGCCTCCTTGTTTTTCAGCTTCCTGCTGCCTACTATTTCTCTCAATCTCTTCCTTTCTTCCTCCTTTACTGTTACTGGGTAGCTGTTCTACAGCATCCTTGGGCTCAGCCCCACCCATCGCCCTGTTTCCACTCTGTTCCCTTTTGCCTTCTCCTTCCAGCACGTTTTTGCTCGCTTCCCTGTCAGATGTAACTCCTTTTGGTCTTTCTTTTTCTTTTACTATTCTTTTACTCTTCTTTATTCTACTAATACTCTTTTTTACTTCTTTGTTCCGGGTCTCGGTTCCTTTTGCTCGCCATTTTCTGTCTCCATGTTGTCTGTTCTCTTCTATTTCGCACGAGACCCTCCCGCCTCGTTTTTTGGACTCCTTGTCCTATTTCTTGGTTCCATGTTCTGCCTTGGAGGTGGTCTGGTCTCTCTCTCCGGCCTGGGGTTCCCATTGGTGTTGTTCCTTGGGTGAGGAGGCCTCATATTTGGAGGTGGCCTCTGTTGGTACCTAGGCGGCACCTCTCTCCCATTTATACCCCGGCTTCCGTTGTCCGTCTCCACGCCGTTCAGGAAATCAATGGCACTGGGCACTGACTCCCTATGAACTCCAAGGCTAGCATTCCGGACCTCCCTTCCGAAATGCGTCATCACCTTGTTCACGAGGTAACGCTCTGGTATCGGCGGGTCCAAATTTCTGGCTTTGTTAACCATTACTACGAAGTATTCGGACTTGCTGTAGGGTCCCATCTCATAATACCTCCCAATGTCTAACTGCCGCCTTATTTTCTCTTGCGCTTCAAAACCCCAGTATCTGGCTAAAAACTTAGCCTTAAACTGTCCATACTGGTCTCCAGGATTCATAACGGCCTTCCACCAGGCTTCTGCCGTTCCTTTTAAATTTTTGACCACCATCTTCAGTTTGGTCTCCTCTTCTAACATGGGGTCTACTTCATCAAAGAGCTCCTCCATGCTCTTTATAAACGCTACCGGATCTTCATTATCTTTTCCATAATACTCGATCCTTTTTGCTCCTGTAAGCTCCTGATAATCCCAGGCCCGTGGTTTTATCCAGCTAACACTTGTCGCTTGTGCTCCTGCACTCCTTACTTTGTCCGCGACTCTTTTAACGCTGGTTTCCACTTTCTGCAGGCCTGTTTGCAGGTCCACGATTTTCTTGTCCTGCTCCAGTTGCTCCTCTTCCTCCTTTTCGATCCTTACTTGTAATTGATCGACTTTGCTCTCATAAGTCGACACTCTTGCGTCCATGCTCACCATGTGCTGGGCTATGTCGTCCTTATGACTTTTAAACTTTTCCGCCATCCTTTCTTGGAATTGTTTCATTTCTTCTCTATCCCTTTTTTCTTTTTCTTCTCGCTCTTTCTTTTCCTGTTCTTTCTCTTGTTGTTTCTTTTTTCTCCTGCCCTCTTTTTCTTCTGCTTCCCTTATCCTTCTCGCTTCTTCGTTTTGCCATCTTAACTCGGCTTGTTCTCTCTCTTTATATCTCCTCATCTCTTCCTCCTTCCTTTCTGTCTCCCTTTCTAACCTCCACTCTTCCTTCTCCCTTTGTCTTTTAGCCTCATCTTGCTCTTCCTTCTTTTGCCTTTCTAACCTATCCTGTTCTTTCTCCTTCTGTCTTTCTAATCTCTCCTGTTCTTTTTCCTGCTGTCTTTTAGCCTCATCCTGTTCTTTTTCCTTCTGTCTTTCTAACCTTTCCTGTTCTTCCTTTTGCTGTTTTTTAGCCTCATCCTGTTCTTTTTCCTGTTTTCTTTCTAATTTTTCTTGTTCTTTCTCCTTTTGTCTTTTAGCCTCATCTTGTTCTCTTTCTTTCCTTAGCATCGCCATTAGCTTTTCCATTTCACTTCTTTCCTGCTGCTTTTGTGTTGCCATGGCTTCTGTTCTGTTTATCTCCTTTTTGTTTTTAAACCTTTCCTTCTTTCTAATTTCAAATTATAAACTTTTTTATAAAATCCTTTACTTTACATAAAAGTGTCGTTGGATGTCGTGCGTGTGTTTCCTCTGAGCGCGTTCGTCTATGTGTTTCCTTTTTCCTACATACTACTATTTACCCCTACTTTATTTTCTTAACTCTTTTAAAACTATTTCTCATACTAAACTATTTAACTCTTAATTTCCTCTTCTTACCTTATTTTTAAATTAATTTACCAGTGTTTCAACCTAAAACTGCAATCTAACTCTTTTCTTTAACATTTTATTATTTATTTCTTACACTTCCTAGGTCGAATTTCGCCATGTCTTTTTATGATTTTAATAGAGACCGAAATATTTATACGGGAAAGTCCGCAACTTTACCCGTCGGTCCCACTCGTTAGGGCGCCATCTTACTAACTGTAACGGACCCGGCCAGCACCTACGCGCAACGCCGTGCCATCAACCCCACCGTCGACCAGCACGCGCGCGCAAGCCCGCCCACCAACGCCCGTTGCAGAGCAAGAATTTTGAAACGAGCCGCTCGCAGCAAAAACCACGAACGCTGTGCAATGCTCGCCAAAATCTGCCAGAGAACAAGTCACTGGACTTAAAAAAGAAAAAACCTAACTTGCTGCGGATTCTACCCTTAACGGGTAAGTCGTCCCGGGGGATGGGTTCTTTTGAAAGACATCTAAACGGCGAAATGACCATATCAACTGTAGGAGAGTGTAAGAAACTTGTTTAAAATAATACACAGTTTGTTTGCAAGTTAGTAAAAAAATCTTTATTTTTTAATTTTTTAAAAATTTAAAATTTAATATTACAATGCACAGTCTGCAATTTATTTGACAAAAAAAAAAAAAATTATCCTTTGTGTTGGTTCTTAACACAGTTAAGAAACCAACTCTGCTTATTTTAGTTGACATTTAAATTTAAATTAAGAATTTACGATTTTAATTTTCTTTCATTCAGAGTATGCCAAAGCGTAAAACTTCGCTCTACTTGACGGTCAATCTTACTTGTCGGAAATATAACCCTTTACAACTTGTCATAATTTTATTTCATTATCCCAGGTTCTCAACCTTGCGATTTTAAACGTCAATATATGGTTTTGTTTACTTAACTTTTTACTGAAAATTTTAATTGTTACTAATTACAAATATTCGTTGATTCAAGCAAAGCCTTACTTTTCAACACACTCCGAAAGGTCCCTACTTTTCACATTTTGTTCAATTTATTTACACTTTCTAAACACACTACTTTATTTATGGCCATATTTACATAGCCATTTAAATGATATAATTTTTTCTATATCTTTATCAATTTAAAATGAGCAATTTAAAATTCAAATTCTATTTACTTTAGCAGGTAAAATTTCAATCAATTTTACCAAACAACCTAAAAGCAATTTCATAAAACATATCAAATTATATAAAAACCAATTATGAAGTACATACTGAAACAAAAATTACATATAAAACATATAGCCATATCTCCTACAAGATTATCAAAATATTTACTGAACATCAAATCATAATTTATAAAAATTGTTAAAACATCTGCTGAACAAATTCAAACACCTTCCCATATTGAAATTATAATATTTAAATACATATTTTATTAAAAATGTTTACTGAAACATATTTAAAACCTTTTTCAAACATATCTTCACTCATTTACAAAATCTACAAATTTATTTATATTCATTTAACCCTTTGATTAGAAAATATTTAACCCTTTGATTACTCTTTGATTAACCCTTTCGGCATGAAAATTCACATAATGAAATTTATTTATATTTATTAAAACCTAGTTACACCCTTTTGAACTGATCCTTGATCATTTACAAAGAAATTTACAAATTTTAAAATTTATTTAACCCTTTTTATATAAAATAAAAAAAACCTTTAGTTATCATTTGGTTAACCCTTTCTTCGGTAAAATTTTAAATACTGAAGTTTTGTTTACAACTTATTTAATCATAGTTAAAACCTTTTAATGTAAAATATGTAACCTTTTGGTTATCATTTGAATTAACCCTTTCTTCATTAACAATTATGCATACTGAAGTTTAATTAAAATTTAATTAAAATTTATCAATGCAATTTCTGAAGGAAATTGCTATTTAATAAATTTTTAGTAACCTTTGCTACATGGCTACAAGCCCATTTGCCTTTATTATAGAACTTACATTTTTTTAAACCAATTTGCAAAGATTTCAATTTTCTTTCTAAGTTACTCTACCACCAAGATATTTTTTTTAAATACACATAAATTATGAAATAAACAATATATATATACTTATAATTCAAAAAAGAAAACTTATATTAACATATTAATTTGGTTAGCTAGACCCACTTACAAATTTAAAATCTCTTGTTTAACTTAACCCTTTTATTGTACCTTTTAAAAATTTAAAATCTACCCATATTAAAATCATTTCCCTTTATTCTTACTCAAACCTTGGTTTGATTCAATTTATTTTATACACATATATAATTTCACCCTTTTCTAACTAAAATCAAAGGTTTACATTAAAAAGCTTCAATTTGTTAGAACCCTTGTTTATTTTAAATGAAAACAGTTTATGTCAATTTGTTTCATATGGAAAAATGTCGTAATGACTCCTTCTAAATAAAATACCAATTTAGTTTAATTTAATTATATGAAGTAACACTCCTGTTTATAGGAGTACCTGAAACTAAAGCATAACCTTCCAATCAGCTGTAGTAAACAATGGCCTTTTGTCCGCCATCTTGGATATTTACTTTTAGCAATTTATATTTAACTTTATTTCAACACATCTTTTATTTAAATTCTTTACACCTTCATAAGATTTTAAACTCTTCAAATAATTTATATCCCTTTATTTGATTTGTTTATTTAAAACCCTTTCCCTTTACATAAGTTCTAATCTAAAATTTCTATTTCCCTTTCATTCATAAAATACAACATAATTTCTGCATTTATGGCATCGCCATCTTGAAACCCCCCACTCTTTAAAACAAAGCCACCAGCATTTACTTGTAAAATTTAAAGTTTACTGTTAATGATTTGAAAATTTATTTAAATTTTATAACATTTTCCCAATTTAGAAAAAAAAATTCTTCAAATTAAAATTTTTAATTTGCAAAGGGAAAACAATTTAGATCTGACCTGATTCCACACAAAGCATGGCTTGCCTTTCTTCTCCCTCTCTTCTCCGTGTCTCCCTTTGTTCTCCAACGGGGTGGGGAAAATCCGGCTTGGCTGTTGCTTTGCTTCCACGTAAGAATACTTGGATGACTTCCCACGCGTTGCCGCCATCTTTGAAATCCTCCATCCCTTTGTGTGTCTGCTAGGCCTCAGGTAGATCAGCTCGCTTTACCCTTTGGTTGAAATCCTTCCATCTTCTTTCTTCGATGCCATTCGCACCTCTTTTAAATTTTAACGGTTACCAGTAAAATTTTAGCTTTAAGCCCTTCTTTTAACACAGTTCTTGGGCATTTCTTAACACAGAAAAGAAATAGAAAAATCTTTTAAAAACGTTTATCAATTTAGTTAAATTTTGTTTAATTTTGTTAGAAATTTAGACTCACACTTTTAAAACTGTTTGCTAGGTTACACTGTTCACATCGCCTTGTCTTTCTAGTAAGGCTGTAACACACACATTTAACGACGCTCGCACATAATTTGATGGAAATTTATGGGAACCTCTTTCGCAGCGATCTTGAAATGCGAAAGGGCCCCATACGAAACTACAGCGTCACGACATCTCAACGAAACAAACTTTCCCTAGCCACTCATAGTTTTTGAACTATTGACGGTAACAAACTATTGTTCATTGTTTTACCGGAGCTACGCCCGACACCGACCTTACCCTTCGAGAGTCCTGGTTTAGCTGGGGCTTCAAAAGACGCTTGGCCTGCTCAACCCGGGAAAACACCCCCACCTGCAGTCCGTTCCCACGAGTTGACAACCAATAAGGATCTTAAATCGATGTCGCCTGATCGGCGCGCGCACTTCTTTTATACAGGTGCGTAACGGCTCGCAAAATTGATAGACCGATCGATTTAATCCATTTTTTCGATTGCTTTTTCTCGTCTTGCTTTATCTCTGGAAATGTCGATGGTAACTCTAGGCCAATTTTGACCATCTTCCCCTTGCAAACGGCCTTAAATTTAAGTTTCAAACCCTTCCCACGGTGGCTTGGTTTGTTTTACTTACATGAACTTTAGACTCTTTATGTTTTACATGTTATCTTTTTGCGGCATGTTTTCCAGGAGAATATTGCCCGCCGCAGTGTGTGTGTTGGGGTGTGTGTCTTTATGTGTAAGTACGTGAAAGACAATTTTCGTGTATCGACAAGAAACTGTAAATTCCATTAAACCCATGGTTCACAGTTCACGAGTACAGCCTAAATAAAGATCCCTATAATAAGAGATTCTTTCTTCCAAGTAATTTACTCTCATTTCCGTTCAGAAATGTCTTACATTGCCAGATAAATAACTTTGCCTAAACACAAATTTTCTGTCAATATTCCCAAAGTCATGTCTTATGATAATCATCAAAATACTTTTGGATTTACTGAATCAAGTTATGAGACATGTCAGCAAATTTTACATTGTTATTTTTTCACTTGTGGCTTATCTCTTTCAAGTATTTATTCTGTATTGAGTTTATTGTTATGATTTAAATGAAAATATCCTAATTTATTTCACATTCATAAAAGCTATTCCCTCTCGAGAGAAAAACTAGAATCATTCACATGATGCATGTTACATTCCTTTTTAAAAATGTTTGCTCATTTTCTGAAACACAAAATAATTAAACATATTGAATTTAACATTCATGTTTTTTTGAGCACTCGAGACAAGTATAGAATAAACAATAAGTCGGTAGAATGTGGAATCAAAAGTATATATCTATATTGCGACGTTAAGGCAACTAATTGAATATACACTTTGTAGTTCAGGCAAATAATTATACAAGTCATTCAAGTACAAGATGGCGTGCCAACATTTACAATGAGTAGGATTCAGTAAAGAATCGCGCTCTTACACCCAGTGTAAATAGGACGATCAAATCCTTAAGCTTTTACAAACGTATAAAAACTTTCCTTCACTGAGTTCTCCCTACTTGAAGGAAATTAGCATGACCAGCTCACGTTACAGAAGTTTTACTGTCAACTGGAAATAATGTTTACAAAGACCTTGAGAAATGTATGTGTGTTAGCGTCATTGCTCATGGATAGCCAATTAGGATATACAGGTTAGAAACACATGCGTTTGATTTTAAGAGTATTATTAAGTTTAACTTTCTGCAAAATGTGTAAAAGTTGTGTTCTAATTTGAAATTGCATCGCGTTCAAAATTCACAAATTACAATTTTTCAAATTCTAGACTGAATATAGATTTTATACAACCTTTCCTGTCTATTCCCCTTTGACTCCATCTACTTTCCTTTCCAGTTCTTTATTGTTTAACTATCGTCTTTCCACAACCTCATCAACTTCGTAGCTCTATGGATCCCAGTGGTGCTCGTTGTGTGACCACATGTCAATCTAAGTTGCTTAACATAAAAACGGCGTCTATAACTAGACTACATTGAAAGCAGTTGAAGAACAAAAGGCGTTGTCGTGACAACATTTTAGCGTAGCGTACTACAGATGATGTCTTAGCTTTATTGTAATCAAAAGGTCCACACTGTCTAAAATAGTGAAATTAAGGATTTCCGCTGTGTCCGAAATTTTACTTAAATAATTTTCATATTATCATAAACCATTTAATTTTTTAAGCAAGGAATTCATACTTTCATTTTCTTCTTGTGCATACAAAGTGACTTTCTGGAGATTAGTGATCGTGAATAATTTGATGCTGGAAGCATATTAAATATCTTAAAATATCTGCAGACGTTTTTTTTCTAACCAAAATCTTAGATTTTTAGTCTAAGTCCTCTTTCCGACTTATCTAGATTATAAGAACTTGTTTCGAGCTATTAGCTGACCCATCTCATACTTATTATGTATGTATCTTGGCGTAACTGAGTAATTACACTTGTTTTAATCTTTATACAGTTTCGAACACAAAGGAAGTTTTTTTCAACTAATCCAAAGTCCCCGCATTCGTCACCACCTGTACGTAGGACTACATAAGTATCACATCTGAAAACCTTTAACTCACATCTGAAACAACCTAAAACTCTCAGTATAATATATTATAGGCTTAAATAACTGATAACGATATATTATAGGCTAAATAACGATAGGTATTTAATTTACTAAAGATATAATAATAACTTGACAAGTATTTTTTTATCGAAAATAAATAAAACATGTTAAACCACAAAAACCTTTATTTATGTCTTGATGTTCATTTCGATTACAAATAAATCACCTCCAGACGAAATTATTACAAGAAAATTGTAGTTTAATATGTTTTATTCATATGTTTTATTGTTCATACTATATACCCATTCCCTTCAAATTATATAAAATTTGTTTTAAACATAGATTTGTATTCCATTTATTATTGGAAGGTTAAAATTTAATTTCATAAATCATCAGTGTCTTAAGTAAGACAGGAAAGTTTTAAATATGAGTATTTTTACAATTAAACCTATTAATTTGGTCGGTTTGAACTACTTCAAATAACTAGATAGATCCAAACAAAACAAGCAAAATCATCAAATATAATTGTAGATATATCGATTCTATTTATTGTAATAAACACATATTAGAAATTGTAAGAAACACATCTTGTAAAAAACCCATATAGGACTGAAAGTCTTACGCCATTTGAATGTAATGACTGCATGTAGACAATAATTTCTATCCTTAATAGAACGAGAAGTCTTTTCGGACTTTGAGAATCTGATCCTTGTAACATTGATAAATATTGCACCCTACCTCATTCTCTTCAGTGTCCCGAAAGCTATCTCTTACGGTTATATTTCCCTATGTTTATAGTTAAGCTGAAGCTATGCTATATAGGTAAGATGAAGCATTACTTCATATAACGTGGATTATAATATGCCGCGATTCTCGCTTTAAGTCATAAACACATCTCATAGTGTTACAATCGAGCGTATTCTAAAACGTATTTAGTAATTCAAATTTAAAAAATCTCAATACAAATACGTTAACATGATAAGCTTCGTTTCAATATAAATGCCATCATCCTCTGTGCCTACGTTTTGTGAAATATAAATTAAAAGAATTGTACGTTGTCATTGTACAGGGTTGAATATATGTAGCTGTGTTTCCCTTTTGTTGTTGATTATTTATCTCAACTTACAAGTTATTCACTGATCTGATTATTATACAAACAGAAGATGTAATATATATATATATATATATTAAATAAATACATCCAACAAAAGTGAATATCCCTTACGTTAACAATAGCTAAACCTGAACGTTTACTTTGCTTGAAAATAAAACCTCGCTATAAAAAGAATATACATAGATAATTGACTTTAAAATTAGCGTACGTTTAGAGGTATAAAAGTATGAAGTTTGTAGTGCAGTGCAGCCCACACAAACGTTAACTAAACAGAAATACTCGTGTCTAACTAATCTTGTTTGTCAAATACTTTGAAATAAGTGATGCTTTCAGTAAAATTTTCAAAAACGACAAAATAATACAATGAATAATTCAATAATTGTAATTACTTTTGAGAGTGATCAAAATAAGCGATAAATAAATATTGAAAAAGTGAACAAATTTACTCTGAACCTCGTTTAAACCGTCTGGTACTATTTAATAATTTTACTAATACTTCAAGTTTGATGTATTTGTAAAGAAATAATATTATCAGTCCTTTAAAAGGTCCGAAACCAAAATGTTTTCTTGCAGAAGGAACATTGTCAATTTGTAAGAAATAACGTTAACATAAAAAAGTATTTTATTAGCTGTATTTAAGAAGTATTAAGAGCCATTGCTTGGTTTAAAGATAGCATTATCTTATAGTGTATAAGGAAATATGTACATTAGTCTATTTTGAAAATGACGAATAATTATAACTATTGGGTAACCAAATGAATTCTTTCAACTTACTTGCTGACGTGTTTCGAAACCATCGTTTCATTTACTAAGCTGACATGAGCTTATAAACGAATAAAAAGAAGGGATAAAATTCAAGTAAATATATACAAGAATTATTTTCGTAAAGAACATAAAAAAGTTAAAGACGAATAATTGTCACATGACATAGTAATTCAGCAATGTCATAGGGTATGGTTGGAACAAAACAGTCTCCCCTCGAACATTACTGTGAGCACAACTTTAGAAGTTACAATTTCTCTCATTGTTTTCAGTTATGTTCTACTCAGTCAACGTTTATTTACTTACATTTCGATCTTCATCTTAAGAGGTTTCACTCTCATCATTCTATTCAGATACATTCCACTCAATGTTTAGTTTTATCTGACATTTTACACTTTACCTTTAGATGTTTCACTCTCATCATTCTATTCAGTTACATCCCCCTCAATGTTTATTTATATCTGACATTTTACACTTTACCTTTAGATGTATCACTTTCATCATTCTATTCAGTTACATCCAACTCAATGTTTAGTTTTATCTGACATTTTACACTTTAGCTTTTTTAGATGTTTCACTCAAATCATCCTATTCAGTTACATCCCACTCAATGTTTAGTTATATCTGATATATAACTCTATAACTTTAGATGTTTCACTCAAATCATCCTATTCAGTTACATCCCACTCAATGTTTAGTTATATCTGACATAATACTCTTTAACTTTAGATGTTTCACTCAAATCATCCTATTCAGTTACATCCCACTCAATGTTTAGTTATATCTGACATTTTACTCTTTAACTTTAGATGTTTCACTCAAATCATCATATTCAGGTACATCCCACTCAATGTTTAGGTATATCTGACATTTTACACTTTACCTTTAGATGTTTCGCTCTCATCATTCTATTCAGTTACATCCCACTCAATGTTTAGTTATATCTGACATTTTACACTTTACCTTTTTTAAATGTTTCACTCAAATCATCCTATTCAGTTTCATCCCACTCAATGTTTAGTTATATCTGATATATTACTCTTTAACTTTAGATGTTTCACTCAAATCATCCTATTCAGTTACATCCCACTCAATGTTTAGTTATATCTGACATATTACTCTTTAATTTTAGATGTTTCACTCAAATAATCCTATTCAGTTACATCCCACTCAATGTTTAGGTATATCTGACATTTTACACTTTACCTTTAGATGTCTCACTCTCATCATTCTATTCAGTTACATCCCACTCAATGTTTAGTTATATCTGACATTTTAATCTTTAACTTTAAATATATCACTCTCATAATTTTATTTAGTTACATCCCACTAAATGTTTAGTTATATCTGCCATTTTACACTTTACCTTTAGACGTTTCACTCTCATCATTCTATTCAGTTACATCCCACTCAATGTTTAGTTTTATCTGACATTTTACACTTTAGCTTTTTTAGATGTTTCACTCAAATCATCCTATTCAGTTACATCCCACTCAATGTTTAGTTATATTTGATATATTACTCTTTAATTTTAGATGTTTCACTCAAATCATCCTATTCAGTTACATCCCACTCAATGTTTAGGTATATCTGACATTTTACACTTTACCATTAGATGTCTCACTCTCATCATTCTATTCAGTTACATCCCACTCAATGTTTAGTTATATCTGACATTTTAATCTTTAACTTTAGATATATCACTCTCATCATTTTATTTAGTTACATCCCACTCAATGTTTAGGTATATCTGACATTTTACACTTTACCTTTAGATGTTTCACTCTCATCATTCTATTCAGTTACATCCCACTCAATGTTTAGTTATATCTGACATTTTACACTTTACCTTTTTTAGATGTTTCACTCAAATCATCCTATTCAGTTACATCCCACTCAATGTTTAGTTATATCTGATATATAACTCTATAACTTTAGATGTTTCACTCAAATCATCCTATTCAGTTACATCCCACTCAATGTTTAGTTATATCTGACATAATACTCTTTAACTTTAGATGTTTCACTCAAATCATCCTATTCAGTTACATCCCACTCAATGTTTAGTTATATCTGACATTTTACTCTTTAACTTTAGATGTTTCACTCAAATCATCATATTCAGGTACATCCCACTCAATGTTTAGGTATATCTGACATTTTACACTTTACCTTTAGATGTTTCACTCTCATCATTCTATTCAGTTACATCCCACTCAATGTTTAGTTATATCTGACATTTTACACTTTACCTTTTTTAGATGTTTCACTCAAATCATCCTATTCAGTTTCATCCCACTCAATGTTTAGTTATATCTGATATATTACTCTTTAACATTAGATGTTTCACTCAAATCATCCTATTCAGTTACATCCCACTCAATGTTTAGTTATATCTGATATATTACTCTTTAATTTTAGATGTTTCACTCAAATCATCCTATTCAGTTACATCCCACTCAATGTTTAGGTATATCTGACATTTTACACTTTACCTTTAGATGTCTCACTCTCATCATTCTATTCAGTTACATCCCACTCAATGTTTAGTTATATCTGACATTTTAATCTTTAACTTTAAATATATCACTCTCATAATTTTATTTAGTGACATCCCACTCAATGTTTAGTTATATCTGCCATTTTACACTTTACCTTTAGATGTTTCACTCAAATCGTCCTATTCAGTTACATCCCACTCAATGTTTAGTTATATCTGACATTTTAATCTTTAACTTTAAATATATCACTCTCATAATTTTATTTAGTTACATCCCACTCAATGTTTAGTTATATCTGACATTTTACACTTTACCTTTAGGTGTTTCACTCAAATCGTCCTATTCAGTTACATCCCACTCAATGTTTAGTTATATCTGACATTTTACTCTTTAACTTTAGATGTTTCACTCAAATCATTCTATTCAGGTACATTCCACTCAATGTTTAGTTATATCTGACATTTTACTCTTTAACTTAAGATGTTTAAGTCTCATCATTCTATTGAGTTATATTCCACTCAATATTTATATATCCCTGACATTTCCCTCTTCATAGAGGAAATTACCTCGTGTATCGGAGAGCGTCTCTTGGTTTTTTATCATAAAAACAAGGCAGGAGTGATAACTATGTTGAGATTAAACTGTTATCCGATGTTTTAGGTAAACAAGAAATATAACTAGGAAATATACCCTAGAACACAACTCCCCATATACAATACCAAAGGTATGTTCTGATTAAAACATTGTATTATATAAAGTTATGTATTCAGAAGTGCATATTTCTACTAGGTTGAGAATGTCACAAGTTCAGTCTTATAGTCTATAAAAAGATTAAACGAAATAACTATTTTCTTACAATAAACGTGGCTACTATTATCCAGATTATAATAATAATAAGGCATTATATAAAACGTATACTAGATATTGAATCAAGATCAACGTTATATATAAAATTTAACTCTCAAAAATATCATCATTAGCCAAGTATGGTATAAAACATTTAATTATTGTACATATATATATATATATATATATATATATATATATATATATATATATATATATATAATATATATATATATAAATATAAAATACGTTTACTTGTTTAATAATTTAAAACAACATAGGTTATTCAAATACAAGAATTTTTATTATTTTATATCCAAAGCTTTTCGTTGTCAAACATCATCAGGAATGAAAATTATAAATATTCTTGTATTTCAATAACCTATGTTGTTTTAATACCAGATTACCGTCGTGTATATATATATATATATATATATATATATATATATATATATATATAACAACATAGGTTATTAAAATACAAGAATATTTATTAAATTATATTCAAAGCTTTTCGTTGGTAAACAGTACCAACATCATCAGGAATGAAAATTACAATCTTTCATTGATTGTAATTTTCATTCCTGATGATGTTGATACTGTTTACCAACGAAAGTCTTTGAATTTAAATTACTAAATATTCTTGTATTTGAATAACCTATGTTGTTTTAAATTACTAAACAAGAAAACGTATTATATATATATATATTTATATATATATATATATATATATATATATATATATATATATAAATATATATATATATATATATATATATACATGTGTGTGTGTGTTCACAAGCAAATAATACATTTATAATAAATCCTACATTAAAAATATAATAATAGTGTCACTAGTAATAATAATATTTTAATAATATTTTACAAATAATATAATTATTATTACTACTACTACTAATATTATTATTAATTATTATTATAATTATCATGTTAATAATAGTATAATTATTTATAATAATATTAATAATGATAATAGACTACAATAAAAATTACTAAAGATGCTTTCTTTAGAAAGTTGTATGATATTAAAATTTAAAAGTATTATTAAATTTTTTATACAATTTTATTCTAATATTAATCCCTGATAATTAATAAATTTTCTATGTTTTGTGTAATTTTTTTCTATCGTTTCGGGATCAATGGTAATTGTATTTATAGTTTTATTGCTAATGTAAATCAATAAATACAATAATAAATAAATGTTCTATATTGTTTCCTGCATTCACTTAAAATTGCTTGATAAATATGTAAACCCTAATAGTCTCTGATACAACGTCTTTGTATTACAATTGTGTAAGACTAAAAACCTATAACTTAGGTGAAACGAAATTGTATAATGAAGTTTGCTTCGAATAACATGAACAAAAGTTTAATATATAATTACTAAACTATTGCGTTGAAATTTTACCCAGGGTTATTAAACAGACCGAACGTCCGAGAGTTGGCTTTAATGCAGACGAAAAGCAGATTTCACCAAACCTATATGAAACTAAAAGCAAAATTTTGCTATCTCGAAAGTTTTCATATAAAAAAAATTCCTAATTAGCAATGTTACGCAATGCAGCAGGAAGTTCAACAGGGGCTCGTTAAAAGTTTAAAATTTTATTAAATTTATCTGGAACCTTTGACCTATGTATTCAAATGGATTTAGGAATAAAAAGAAATGGGTTTTATCAAATTAAATGGCGAAATTACATTATAGTTTATAGTATATAAATAGTATGGAGTTTGAAATTTATATAAATGTTGTGTAAGATATTTTAAGTTTATGTTATTTCTCTATAACTAATAGAACACTATAGGGGTTTTATTATCGTAGTTACCCTTTCTGGTTCACTTGTTCATCACGTCACTAAATTCAAATGTATATTGCATTGGTACGTGTTACAATCGTATATTATTTTGCAAGTCCTTTAATAAGGACATATTGTTTAGTTGATCGCCTTATAAACCACTTTATTTTCACCTTGTCAGAACAACCATACAAAGACAACATCAGCAACCATAATTACATCAGTAGCAGGAAAGACATTGTGGGGAATACAGTGTTGATGCATTCTGTAGCTTACCTTGCCCTCATTCCCTCATCAGATATACTATGTTGCAAATAGTCAATTAGGATACATTGTTTATTGTACTACATTTTTTGGTAACCCTGATATATAAACCTTTCTCTCTCTCTCTCTCTCTCTCTATATATATATATATATATATATATATATATATATATATATATATATATATATATATATATATTCTACTGCTGTTCTAGAATTCAAGAGCATAATTCCTGATTCCTAATTTGGAAATATAATTAGGGCTCAACTTCCCATATACAATGCCAAAGCCATGTTCTGATTAATTCAATTTCACAAGTGAATATGTATAGGAGATTTTAAATGTTAGAAACTTAATCTTATATTATAGCGAAATATTAAACAAAATAAATATTTCTTCACAATAAACGTGGAGGCTTTAGCGAGAATATAATTTTAAAGAAATATACTAAACGTGTTGTAGGTATTGTATCAAGAGCAACTTAATATGTAAAATGGAACGGTTCAAAATATCATCATTAGCCTAAAATAATAAATGCACGGAAGACATCTGGCCGATATCTGAATTCATCCCAAACTGAGCGTAAGGTGTCTTCTGTCACTGAAGCTACAGCAGCTGATATTTTGGTTTTTAGTTCATCAATGTCACGAGGTAAGGGAGGAACGTAAACACGTTGTTCAACATATCCCCACAGGAATAAATCGCATGGTGTTATGTCAGGGGACCTAGGAGGCCACGAGTGTAAAGCCTGGTCTCGCGGTCCTGTAGGCCCTATCCTACGTTGAGCCAAGTTGACATTGAGGAAGCTGCGCACGTTGTTTTACCAGTGCGGTGGTGCTCCATCTTGCTGATAGATGAAATTGTCAGAGTCAATAAGTTGTGGGAATAACCAGTTCAGTAGCATTGCAAGATATGATTGTTCTGTTACAGTTTGTTCCTCAAAAACGTAGGGTCCATAAACCTTGCTTTGCGAAACAGCACAAAAAAAAACATTCACTTTTGGTGAATCACGTTCGTGTTCAAATGTTTCATGAGGATTTTCTAGCCGCCACGCACATTATGGCGGTGAACCTAGCCGCTAATATGGAATGTTGCCTCATCGCTTATTATCAAATGTGGAACAAAAGTGTCATCTTCCATGTCCTGTACAATAGCATTGCTAAAGTCCACACGCTTCACTTTGTCACTAGCTCGAAGAGCTTGTACCGGTTGTAATCGCTATGGTTTGAGGGCTAAACGACGCCGTAACACACGCCAAACTGTCATGCACGGTAACGCAAGTTCTCGGCTAGCACGATGCGTAGACTTACGGGGACTCCCCTAAATTGCTCGCTCGGATTTGTTCTACTGTTTGTTCAGGAACGCGTGACCCACCAGGACTTTTCCCTTTACAGAGGCGCCCGCTTTCTTCAAACTGTTTATACCACCGTCGAATGTTCTTTGGTGATGGTGGTTTAGCACGAAATCAAATACGAAACACCCGCTGAACTGTGACCACTGATTGAGTACGACTAAATTCAATAACACAATACGCCTTCTGTTGGGCGGACGCCATATTGAGCGAGACTCATACACAGCGGATTTTTTCTGGAACTGTAAACTGTGCCGATTATATCTGGCGGCGTTTCGGTTACCTAGTGACATTTGTTTCAATATTATTACAAGTTAAAATCGGGTCATTCTTTTTAGTACACACTTTATAATGATAACATCTGCCTTGGAATTTTACCCGGGGATATTAAACAAACCGAGAATTTGCTTTTACAGCAGATGAAAAGTAGATTATACCAAAATGAAACTAGAAGTAAAATTTTGCAATCATGAAAGTTAGCATGTACAAAAACTTTATAATTAGCAATGTAATTCAGTACAACGAGGGATATTACATTCGTTAAAAGTTTAAAATTATAATAAATTTATCTGCAACGTTTGACCTAAATATCGATCTAAGTGAGTTCAGGAGTAGACGAAAATGGGTTTTATAAAATTAAATGGTGAAATTCCAATAATGTTTTAAGTAGGCCTATAAATGTTATTTAAATTATTTTGAAATTTAATTATTTCTCTACAACTATTATGTCACTGTTGGGGTCTTCTTATCGTATTTATCCTTTCTAACCTGGTCCATTCTTTTATCACATCACTAAACTGGAATGTATATTACAATGTTATAAAATCGTACATCATTTTAGAAGTCGTTTGCAAATGACATATTTTATTACTTTAGTTGAACGTCTTGGAAACTACATTCGCATCACATTGTTAGAACAAACATACAAAGATAACATCAGCAACCATGGTTACATTAGCACCAGTAAAAGCATTGTCAAGAACCATAATACAGTGCTGATATAAACTATAGCTCAAAGCGTCTTCATTTCTTCATCAAAGATACGGTGTTGCAAAAAGTGTAAATTAGGATACATTATTTGCTGTATCCCTAATTTATGTTTGCTTCAGCCTTAAAGTCCTATGTTTATAATCTGTCTTCCTAATCCTTCATTTATAAATATACATAATGTATGTAATATATATATAATATATGCTGTTCTAGAATTCATGATAAGAAAGCTTGAGCAACCGCATGTATCCGAAGGCTACACAAAAAATTTGGAAATATGTTTACTACTTTATGATTAAAACGTGCAAGTGATATAAATATTTATATATTTTTCAATGCTTTCATTTATTTGGTTATAATTTACAAAGGAAAATCTATGCCCTTGAGAAATCAAATTTGTATTCAATTGTAGTACATAATAATCTATGTGTTATTCTTAATTATGAAATCAAATAAATTGAATTTATTCATTGTTTGCATTAAATTCTAAATAAGAATAACTACAAACTATTCAGTGTAAACAACTTGAATGTTTCTACTGAATAAGAAATATCTTTTTATCACAGAAAGGGAAACATCCTTTTACTCAACTAATGTCTGGTAATTATTTCCAAAGCTTGTAATGTAGAAAACTTGTAAATTTCTTCAAATTTATTTAATTATTACATGCATTTTCTCCAAGTCTTGGCCTCCAGAACTCACCCAGTCCTTGTTGCAGCCATCCTCTGTTTTGCTTCTTCCGTCTCTATTCATGCTTGTACGGTTAGTAGCCCTACCGAGAGTGAATGCAGATTAGATTACTATTCTATCTAACTAATGAGCTCTTTCCATGTTGAATCAGGAGATAATGAAATGAAACAGTAAAGAAAGGTGTTGCGCAAGAGCAGGATGAAAGAAACCAGACAAGAAAGAAACCCTGCCAGGAAAACTCCGCGATAGATCATGAAGGAGGCTTGAGGGCTGGGTTAACCTTATGCTGAAGAATAAGGAGAGGTATTACCATAAAAAACACCTGTTTAGTAAGTCAATAATGAGAATGACATGCACTTTTATTCCGAAGCATAGTCGAAATAGAAATAGATATGTAAAACAAAATGAGTAATTCCGTGGATGATACCGGCGACCCTCGGGATGTGCGCCTGCGTTACCTGTAAAGCAATTGTGAATAAGTTTATTATGATTAGCCAGTGTTATTTACATATAATAATATTTACATTTTAAAGATTGAAATATTTAGTCAGTAAAGACAGCGACCGTTTGTGCTTGTCGTGTGTAGTTTCATATCTACCCAGTGATGATCGTTGATGACGTTTGCCTGTGGGCTGGTTTCTAAATGTTTAATTGGTGTCGTAGATGTTTTACGAAATGGACTTTCATCTGAAAATTATGATTTTTTTACTTTAGTTGTTATAGGTACTTTAGTGATTATTCTCAAAACTGTGTGTGCATGTAGTGGCAGCAGGATCTCAGATCGGAGATGCGGATATAAATAAACTGCTCATCATTGTAACGGGCTCTTAATGGAAGATTACTTTTTATATAGGGCATTGGATGAATCTGTGATGCTCAGAATATTGCTGTCGTTAAAGTGTGTCCTTGTGAGGATTCTAAATCAGCCTCCAAGTCAAGTATAACTCGCAGGAGATCAAGCGGACCTGGTCTCCTTAGTGCAAGTCTTCGCCTAGCAAATGTGAAACGATTTATGTATTAAGGACGGAGCGACCAATACCACCGGCTGAATCTATTACACAAGTGGTAATTTATATGTCGTTTGGGCGTGCTAATAGTTATTTTTTGAACGCCTTAATTCTCCCCTAAAAATTGAGAATTCCAATTGCTCTTAAATACTATTTTAGAAACTGACTACAACCATATAGCAAAGTAAGTGAGAGGGATACTGTAAAATATAATTACACTTTAGGAATTCCCCGACAAATCGTACTATAGAGAAATATATAGCTACATTTGGCTACAGATGAAGAATGCTCGCCGTATATATCAGCATGCTATGGCCTTCTTACATAAAGTAGTAGTTCAACACAACTCAAAAACAAGGTTAAATAGCCGGTTTTCTCAAAAGGGGACCAGAGTGTAAGTGGGGTTTGTTGTCGAAGAGCTATGTTTGTAAAAATACGTTTTGAAACAAATAAATTATTTTCATTTGTATGTTTCTAGATACGATAATAACTGACCAATAAGAAAATGGTTATGATGGCGTTTTTAACATATCGAAGTGAGTTTTCTTTTGGTATGAAACGAACCAAACTGTTAAAACCCGTTTTACTATATTTATTAGATTTTATATATGCTAATGAAAAATAAATTATTTTAGCTTACAAATTTTATTATAAAAATTTATTTGATATTTAATTTAAACTAACCTAAACTGAACAGGAGCTAAAATGAAGTTTGCCATTAGTCTTGTAATAATACGGTTAAAATATAAATTTGTTCAGACTCGATAAATTAAAGATAAATGTGTTTGGTTTCCTTTACTTTTATTCCTAAAACTGCATATTTATGAGTATAAAAAGTGGTGTTACCATTATTAATGGGTTCTTCTTCAAGATCATGTAAGATTGAAATGCCTAAAATATATAAATAAATTTACCTAACTGACATGATTTATGACGTATAGTGAACCAATATGATTAGCCCTTCTACGATATCATTTTAAATAATTTATTAAACTCCACTAACATTTCTCTAGATGACGTTATAAGATGGTGAAATAATAAGAATGGGACTCTCAAAATATCAACATATTTCAATTTACCTTACTTCTGTAATTTATTATCTACAAGAATAACAATTTAGAACTCTTCAACGTCATTATCTATATAAATAAATGAAACCTCTCTACCACAAATAACTTTTTTCATTACCTGTATTTTCATTGTAAATTGCCTCTGAGGTTACATAAGGTGTTAAATAAAAGAAGAAAGTTATTTGTATTTGAGAGGTTTCATTTATTTATGTTAAACATTACGCCACAGTTGTTTTATACAGTTATAAATTGTCTACAGCAAATTCTTAAAGCATAAATGTTAATAGCTGTTTTCGAATTACTCTCAGGACATTAAATGAGTTTGAGACTGTTAAACTTTCTTATAATAGAATAGAATTGTTAAACTAAAGTTTGAAGTTCTTTACTTATCTTTATCCATATATATTACTGTAAATAAAATTACATTATTTAATTTGTAGAATGAAAGCAAGAATGACAATTATAAGATAAAAAAAATAATAAAATATGGAAACTTTCTATCCCAATTTATTTATAAATTGCACACACACTGCAACGCCCGCGGGCCGTCCCATACCCCACCGGAAGCTCAGAATTCTGACAGGGCCTATCCTAGCCAAACTAGGATACTGTGTAATGACCCGCCAAAATCTGCCAGTAAACAGATCACTGGACATTATTATAAAAAACCTAACTTGCTGAAATTTAACCCTTTGGGTACGCATTTCCCGGGGAATGAGTTCTTTGAATGCATCTTTTTGGCGAAATGACCCTTTGGTTTTAGGAGTGTGTAAGATATCTGTTTTAAATAAAAACACTATTGCTTTGTTGGCAAGTTAGTAAAAAATATGTTTTTTATTTACTTTTTATCTTATTTCTACTGCACAGCTTTTACCCATCTTACATCTACTAGTTCGGTAAGTTTTTAATACTACCTTTCTTTTAATATTTCTCTGTCTATTCTTTTTTAATTTGAATTTTCTGAGAAAATCTATCTTTAATTTTTTGTTTCAGATGGATAATTTTTCTTTAGCTGAGTTCCCTTTAACTTTTTTAATACTTAAAATCGCCATTACATACCTCTTTAATTAAACCAAAACAGTCCTTGCTTTTTTAACCTATTTTACATTTTTAAAAACAGTAATCATATTAAGTAACAATGTAATCTTTTAAACTAAACCATTGATATTTTCAATTTAGAAGTTAACTCCAAAAGCAATTTTTCTCTGTTTAAGAACAGTTAATAATATAAAATTATTTGTTATAGCAATTACCCATTTAATCCTTTTACTAATTAGCATATTTAAAAACAGCAATGTAATTAAAAATCAAAAGCAATATAACCCTTCAAGTTAAACACTCATTACTTTTAATTGATAAAATAATGAATTAGCAAATTTTCTCTACTCAAGAACTGTTGATAATATAAAATTATTTGTTATAGCAATTACCAATTTATTCCTTTTACTAATTGGCATATTTAGAAACAGCAATGAAATTAAAAAACAAAATCAATATAAGCCTTTAAGTTAAACACTCATTACTTTTAATTTATAAAATTGTCTCTACTCAAGAGCAGTTGATAATATAAAATTATTTGTTATAGCAATTACCTATTTAATCCCTTAACTAATTGGCATATTTAAAAACAGAAATGAAATTAAAAAAACAATATAACCCTTTACGTTAAACAATCGATATCTTTCATAAACAGAAATTATTTCAATATACAATTTTACTACATTTAGTTTGATAAAGATTCTGAACACTTATTTGCAAACAAAAAAATATTTTTTCCTATGTAACTAATTTAACTAAAACCTTACATTTTATTTGAAATTACTAACGTAATAAATTTATTCACTAGACTCACAATTTCACAACCCCTTAATCCCTCTATGATTTAACTAAATTCTGAAATAATTTCAATTAATTTGCATTAATTAATTTTAACTAATTCTCATTGAACTTTCAATTTAATTCATTTTCATCAATACTAATATCTGAATTTCTTTACATAAAAACCAAAAACACAAATTTTTTCTTGTCTTATAACAATTTTAATTTTATTTAATATAAGTAATTATAGTTGGAAAAGGGCCTTCATGTGGTAGAGAGGATTCACCACTTAACACTACCCCTCTCAATTACTTTTAAACAAAGTCACTGTCTGAAATTCTTCAACTCCAAACAAAAATTTAATTTGAAATTGATATTTAAAATGTCAACTTCCCCAAAAATTGTTCAATATAGAATTTTTAATTAAATGTAAACTAGAGAAATTAACCTCTAACCTTAATCGCAGGGTCACTCCTAAATCCTTGTAGATTTTTCTTTCTTCTCCCTCGAGATAGTTTGATTCTGGGGTGGCCATCTTGGTTTGCAAGTGTCACCGATCTTGACTGTTGGCGTCCCTGCTGCGAATTCTTTGTCTACACTTCTAGTACGTCCCTTCTGCGTTATCGTAGTAGAATTTTTTATCCCGATTTTGAAATTTTTAAAAGTATGCTATCCCGCTTTCAGTTTTTGAATATCTACTGTTCAATTTAATATCTAATTATTTATTTCTCACTGTTCATATATGAGGGTTTGTTTTAGAAATTGAAATTTAATTAAATCTGAATTTTTCACTGTTCACTGTTTTATAGAAATTTTGTAGCACGGTCCTTTATTAATTACTTTACTGACTCTAATAATTTTTCATATTGTTTACCTCTAACACACAAAAACTTCTTAAGAACGCCGCCACATAGATGTAAAACGTTGGAGACCACTTTTGGAGAAGTTACCGACTACATTTTAGCGACGACCCGGAGGCGACCGGACCGACACGTCCTCCACATTTGAAGTCTCGAATAACGCTGACTATTTTAACCCTGCTGGGCTTCCGCTTTCGCACCAGACAAGTATGGTACCATGTTTTGTCAACCAATGGGGTGGGTTCTAAAACCTTCGTCACGACATCATGCGACTTTTTCCCCCGCTTTTGTTTACTTTCGCACACAAAACAGGCTTACTCCAAAAAGATCAAAGTATTGTCTGTTTCTTTAATTTGGGATTAACTATTCTATCGCGTTTTCGCGAATTTTAGTACAGGCCATCTCCTTTTCCTCTTAAAAAATCGCATCTCCTCGAATGTCGATGGTGGTTGTAGGTGTACTTTGAGGTTTTCTCTCCTTTCCATGTAATTTACCTGTTTTTTAAAATATACAAAACCCCTTATCCTTTCTAATTGCTTAGCTTTCTCATTTTATAACTACGAAATTTTAATATCATTGCGACGGTATTTGCTAATCAGAATTCTACCCGCCGCAACACACACACACACACACACACACACACACACACACACACACATATATATATATATATATATATATATATATATATATATATATATATATATATATATTATAACGGACCATACCCATTCACGTTGGGCGCAAATTTTATATAACGTACCTTCACTTATTGCTTCTCTACAGAATATTTTGACTCTTAGGAAATTAAATTAATAATCCAGCTACTTGCTTTTATAATTACAGATTTATTTTACACTGAGATCAATATTGCATTTACAGGTAGTTCATATAATTCGTTTTACTAACTCTAATAATTGCCGACAGGCATCAAGACTCTTATTTGACTATTAATTTTTTAACAATTCTAAATTTACTTTCTTTAGCTATCTGAGGGCGTGTATAAGTTACTGCACTTGGTTTGATAAATTTTATATTTCAACTAACTATGACTTTTGAGGAATTTCTAAAGTTTAAAAGATTCTTAATGTTTGTTACTTTAGAGAGTTGGCTTTAAGTTAAAATAAATGTATTGCTTATTATCACTTCACTTGACACAAATTCAATTAGTAATATTTTCCTATCAATTTCACTTTTCTTAATTTCTCGAAATGCTTCTATTCTTTAACTGACTCTATTAATCACTCCCTTATTTTAATCTCACTTGTTACCCTTTAATCTCCCTCTTTATACTTCACTTTCTATTTAATAATCTCCTTTGCTACTATTTAATCTCCCTCTTTAAATTTCCACTTTACTTTGTTTGAATTTGATATTTCTTACTAAAACTGAACATTACTTCTCCCTCGAGTCCTACAGCTTGGCCCGTTCGAGTACTGAAAGTTGACTGCCTTCCTTCTGTTTCCCTCTTCAATGGGTTTCATCCCCTCTTCGAATTTAGTAGGCTCCCTTATGGCGCTCAAATTGTGCCTAGCCTATGAAATTTTGACGCTTCCCTCACTTTCTTTTGGGCTTCGTGGGAATTTGTCTAACTATCCCACAGGTGCATGTGTTTTTCTGTATTCTCAGGGATTCCTAGTCATAAATCTCCCTGGTCCCTGGATATCTAGGTAAAGCTTCTCTCCCATGAACGAGGCAAGTCCTGGTTTACTTACAATGAACTCATTTCGAATTATTTTTATTTATGACTTGCAGGTGTGTGCAGTAACTTATTTCTGACGATAGATCTGACATTAGACAAGTGCTAACTAGGTAGATCCCACAAGTTCACATATTTTACTAACAGTTTTCTTAACCTAATGAATTTCGTTATAATGTCCCCGAGCAAAATTTTTGATTAATTTTCAATTTATCAAAACGTTTTGTATCTAAAACCCAAATTTTTAATATGTTTTATTTATTTACTTCCTTATTGAAATAATAAATTATTTAATCAATTAGTTACTTATATAATTTCATTAGTTACTGGTCCCAAACCTATGATTGAGAGCAATATTGTTATTACAAACTAATCTAAACCTAGATACAAACATACTTCTATAACATAATACCTAATATGGTGCACTATTAAATTCAACTGCCCATTTCATTTGACAATACAACCCTTACTTGCATCTTACTGTTTCTTGTACATCATAATCTTGTTATTTAATTTAATCCTTACATCATAATATTGTTACAATTGATCTAATGTCGCTCAAATACAATCTTCTAATTAATAAATTTCTTTTATTATTATAACATGTTACTGAAGAACAATTGTTGTAAAACTGCCTTAGCTTTAACTATCATTACGTAATTAAAATTATTTTACAATTAAATGATATTAATGAAGTGTTTGTTTTTCAGACTCTAATACTCTGTAACCAAACCTGGCTAATAGTCCAAAATTTGATTACATTTATCAAATACTAACTACATATTTATCTAACCTAACATACAATTACTAAGTCCACTTGTCTAACGGTGGTTAATAACCCCTCATGACCCAACTGTTTACCCTTTCACTTTTGTTTCTGTTTATGGCTGTCCCTTTTCAACATTTACGTCTCTATGATTTGAATAACTTCACTGCCTATAATTTGTCCACATTGAAAGGAAAAGGGTTTTCTTTTCTACCCGAGCCTTTCAGTGTAATGTTTACGTTATGGGTCTTTTGCCCTGAGGCTACTTTCACTTCATTATATCTTTGTAACAAAATAATTTTCTGTTTCTGTAACTCAGTTTAAAATGTTTACATGTTATTTTATACTCTACTTCCTAAATTTATATTCAATTAAAACTAACATATTTTTTAAGTAATCGACAATTAAATATCCCTCTCAATTTTTGGGTTTGTATCAATTGATAACTAGATGTACCAAATCGGGCTTTAATCTGATACGATCCTTCAAACAAATTTAAAAACTTCCCATAGATCCCTTCAGCGAGATTTGATGTGTTCAATGCTCTTACCAACACCAAATCACCCACATTATACTGGGTTGCGGAATGCTTTTGATTGTATTTTTCGACACATCTCTCTCGCTTCCTCTTTATCTTGGAGTATATCTCTGCAGAATTTGGAATGGTCTCCTGTTGTCCTGGTGGCAGCTTGATGACTTTATTCCAGATGCGTTTTGGCTTTTTTCCAAACTGCGCTTCATACGGTGTTGTCTCGATTGTATCCTGATAGGTTTCAATAATGATTGTTTCTATATCTCCTAGTAATCTTTCCCACTCGCGATGATTATCTTGTATCAAGAACCTAAATAGCTGATTTAATTGGCGAATAGTTCTTTCTGCGCGGCTGGATTTAGGGTTTGCGAATTGCAGTAAATCGGACTTTAATATTTAATTTTGATAATTTCCTTTCCAAATGTTTGAAGTGAACTGTGTCCAGTTATCGGTGATAACGGATTTTGGCGTTCCGTAATCTTCAAAGTAGGAGTTTAGCTTCTTTAATGTCATTGCAGTTGTTGGTCTGTTCATTTTGTATAGCTTAACTTACTTTGTAAATAAGTCGACTACCACTAAGATGTATCGAGCTCCATATCTAGTCCTAGGAAGCGGCCCACAAAAGTCTAGTGACAGCATCTCCCCTTTCTCCTTAGGCAGCACGCATGTCATTTCCCCATTACGGTTCCTGACGTCATATTTGCATTTCTGACATTTGTCACAACCTCTAATCAGTCTCTTGATGTCTTTAATTAGGTTGTCCGCGGTAAAATCTTCTTTAAAGTTTCGGTAACATTTATTCACCCCAATATGACCTAATTACAGGTGAATTTCATTAATTAGCTTGTTTTTTAAGCTTTCAGGAATATATAACTTCCAATTTTCCTTCTCTTTACGGTATAATTTACCTTCGAATAATTTGTAGTGTGCATTTAAATGATGGTCTGCATCCTTTAACTTCTGTGTTATTAAATTTGTTTTGTGGTCTTGCTTTTGCAATCGTTGAATCTCCTTGAGCTGCTTTAGAAGGTGTGGGTTGAATTTTTGTTGTAAGGCGGCTATTTGTATTAATGTGTTATTTTGGTAGGGTTCATTGATCCCTTGAATTGGATTCCTACTTAATGCATCAGCCACTATGTTCTCCCTTCCTTTACAATGTTGGATTTCAAAGTTGTACTCTTGCATTAACAGTACCCAGCGACTTATTCTAGCATTTAATAATTTACACCTGTTTATATAAGAGATTGCTTTATTGTCGGTTATAATTGTCAAAGGATTTCCTAGGATATAGCATCGAAACTTCTCCAACGAATGTAGTATGCTCACGAGTTCCTTTTCCGCGGTCGAATAGTTAATCTCCGCGCCCTTAAATGTTCTGCTTGTATACGCAATACGTATTCATTGTTTTCACTTCACTTTATTATTTCATTATATTTTTTATCCTGGCATTGTACGTTTTTTAATAAATAATTTAAAAATAATCTTCCTTTTAATATTCCGAAGACTGTACAATCATTACTATCTTTTCTACTGACCCCATCATGCTATTAAATATTCCACAATCCTAAAACTACAGTAGTTTAACTTCTATTCATGTATACGCACGGTATTTCAATAGTAATTTTAAAAAAATACAAAGCAAAATATTTGACACTTTAAGATATTTTATAAACGAAATTATCTGTAGTATTTTGTGGTCACCTTTATCGTAGACGTTTTAAATTACATGTATTCAATAAATAACCTTACATTTTATTACATCATATCTACGATGTGTAAACTTGTTCGGGCTTAAACGTAACGCATTGTAATACCGAGGGAGATGCCTGTAGAACGTAGATAAAGGGAACAAGACATTTAGCAAATGCAGGACTATCCATCAGCCTGAAATTTAATAAGCAATTGTAAATGCCCGTCTCTCTCCGTATACAACCTTCTTACACACATACAGTAATGCATTACTTCGCTTTGTCTTACTTACACTTCCACTGGATGTAAGCTATACAGTCATTTGCTCCGTCACATTCTCGTTAAGCAGTTTGGCAACCGAAAATGTGTGTTTGGTGCAAATAAATTCGTAGTCAAGTTTTAAAAATGAACTGAAACTCTAAATTGTTTTAAATATTACCAAAGCAGTTTTCGCTTACTAGCAATTTGTTAAAGCAATTTTCACAAATATATGATATTTATACAAATACAAAACATCAATGTATACATATTTGTTAATTCCTTGCTTGTGATAAAATTTAGTATATTTTGAACTGGTACATCAGTAGTTTGAACTAAGAATGATACAAAATTTTGGGTTCCACCAGTATATTTATATTATTAGAAAAACATTTGATAACCTTGGGTTTTCTCTATAATACTTATCTAGTATATAGTGCTAAATTGACTGTCGTTAATAAACTTTTATCTATAGAACTAAAAAATTTTAAATATTAAAAAAAATATTTATCTCTAAATAAAAGTATATATTAAAAAAAATTGTTTAGTTGTAAAATACTGGTGATTGTAGTTATTTCGTAAAAGGTTAAAATTCATTTAGAATATTATGATTCCTGTAAATATTTGTTACATACCTTAATAGAAAGAATATATAAATGACTATTATAAAAAATTAAAACGCCTAATCAAAAAAAAGTTAACTACGCTGCAACATTTAAACAACGTAATAAATAGCTCGATCATTTTTTGCCCTGAGTACGCCTAAGAAAATTGCTTGGTATGAGTAAACATTATTAAATCGGTTTAAATGTATTTATTATTTCGTATAAAATAGACGCGTTACTAACAACGCACGAAGGTTTTAGTCCATGATGCCCATGCACTATACTACAGTGTTTTTCTCAAAATATATACTCTATGATAAATTTATATAAGGGATTTCGTTCTCTTCTTAGGTTGTTCCTAAAAGTTTTAATTTTTAATCCAGTCATACTTTAATAAAATAAATAGAACACATCATTTCCTTCGTTCGGTGAGGAATTAATAGAATATCTTTCTGTCTTTCCTCAGATACTGAGAGAAAACAGAGATGTGATTTGATTGTTCAAATAATACTAATAAAATAATAAATCAAAATATACTATATATATATATATATATATATATATATATATATATATATATATATATATATATATATTTATATATATACTATATTATATATATAATTGTATATATACTTATAAAACAGATAGTTAATAGTTCAATTCTATTCCATAAATATTTCAATACATAATTTAAGTATATGTTTAAAAACCTTCCCAAAATGATTATGTATTTAAAAGGAAGCTAGAATATGTAACGAACAAAATATTGATAATGCCATAGAGTGAATATTTTAAGTGCTATAGCTTATCAGATTACCGCAATACAGTAGTAAAAACTGTCGTTTGATATATTTCATCAAAAGCTAGGCGTAATAATGTAATACAAAAACACTTCAGTAATTTCAACTCTCATAGATAATATTAATAATTAAGCTATATAAATATTACTTAAGTTTTACATGTGTGTATGTTGAGCATATTTGTAAAACCGTGTTTTCAAAAAGTGACTACTTTGCAACAAGAGGTAAACGTATACAACGAATGTGTATAAGCACTTTAGACATTAATAACAGATAACACGGCGCCGAGTAGGCAATTAAACAACAGCGTTAAACGTGAAAACCTGTAATGCTAAGCCTGAAACCAATAAAAGCATTAAGCTAAAGAAATAAACGTAATCAAAACTTTTGACAGGTTTTTCTTTCTACAAAAACATAAAAGATTTGGACGGTCTTATTTACTTACAGTAAACTTCTATGAACTAACCGGTCCGGAATGTTCTCAAGTTTTATTCAGTATTTAGAAATCGCACTTGTTTATCTCATGTTTTAAAACAATATTAACACCTAGGAATTTTGAACAGAAAATATTCAATGATAAATGTTGCGATACTATTCCTTTGAAAACAATTTTTTAAATCATGCATGATAAAAAAAGAATAATATTATTGATAAAACTCCAACATATTAATTCCAACTGACCAAACAATACAATCTGTAGGCAATTTGTCGTCTGAAGTAACTATGAACCTGAAACATTACGAAGCTGAGCTAAAGAAAAGGATGTAACTAAAGTAAGGTAAAAGTCTACAATATTTTAGGTAACAGGTGCTATATAGCCTTTAAATATTCCAATGTGTTCTTCTATTGATTAAAAAAGGAAGTCGTATTTAAACCTGACGGTTCTTTCTCCTAATGTAAAACCATCACGTAATATATTTCAAGTTGACTACAACACTGGTAATTCCTCCTATTTCTGAATATTAGATAGTATAGAATTGTAGAGTGGAACTATTTCATGTTAAACTCGTAATAGCTTAAAATTACCCAATGCAAGGCTGATAAAGTTATATAAATTTTATTCGTTGATATACTGAAACATAGAATCGAGTATTATATTTGATTGGGAGTAGATTTTATGATGTAAACCTTTCTATATTGGTTCTTCAATGGTAATTTATAATAAAAAAATATTTATTTCATTTGGTTAAATAAAACTCCTTCATGTTTTACTTTTGAACTAATTTTATTTTACTAATAAATTAATCATTACATTTTAAACTAGTTTTGTTAAATTATTTTCAAATTGTTCAAAATACTTTGTCTATTTTTATTGAAGATTTTAAAGTGTTTTACGATTAGCTTAAAATTTAGAGTTTGACCTAAAATGTATATTTTAAACGGATATGATTCAGCAGTTTTACGTTTTATCTACTTCGAAATAATATTTAATATTTAACTCTACTCGAAAAGATATTTTAGAATGTTGAAAACATGGGATTGCCTTTTATATATTATATATGGATTTAGGCTCTGCTCTAACAATAGATATCTTCGTTTTAGCATTTTTTGGAAAGTTTATGACGTAACCATAAAAAAGAGATTACACTTAGTGGCGTATGTCGACTTTTGGTATGATCTAATTTAGGACGAGTGTATTACTTCATTTTACTTAAAACATATTTGTGCTAGTAAAATATTTTTATTTCTTAAAAAGGGCAGGATTTTCAAGACACACTTTATCTAGATTCCTGAACTGCTTACGAAGAGCAAAGACGGATGAAAGCAAAACAATTCGTCAAGTAGGTGTTAAAAGAAAACAGCGGGGAACTTCTCTCTTTATATAGTGAGGCAAAAACTTTGAGTTAAGCACCTTTGTTTTAAACGAAGAAAATTTTCTAAAGTTTTAAAATTAAGCACAACAGAAATATTGTGTTTAATTTAAACTGTTCTTAATGACTATTGGTTTTTACAGTTTCAATTCAGTATCCTTCTGATAGTATTTGTTTTTGAACTAGATTTATCAACAGTTAGGATGTCATTCTCAATTGAATAAATCAGATATTTTCACTTTATTGCACAATACTAAGTATTTTTGTGTCCAAAGTGCGCTCGTGTGTGAGCGCAAGCGCGTTATTTCCGCAAGAAAAAATTCCTGGCGTTATAAATCAAGTTTTCGCTTGCTAAAGTCGTTAGTTTAGGAGATTCCCTCGAAATACTCTTCCTTCCTACTACATATCTAACAACAATATACGTGACCGTGCTCGCGTGTTATCATTACCACTCCCTAAATACCCAATATGTAGATTTATATCCTTGACTTAATCCAATCTATGTTTAAAGTCCTTCCCCATCCTGTGTTAACTATAATAGCTATACAGTCGGTCGCCTTAAAGCGACAAAAGTACTGTAGCATGTTAAATATTTCGCAATAGTCTAGCAGGTTGTATTCATAATTTTATATGCTGCTATAATCTAATTTAAAAAACAAATTGGTTTAAAAAAAATTGAATTAGACAGCGTTGGGTAGTGATGCATCCAAAATAATGGTAACCAATTAAAGCGTGACAAATATTCAACCTTAACATGTTCTTCTTTAGCATTCAACGAAGATGCCCATGTGTTCCTATCTTAGATGAGTTATTTAAACATTTTAGTATGTACGTTTTAAAATTAAATAACATTTATGTCTGAAAAATTGATAACTAGTTTTTGTATTAATAGTTCTCTAAATTTAACTGTGACAAACGAGTAAAACTAAGTATTGTTGCAATTGTGTAACGCCCTAGTAGAGTTCACGTATTTCCCAAGATATGTTCTAAATTAATTTATTAAAAAAGTAATTTCATAAAGGTAGCAAATAAACACAGGTTATCAGTATGCATTTAACCTAATATCGACTAATAAAATAATTTCGAAAGGTCTAAACTTTTAATGTGAAAAAGACGTAACCTTTAAAGTAAATTTAATCTAATAATAACCAAAGGTTATATAACCGTAATTTGTCTATGTTGTTTAAATAGAATCTTTTTAGAAAATCTAAACTTGAACTTTAATAAAACCTATCTTTCTTCAACACGATTTCGATAGACAGCCAAAATGCCAAGTCAAATGACTAAATACATTGTCTAATGTAAACAATTGACCCGGCAAGTCCTTTCAAAGAGTAAATAAAAACTGTTTGTAAAAAAACGTTTTAACTGAACGAATTTAAAAAACACCAAGGGGATATAGTATACAATAACCACTATAACCCATAACCACCTAACGTAAGTAATTTTTTATATCTTTGACTCAATTGCCTTAAAAGAATCTGGATAAAATAAGTTATTCTGGTAATAGTATTCACTGAAGATGGTAGCTTTACGTTCGAAATGTACATAAGAATTTACATTTTTTTCTGCGGTAAAAAGATTTTATTTATTTAAATTTAGAATCGTGACATTAGCTTCAAGTTGCTAATCTCGTACACTTCAATTATTAATATAGTTTATTGAATTTATTTCATTACTAAGCGAGACAACTTTATTCCTCATTGGGCTGTGACTGAAAAGGTGTGAATCATTTCTTATGGCTATATTAGTGTAGTTATCGTCCCTTCAAAGAACAGAACCATGGGCCATTTTTAGGAAAAAAACGACTCATTTGGACTTTCAACGATGTGAAGTTGAATCACTACACTTGTACATTTGACCAATGCATTGCCTATATAAACTAAAGTATTTTTATGCTATAGGTATTACTACATCGTTCATCTTATCGAAATGAAACTTTAAGAAACCGCTGCGTTATGATTTCAGGTATAGTACAACTATCATACGATAGGTGGTGCGCAGGTATACAAATAAATTGAATTGCATTTAATACTGAATTCATTTAGGCAAACGATAACAGCTCAATGGGTCCAGTAGTTCTACTTGATTGAGTAAAACACACACACACACACACACAGCCAGACACCATTAGATTTTGATATTATAGTATAGACTTACCTTTGCGAGAATATTCTCCTAATCTTTTATCTAGTATGAGCATATCTAAATACACATATTTGGAAAGTATTGTGATTTGATTCATTTTTAAAAATCAATGTTATTACAAAATTATGTGATTATTTATTTCGCCTAAATAATTTAAAACGGTAAAAAACTACTGCATTTAAAAGATGTGTTCTTAAATTGTTTAGGGTAATAACTATGTAGAATGTCAGGCATATAATGCAGGATATAAACTTTGCCAACAAATGGGAGTGTAAGTAGGATATTGTGAACATAAAATGTTCATGACCAAATAATAAAAGAAGTAATGCTCTGTTGTTAATGTAATTCAATAATTTTACCAGACCGCTGACTATTAAGTTAATAAGACAAGCGCACAATAAAATGTATTGACACATATTGCCATAAAGTAGAAAACCCAACAACCTTAACGGTAGGTGATAAAACTTCCAGGTACTTGCATATATATATATATATATATATATATATATATATATATATATATATATATATATATATAACTTGCCACCGATTTCAGAGATATTCAAATTACGTGAAATCAAGTCAGGATCAAAGAGTGATGGAGTTTCTTAGATGTTGTAAGTTTGTGTAGGGTTGGAGTGTAACTTTTACAAACGTATTAATCAAGAGCGAATTTCATTTATTAATCAATAAAGTAAGTAAGCAAATACGTGTAGGAGAATAAAGTAAAAAAATTGTTTCTTGTATATAAGCCTCAGGGTATAATTTGGAACACACCAAACGCACTGGGTTTTACGTACATAACGACCCATGTTACATTTATTGTATTATGCGCAATGCTAATTTCATAAAACTATTAATTTTCAGAATTAGTGAACTTAAAGTTTACATTATGTAGGAACAGGAACATTTCTAAAACCTTATTGCGGCAGTCTCGTGAAAGGTGTCTCCCTTCCCTGATATTTTCAGATCTTGCAAATAACCGAGGGAATCTGGATGTTTGGGGAAACATTATTCAGTTTGGGGCCTAAAGAATCCCCTATTAGGGAAGATAATAAAAACGAAACTTCTAAGATAGGATAATTGTCTTTTTAATAACATGGAACACACACAATTGAATTTAGGAATATGTTTAATTAAACTTTTTAGGCAATACGTCACCCAAATGGCGTCATTCATTTATGTTACACTGATTGTGTAGTTCTCCAAGGTTATTTATTACTTTAAGTATCATGTCATCTCTTGGAGGGCCATCTTACTCTCCAGATCTGTCACCTTCCGATTATTTTCTCTGTCGCTACCAAGTTCAAGTTCTACCAACATAGTCCTAAAACTTTGGAAGATCTGAAGCAAATGTTGAGTCAAGAAGTTCTAGCAATATTGCCCGAAATGACACGTAAAGTAAATGATAACTTCAGAGAACGACTCAACCAGGGTAACATAAATGGAAGACACCATTTCGGTGTCGTATTGTTTAAAATATTTAAGTGTTGAATATTCTTAAATGACAATATTTGTGTTCTTAAATATAAAAAAAAGCTTTTTTATCTTACTTAGTTCTTTATGCCACACCCTGTATTTTTCTGACAGCCACAATTTATCTTTCATTGATATTTAACCCCATGCATAACAGTAGCCTATTATGTAAGGCTTGGCTACTCCAGAGTGAATTGGGGAGCTCCCGCATTATACTATACTAACTTTAAATGTTAGTCGAAATTCATTTTATAAACATCCTTGTATAACGATAGCATTTCCTTTTAGAAAACGCTTTTGAAAGGCTGTGAGTTATGATGATTTTACGTTTCCAACAAAAATCAGCCTCACCTACTTCCAAATAATCCAACGTTTCCAGTCCCTCTCTATTTTTCAATTCTTAAATAGGTTTATGTCGCTAATTAATTATTTAATTATAGTTAGATATTCAATAATAAAATTATAACATATGTCTTTTTTATTAATCATAAAAGAATAAGGATTTAATATATTATAAGTTTCGAAATATAATATTTTGATAGTGTAACACATTTTAGATGGTGTTACATATTAAAATAAGATTCAGAAAACGTGAATTAATTACAAAATGTAACAATAAACAAAAAAATTGTGAATTGTATATTTTAAATCTATGGGCGAAGCTGACCTCTAGGTTAAAATTTTGGAACTGTAATAAGCGCAGAACGGTAGGCGGAAATTAAGATGCTCGGGAAGTAACCGCAGCTCCGTCTCTTTCCGATTTTAACCATGTGATCGACTGGACGCATTTAAAGACCGAAGAGCGAGGGGAAGCTTTTATTTTCAAAAACATGTAACAGTTTACTAAATTTAATGTTTTGTTTAATAGAAGAAATGGTGCGTTACGGTACAACGCCGGGACCAGATTCAAAATTATTAGAGCAAACATTAAATGCGGAATGCAGATATCTAAGAACGAAACGGCATGGCTACGCCAGTTTGTAACGTTACAGTTAAGTCATAAAATTTAAGAAGTTTAGTGAACAAAATTGTAAAATTTAACTTTTAAACATTAATCACTCAAAATTTTAAAGGCATGATAATGCTATGCTCCTTTTTCTAATAGTGGAGTAAATGTAAATTTCTTTGTATCATGTAGTAGATTTATTATAAGTTGAAATAATAAATTTAAATGTAAATTGGATACCCAAAGCAATCTCGAAAAAGGGTCAGTAACCCAGCAATAGATTTTGTAGCATGTGAAGCTCTAAAAACTAATCTGTACAATTTGTACGATCTGTAAGTAGCGTAGTATTTCTTTAATATGATTTGTTTGTGATATCGTACATATTTTTATTTTAATAAAGTAAAGCTTGATTTGGTTAAATTAAAATTTGTGCCTTAAATTACTTAACGAACACATAACCCTTATATTTCAATTAAACTAGACATTGCAGGTCAATCATCATATTATGTAACAATTACTGCAATATTTAACATCAGCCTTAAATCCTCACGAATTAACGTTAAAAATATTTATAGTTACAATAGTCATATTAATTTTGAAGAATATTTTAACGTCTTTTATAATTAATGAGGAAAACAAGATATTTATAAGATATAATTTATTGACCCATAACAATGGTTAAAAAAAAATATTAAGAAAGGTTTCCATGTAAACAGAGACAAATATAACAAATTCATTTCCTCACATGTTTACTTCTAGATAAGACCAGAATGAACGAATAGAATGACTAACATTTACCTGCAAGGACTTCAAAGACGATTGCATAGTAACTACATTATTATCTAAAACGTAAATATATTAACAATACCTATTTGATTTATTTTAATTTTTTAAATGTGTTATGAATTGGTCTGTGATCTACCATTAACCTAAATAACATTGAATAGTTATTAGGAGACATTAAATAAAGTTAAGAATTTTATTATTATGACTGCATAGTTACAATAGTGTCATTATATATATATATATATATATATATATATATATATATATATATATATATATATATATATATAACTTTCACTATATGTACTTAAACAAGAATCTTACTTGGTATTTATGCGAGTTAACTTTCAAAGATGAGTAGTATCTCCATCATCGGGAATCACTGACCAGGGCTTGTAGTAGACTGCGAGCTCTGTGGAATTTCCGTTGTCACAAGGTGTGGTGTACCGTAATGTTCTATTTTCGGATTCACTGCACTGTGCGAGTATTTTAAGTTTGTCTTGGGGTAATTTTGTCTATTACGTTAAACAATCTATCGTTTTTGGATTTTGTTTGTATTTGTTTGTTTAGGATATTATTGTTATGTTTATAAATTTGTAGTTGTTCCCAGATTGTCATTTTGTGGCCTTATTGTACTTTTTTATTAGGTGTACGTTTTCTATTATGGGGAATGTGTGTTTGTTTTTGATGACGTGTGTAGCTAAGCTTGAGATATAGTTTTCAGAATTGATGTATGCTTCGAGGTGTTCTTGATTTCTGTCTTTTAATTTCTTTTTTGTTTGGCCTATGCATATTTTATTATAGTCTGGCAATCGATTTTGTTTATTCCGTTATTAAGTGTGGGACATATTTTTCCGGTTGGTTTATTTTATTGATTATGTTTCCTTTGTTTGTGCAAGATATGTTATTATTATTATTTTCTAGTGTTTGAGTTATTCCTTTTATGTTTCACCATGTATATATGAATGTGGCCCATTTTGTTGTTGTTTGTAGTTCAATTTTAGGTTGTCTTAATTTATTTAATATTTTAAATTGTAATTTATATATAGTTTTTTATTGTATCCATATTTTTGGGCAATTTGGTATATTATTTGTTTTTCTTTGGCTTTTTCTTCATTTTTTAGAGGCAGTTAGCATAATGTATAAGCAGCCATTTAATGTTGTGGGGGATGGTTAGAGTAGTTTGGTATTGTATTAATGGTTTGTGTGGGTTTCTTATAAATTGAGTATTCAATGTTACTTGTATTTCTTGTTATTGTTAGGTCTAGATAGTTTATTTCTTCTTCCATGGTGAACTTTATGTGAGGATGTAATTTGTTGATTTTATTTAGGATGATATTATTATTTATTGCTTTATCTTGTGAGATGTATAATCGTCAACATGTCGAACCCCAATGTCCGTTGGGTTCGTGTGTTTTTATGGTTTGTGTGATTAATTCGTCAAGGTTTTGGAGATAAATTTCTGATATTAGACTTGAGAGGGGTGATCCCATTGTAAAGCCATCTATTTTTTTATATATCCTTTTAATAAATGTGAAATAGTTTTGGTTTAGTATGGTCTTTAGGCATTTTGTAATTTGGTTTGTGTATTTGGGATTGGTTTTGAGATCAGTTAGTTTGTTTTTTATTATTTGAATGGTTTTATTTATTGGTATATTAGAGTACATGTTTGTGATATCAAATGATATAAATTTGATGTTTTTTTTGGTTATGTTTATTGTTTTTAGTATTTCGGTTAATTTAATTTAGTTTTTTATGGTGTATTTATTTTCCAATTTGAGTTCTCGTTTTGGCGATTATTTGTGATATTTCATAGGCAGGTGCATTTTTAAAATTTATTAGGGGTCTTATGGGATTGTTGATTTTATGTATTTTAATGTTTGGGGGGGATTTGGATTGTCTATTGTGTGTTGGTAATGATTTTTTTGGCTGAATAAATTGTCATTGTTTTTTACTAATTGTATGATTTCGTGTTGGTATTTTTAGTTGGGTCTTTGTTTAATTCTATGCAATTGTTGGATTTTATTAATTCTTGTGTTTTTTTGTTATATTCTGTTTTTTTTTTTGATTGCTGTAGCGTTGCAATAAATAGTTTTGTTTCTATTTGTTTTATTTGGTTTATTTGTATTTTATTTTTGATGTGATTTCTTTTTTTTGTTGATGGTTTTGTTGATTTCGTGTGATGCTGTGTTTCTAATGTTATCTTGATCTTCATAATTTATAAGGTTTATTGCCAGTTCAGTTTGTACTATGAGGTTTTCTATTGTGCTTTGTAATTTTGGTTTGATGTTAGTTTTTGTGCTATTTTCGAGTATTCGAGTATGTACAAATATATATTGTTATTCAGTTATTATAATACGCCTGAATAGGAATTGTTTGGATGTCTAAACGTCCGGCAGGAAATTTAGGTATTGATTTAAATGTGTTTAAAATAATAATAAATTTGTAAGTAACTGTTATTGATATTTTTCAGTAGAACTGTTAATAATTGTTTTAATTAATGACGGAAAATGGTTTGTTGTTGAAACCTCAATAGCTCCGACTAAAGAATTTGAAATAATATTTTATTTTAATAATGCTTTTATCCCAAAGTATAATTTGGAAATTAGAATGCAACATACAGAGAAAGGAAATTCAATTCTGCGTTGTCAGATTCTATCAGAGAATAGGGTAGGAAATGAATCTGAAGAACTTAACCCTTACAATATCTGATTATAGTCACACTAAATCGAGATAAAAATTAATTTGAATAAAACAGAATGTAATATCGAAAACTTATTTTTGAATTCCCAACGATAGAAAAAGATCTTGGCTTCACTTGTTCAAATTATTGTAATATTGTCAATAAACATAAAAGTCAGGCTATAAGTTAAACTTTAGTTTCCAATAACCCATGCTGCTACGTCTATTAATAACTTTATGATGGTGTGATGAACTATAACGTTTATCTCTCCTTGCCTAAGGATATGAAGTGACCGGATCAACCTTAACGATCATATCTATATCTACTTTCAGATATTAAAGTAATATTAAAGGTCCGACACCACAATGTTATTGAAAATATTTATTCAATACAATGTTTATAGTAGCTAAATTACTTTAACTATAGGCATGCTATGAATTGTTTTTGATATAAATATTTTAAATTGCATGTGGTTTTGATGTTTTATTGTTGGTTTGATACATTTCACCACAGTTTTCGGAATGTTTTACTTGATTATGTTATACTTTAAGATCCACGAAATATTATATCTCTGTGTAAATGTCTGTATTTGATGGGGATCCACAGATACATTCAAAAGCAATGTCAAATTAACATTAAAAATGTTCTAGCAGCTTAAAAAAAGAGTAGTTAGATTCAAATTACGTTCTAGAAGGAATTTATGAACCACAAAACAATGTTGCTGCTGTAGAATACGTTATAAGCGCTCCATCATATATTGTATCAATTTTGAACGAATTTAAAAATTTTGCTTTGAAAATCAAACATAACGTTATAAAATATAATATATGATCTGCATTCCTGCAAAAAGGTGAATTTGTTTCCACTTTGTTTTAATGTGTAGAGGTTCTAACCTAATTTAGACATTTATTGTTAAGGTCGTTATAGAGACGGAACGAAGATTCCTTGAATCAATTGAAATATAGATTGTTCAATTTTTTATAACTGTATTTTCATATAGTAGCTTAAGTGCTTTGGTTCTAAAATTATATCTATCTCTCAAATTTGACGAAAATGATTTTCGGCCTAGACAACTTACCGTAAAGAGATAACTAAGGTTTAATCGTATTGTACCTTAGGAAAAATTATTGATAGATTTATAGGGTACATCATTACTGTTAACAACACTGAACACAGCGTAGGTTTGACGTATATAATGTACGCACTGGTAAATGCTATTCTTCAAATCTAATTTAAATATCCATATTGCATCTGCATCTATGTGTCTTGCATCTGCATCTGCATCTGCATCTACACCTATTTCAAAATATAGTTAGATAACTATATTCTATTAACATTTTAAGAGTTTCAGCTTGCTCATCTCTCTATCTGATTCTTTATTTCTTTCTCCCTCTTCCTTCTTCTGTCTCATATTCGTATCAATGTGTTTCTAACAGGATTTATACTTTTAATCGATTGACATTAAACTCCCGGGAGTACTTTTGCATAGTGCGTCTATCCCACGTTCGGTGGCGCGTTTGTAGACAAAAACATTCAGTGCAATTAAATACTGAGTTCAGAGCTACTCGAATTGAAATTAATTAAAATGACACTTTAAAATGTTTGCTAAATGGAAACGATACTTTTTTCAATCATTGCGCAAGATACATTGATTTCATATGGCTACAAAGTTGGTGTCATATGGCGTCTAAGTGTCGCCTTAAGGCATTATTTATGGAAGCTGGTATAGGAAAGTAATATAGTTGATTTGTCTGCGAAAACTAGTTTTCCTTGTCAAACAGGGTTTACACAGAACTGATAACAACAGGTTTATATGGTAGAAAGAAAACAATGGAGTAAGTTTCTTTGGATCACGCAATAGAAATAAAACAACGCCTAGCTACAGCTGTACAGGGCAGCTTTGTTAAGGGCGAAGAGGGGAAAGCATTGTGCGATTTGTTTTGTTCCCTTAGTCTAGCAAAGTAATTACTAGCTATAACAAAGCTTTACATGTTGCCGTTACTTACTGTCACTTACTGTAACTTCTAATTAATTATTTAAAGTCAATGTTTCCAGAGAGCATTTCGCAGTAGCTACACTATACTATAACCTTCAGAACGTACTGGCAGTCATTGTTTCGATTAATAATTAATTATTGGTATTTGTTGTGATGACGTTACTTCGTATTAGTCACCATCACATGTACCCGGTGTTTATCTTCAGTGACACTTTTACTTATTAACTTTTGTTTTGTATGTAACAAATATATTACATGGTTTATATATAATCTGCAGAGTGAGTACAAGTTTACCTTTTCACTTTAAAAGTTCATATACATTTATTTACAATGAAAATATTGAAAAGAAACCCAATACCTCACAAATAATAAAAAATGACAAATAAAACAAGTTACTTTGGATTAAAACCTTGTTTTTTTTGTTAATTTTGATTATGTTTATTCAAATACCATAAGTTGGCATTTCGTTTTTGTTGCCAATTACAAACGATTTCAGTAATTGAACATATGATTGAACGTGTTTCTATTTACTTATTTTAACCTCAACTGTCCGTATCGGCCTTTTAAAGTAATTTACATTGCAATTATATTCATAGGAACATATCTAATTCAGTCTTCATGACAATTCAAAAATAGAGTTCTATTATTCCTTTTTTTGAAACCAATACATTTAACGTAAATTTATAGACAATTATCGCCAACACTGCATAATTTATTGGCAATAATTGGTTACAAATTATGATAGACAAAAGGATGTTTTCTATTTATTGACTCACTTGTCTATTTATTTGGTTATAAATTTACACGAATATATATATATATATATATATATATATATATATATATATATATATATATATATACAACTTTTAATAATTCGAGAAACTTCTAAAAAATTTTATAACTTCTGAAACACTTCTGAAATATATGCAATGAGCAGTACGATATTTCTAACAAAGAGATTTCTACTGAAATAAATATTTGCCCTAAACATAAATAAGAAACCATGCAAAATCACGATAAAATTCATGCAAATATCCAGATTGACCTGAGATTTTGAGGTTAATTATAAGCCAGCATGTGAAACCACATCTTGAAACCATATCTATGAAACCAAATCTATATAAAACTCATTGCTTGCGAATCGGGTTAGTTGGTAAAAAAGACCGTGATTTGGTTAACTCTGTAATTCCTGTCATTTTTCCTAATATGATTAAATCTCATCCTCATCGGTAATAAATTAAAATTTCTATAAAGGAAAATGTCAAACTTTCCGTCTAAAATTTATATTAATATTTGACAATAATGTAATGATATTTGTGTTTTGGAGATCAACCAAAAACGATTCCAGCTGCTATGACATTCACTCTTCACTATTTGCTTTTGCACCAAACTAAAAAAGGGTTTTTAGGATCCCTGTCATGTTGATATTCAACTAATTGTTACAATTCTTTGGTTCCATTAGAACTATAAACAATTGGTAACGCTTCAATTCAGGAATTAGGCGTAATCAAAACATGACTTCTTCTACCAGGAACGAGCTATGTTGGCCTTGTATTTTCTAAACTTATTAGCTCTCTCATGAAAATAAAAATACAATTATTTAAGGAAAGGTTTTTTTATGAAATTAATAAATATTGCATTAGCTCTTACTGGTTAGATAGATTAGGTTAGGTTGGGTTATATTTCCTTTGGGTAATGTCTGTCGTTCACCTAATTCCTGTTTTATATTTTCTTAAATCATAAATGTGCTTTATAAAAGTGATAATGACAACAACGATATAAAAAGACGGCGTTTAAGGACTATAAATACAGGATCCTAGGAGATGTATAACATCGTCTCATAACATTATACTGTGTTCTTTATGCAGGCTACAAGGAATATTATAAAATAGCCTCATAGCTTTCGATTGCTTGGGCTCTACAGACTAGCTTAAGTAATAATACATCATTATCTCATAAGATTATGTTGAGCTCTACAGAAATGTCTTGAGGAATACTATAAGATAGTTTCGTTGCATTGCATTGTTTAACCTCTAAAGATTGTCCTTAAAGAGAAACTTACCTAGTGAGATTACCTCATTACATTTAATTACTCTTTTTAGACCTTTGTAGACCTTTTTTTTACGCTAACATGCATTAAGTTCTTTGCCAATAACATTCTACGTAAAAACTAAAGCCAATAAACTGTAATAACTATTTACACACATAATATTGTCGTTGAGGTAGTCCCAAAGGTGTTAAAACCCAATAGATGAACGAAGAAATTTTAATTTATTAGGAACTGTTTTGGGCTTCACAAGAAAAATAAATTACTACAAATGATAAATATAAAACAGTAAATTGTAATAACAAACTCTCTTTAAGTAAAAATTAGCCTTTAACAATCCTGACTTCAGAGTTTCCGGTATAGTTCACTATCGTTGGTTTCATTAAACTAAAAAAGGTCACGCTATTTATCGCATAGCTCTTGAGAAAATATCGTATTTTTGAAAATAGAAAATAGGTTTCTTTTGTTCAAAATGCATTTGTGTGTCCATTAAAAAAAATTCTCATTTCAAGATCAAAACACTAAAACTATATTTAGAAAGTTTAAACGCGATATCATTACGTTTGTAAATTAGATAAATTTATTTAGAAAAGGTTTGTACTAACCAAATCGAATAATTCGGCGCATTCTGTAATATGAACGCTGTGCTAAAAGATTAACCTTAAAGGTTGGCCATTATTTCAACTAATAATGGATTTCAATAGAAACTTTGGGGACATAGCAATGCCTAAAACTCATCTTAAAAGGATTTAGAAGTCAGATAAATAATTTTATTCCTCAAAAAGGCAGCGTTCGCCAAAGAGTAAGTGAAATAGAATATATCATCGGAAAATCTGGTGCGATTATTTCAGTTACAGTTTAATTCTGTGGTTTGGTTTCAAAGAATAATAATAAGTTATGAATATTGTGTAGAGAAGGATCGTATATAAATAGTAGATGGATCATTTAAAATATCAGGATTATATATAGTACAGAATTGCAATATTTACATTGCTTACGAGACCGGAAGATAAACTATTTAAGAGACTTTCAAGTCAAGTTATAGCTAATATATAAATAGGTTTCCGTAACGAGTTGAGACCAGTGAAACCTAATTACCTCAATGTAAAACCACTTGTCGCAGAACATTCCCCAAAAGGGACTTTACCAATTTTAGAATTTTCTAGCATAAAGTTACCCTTGTATATAGAAAGGCAGCACTTTCTATTTGTTGAAACGAAATCCATTCTAAGAGATGTCTCCGTGGAAAAATACAAAGGTAAAAAATAGCTAGCATTGAGGTAACTTTGTACTTAGGACTGTAAAACCTAATTGGTGGAGAGCCATAACATTTCAAGTTTTCAAAAGTTATTCGGAGCGCAGTAGGAGATGCGGTGTATTTTCAGCCTAATAACAAGTTATTCAACGTAAACAAAGTAATAGAATACTGTGCTACAAAGATTATAATAAAACGTAGGAGAAACAGAATTTCATCTAGGAGATATTAAAACGATACCTTTATTATATAACTATAAGGAGACAAAAGGCTTATACGATGTGCGAGTGTAAAAATAAATATGTATTCTGGAGATTTATTTGAGTATATAAAGCCACAGAATGGAAAAATCAAAACTTTTTCATGGATTATCTTATTTGACCATTATATATTTGAGATAGGCGAATGACTCCTTCATTCTCCAAGTAGCCATCCACAATAACATTCATAAGATAAACACGTCAAAGCGAAATAAATACCTTTAAAACATTATTTGACTTTAGAATAAAGATAAAATTACTAAATACGTTAAATTCCTAAATAATATTGTCACAGCTAAAACTTTGCTTCCAACGAACACTAGAAGTGTAGAAAAGCACAAAGTGACAAGAGATTGAATGTTTGTACACCCCAGGGATATAATCCTAGGATCAAGTGAACAATGGAGATATATCACGTTGTGTATTCAAATGTGTTATCCATTAGGACTTTAATCTGAAGCCTACTCGGTCTCTGGTTATTGCATGGCTTCAAATATCATATTCCCATATCCTATGTCTTATTACGCAGCGTGTTAATTTAATTACTTTTATATAACATGACATGAGCTTTAAATCTTCTAAAAATAGTATTATTGTGGGACTAGTTTAATAGATTTTACATATTATGTAACTATCTAGAGTAACATAATTTATAGATTGTCACACTTCAACTCAGAAGCTGTCTAAAAACTTCTTATTTATTTGATCGGTTGTTTCTGGTTTAGAAGGATCCTGACAATACGTGACTGATACCGATTTGTCATATAAGCAAAAGGACTAATAACTAAGATTTTTACCTTAGCATTCCATCCTACACTATATAATACTGCAAAATTACTACCTATACATATACCCTTCACACTACTTTCCACACACTACTACATTTAAATCATGTCCTAAAGTAGTATAGTCCTACATACTGATACCTACACACTACGTCCCATATACTACGTCCTACAAAGTTATACATATACAATATATTCTACACACTATATACTACTACTGCAAAATTACTACCTATACATACATCCTTCATACTACTTTCCCCATACTACTACATTTAAATCATGTCCTACAGTAGTAACTACACACTACGTCCTACACACTAACACCCATACACTAATACCTACACACTACGTCCCACACAATGATACCTACACACTACGTCCCATATACTACGTCCTACAAAGTTATACATATACAATATATTCTACACACTATATACTACTACTGCAAAATTACTACCTATACAGATATCCTTCACACTAATTTCCCCACACTACTACATTTAAATCATGTCCTACAGTAGTAACTACACATTACGTCCCACACTCTAACAACCACAGACTAATACCTACACACTACGTCCTACACACTGATACCTACACGCTACGTCCTATACACTACGTCCTACAAAGTTATAGATATACAATATATTCTACACACTATATACTACTACTGCAAAATTACTACCTATACATATATCCTTCACACTACTTTCCCCACACTACTACATTTAAATCTTGTCCTACAGTAGTAACTACACACTACGTCCTACACACTAACACCCATACACTAATACCTACACACTACGTCCCACACAATGATACCTACACACTACGTCCCATATACTACGTCCTACAAAGTTATACATATACAATATATTCTACACACTATATACTACTACTGCAAAATTACTACCTATACAGATATCCTTCACACTAATTTCCCCACACTACTACATTTAAATCATGTCCTACAGTAGTAACTACACACTACGTCCTATACACTAACACCCATACACTAATACCTACACACTACGTCCCACACAATGATACCTACACACTACGTCCTATATACTACGTCCTACAAAGTTATACATATACAACATATTCTACACACTATATACTACTACTGCAAAATTACTACCTATATATATATATCCTTCACACTACTTTCCCCACACTACTATATTTACATCATGTCCTGCAGTAGTAACTACACACTACGTCCTACACACTAATACCCACACACTAATACCTACACACTACGTCCTACAAAGTTATTCATATACAACATATTCTACACACTATATACTACTACTGCAAAATTACTACCTATATATATATATATCCTTCACACTACTTTCCCCACACTACTATATTTACATCATGTCCTGCAGTAGTAACTACACACTACGTCCTACACACTAACACCCATACACTAATACCTATACACTACGTCCCACACAATGATACCTACACACTACGTCCTATATACTACGTCCTACAAAGTTATACATATACAACATATTCTACACACTATATACTACTACTGCAAAATTACTACCTATATATATATATCCTTCACACTACTTTCCCCACACTACTATATTTACATCATGTCCTGCAGTAGTAACTACACACTACGTCCTACACACTAATACCCACACACTAATACCTACACACTACGTCCAACAAAGTTATACATATACAACATATTCTACACACTTTACACTACTATTGCAAAATTATTACCTATACATATATCCTTCACACAACTTTCCCCACATTACTATATTTACATCATGCCCTACAGTAGTAAATACTCTCTACATCCTACACACTAATACCCCCATACTAATACCTACACACTACGTCCTACACTCTGATACCTACATACTACGTCCTACAACGTTATTTATATACAATATATTCTACACAGTATATACTACTACTGCAAATTTACTACTTATACATAAATCCTTCACACTACTTTCCACACACTACTATATTTACATCATGATCTACAGTAGTAACTACACACTACGTCCTACACACTAACACCCAGATACTAATACCTACACACTTCGTCCTACACACTGATACCTACACACTACGTCCTACACACTAATAACACACTACGTCCTACAAAGTAATACATACACATTGTATTCTACACACTATATTCTACGTACTACTTCTTACTCACTATATCCTACTCACTACAATTTACACATTATGTCATACGTCCTACTACATTCGGACTACCACCTACAATTTATTACCTACAATGTACATAATGTGCATGAGCTACATCCTACCCAAAGTTACATCTGCCGGGTAAATACACTACTACCTACACATCACGTCATACTTCCTACTAAATACAGACTACTACCTTCAATCTACGTAATGTGAATGAGCTACATCCTACTCAAATCTACATCTGCCGGGTAAATACACTACTAACTACACATCTCGTCATACATACTACTACATACAGACTACCTACTGTACTCTATTACATACAATCAACATCATGTGGTATAGCTACATCCTACGCAAAACTACATACTGCCGGCTACCTACATACTACTACCTACACACACGTACGACTACACATACGCACTACAACCTATTCACTACAAACTACAACCTACGTCATACGGCCATCTTCACTACGTACGTGCATCCTATGTAATTATATATACATTATTACCTACCTACACACTACGTCATCCGCATTATTACTTACAATCTACACAATATGTCAAACGTATTCCTCATACATTTACACCTCATACATTTTATTACCCACAAACTTTGTCAAACTCTCTATTACCTTGACTCCAATAAAGTCACACTATGCCAGGCCCACTGATATACTTACACCCTGTGCTCTACATGAAACAAAATAGTACGTAGTGCCTGATACCTGCACAATATTAGCTACATCTTACATCCTACTTACTACTTATTATAATCTACAACCTAGACACTATTACCTACATGTGATTATCGGTTACGATTATAGACGTCATTCGCAATATTACGTACACTCTACGTCCTAAGAACTACGTCATATCCACTACTATATCTTATGCATAAGGACATGCTTACTACTATCTACACCGTACTTTCAAAGCATTAAGTCACACGCACTACTACATACAGCGTTCTACCCATAATCATAGTCCTACGCTCTACTACATACATACTACGCCTTACAAACTACTACATACAGTTTAATACTTACAAACTACCTACTACAAACTTCGTCATACGCACTACGAGATGCAACCTTCTATCTATTTCTTGCTACCCACACTTAATGTCATACCTACTACTATGTACACGCTATGTTCTACGCACCTAGTCATAACCTCTACTACATACACCCCTCTATCTCCAACCAGCGTCATATACATTAATACATATGCTCTACTACCTTCGCATCAATAGCCTACGTGCTACATACTCATACCTACATGCTACGTCATACTCATTACTATAGGAAGTCTATCCCCTACATACTCGTTATAGTCACTACAAGCTACACACTACGTTATAAGCACCACAAGTACAACCAACTACCTACACACTATTAAATTTACTCTTTCGCATGTGCACAAGTATCTATCTACACAATACGTCATACGCACTGCTACAAATAGCCTATTATCTACACAATACTACCTACACACTATTATCTACAGACGACGTTGCATAAAGTATTACCTACATACACGTCCTACAAACTACAACCGAAGGACATATATCTATGCAGAATATACCTATCTATACATCTCACACATAATCATAAAAAATCAATAATAATAAACCCTACTATCTACTGTCTAATATTGATATTGACCACTGTATACATTATATAACGTATGAACCTCCAATCCATACATTTGTGATAGTGTAATTGTACCCAATATTACGTATATATTACATTCTACCAGCTGCATACTCTACAATTCATTATGTTATATAATTTGTATCTAAATACCTTTTCAGAATATAAAGAGGCAGGTTTTTATTAGTAAATTACTCACGCCTTTTGTTTTATCACACCAGATTTCACTAATTATCATTTCTTTTCTATTTCGTTACACTTTTTTATAATAATTTATTGTTTCCTAGCAACAGAAACTAAAGTATATTGAATTGTTGACATACAAGAAAAGGATAAACCAACCTCATTACATGCATGTTGCTATGACATATTTATCCCGCCATCAGTCTCGCTATAGAAAAACTCGCCATCTGTCCCGTGTTAGGTTCAATTTAATATACGTCATTTACTCTTGATTTCGTTTGATTCGATACGTTTTAGTAATTCCAATTTCCAAAGATAGCTTTAGATATTTTAAACATGTTAATAAAAACTACTAATTGGAAGTAATATAATTGAGTCTGCTAAAATAAATCACAAAGGTAAAAGTCAAAGTAGTGGACTCAAAAGCTCACATAAATAAGTCTTTAATAAACACACAAAACAAACTAGTTTCAGCGACAAAGTCACCTTCCTCAGTGCTTGGCTACTACTCAGTTTGTTTTGTGTGTTTATTAAGACTAATTTTTGTAAGATTTTGAGTCCAATATTTTGACTTTTACCTTTGTGAATAATTCTCACTAGCTAAGCTCTAATTAACTAAATAAAATTAATCACTTATAACAAAACTAGTAATACATATACTATACAATGACATTTTAATCATACTCTTGAATATTTTACCGATATATGCTGTCAATGTTACAAATACTAACAGTTTTCTAGTATATTTACTTATATGTGCCCAGTCGTAAAGTTTTTTACTCACCACAAACCACTGTGGCTGGACCAGTGCGCTCCTTGCATACTGCGCTGCAACGGATCTGGAAATAATAATTTTTTCGTACAGTAGAGTATTTACAGCGAACCTTCTCATCGGCAGGTCTTATTCGACGAGTAGTTGATTCTATTCCAGTATTTCTTTTTATTTTATATTTCTAGGGTATAGGCGCTTGTCTCAATAGATGAAGAGCTATTGTTCCCGTAGTTGAGCAATAAAAGTTCTTCTGATCATCATGTTATTAGTGTTTGAGTGGAAGAATTTTTGACCAATATTTATACCTAAATTCAACAATCCACAGAAAACACAAATAAACAGTTAAGTGAATAAACAAGGTTTGAAGGTAGCATTGCTTCTGTTTCCACACATACTTCATGGCCGTCTTCCAAATCAGATCTATGGTATATGAACTAAAATCTTCAATGGAAGCATAAGATTGATTATAGTAACCTACTTTTATCAATGTAATTTTCTTCGTCATGTTCAGCAAGAAACGGTAACATCTTAATTATTTTTTCATGTCGTAAACAAACTACAATTATTATTTTTATAGTAAAACATAATATTCTAATATTATTACAACTAAACAATAAAATATGCAAATAATACAACCTTACAAAACACTATAAATCAACTCTTAGTTACTAAAATAAGTCAAAACAATTTCTGAAAAAAAGCCACACACGATCGGTCCCGCACCTATATCGGACCTAACCACCCCTCCCCTACTGACTGTGGGAACTCCAACTTTCACTTTAGTATATCTGTCCACTCAGAACAACAACCTGGTAGAATAACTAGAAAATCATAATTCTAACCTCAAACATTACGGTTTTATTTAATAAATGCTAACATTGTTAGATTCAACCTAACAGTGGGACCGATCGCGGATTAGTCGAACGTCTTCATGGATTATACATTTTAGTTATTAATAAATTGAATGATTTTTAGACCGATTTAACTATCCTTTTTTTATTTTTTGTAATAAAAAATAGTTTCTATTCCCTTCAGTCGGTTAGGAGAGAAACGGATTTACTTGTTCTGTAGGGAGAATTAAATATTTTTAAAGATGTATTTTTAGTATAGAGGATAATAATTTTAGTTATACTGCGTACGTAGTTGGGTGTCGGTGGTTGGTTATAGAATGTATGGCATAACTGGTATTATGTAGGAAACAGTGCGTCGGACATACCTGCAATGTCTAGGTAGCAATTTATTGATAGCAGTGTGTGTAAAATGCAACACGTAGGTTTTTATACTCCGAAGAATGTAGGTATACAATGAAGGATTAACTCCGTAGTTTGTAGCCTAGACTCACTCTTTGCTTTTCTCTATAGCTTACACTTGAACCTGCTTCTTATTTCTTACTCTACTTTTATATTCTGATAGCTTCAAACCTTATGTCTACTACTACTACCACCCTTCCATATATATTTCTAAACTTCCCTTAACATTATTCGTTGTAACCGGCACACTAGAATGTATTCCTTACTTCCTAAGGTTCATTGAAAAAAAGTTACTTTGAAAGTCACATCTTGCCCTATACTCTACTTGTGATATAATACCAAAAGTGTAGTGTAAACCACTTAAATATTTCTAGATATGAAATTTTTGTTTCTCGTCGAATATGAGGAAGATTTTTTATAGAAAGAAAGTGTCAGCTTTCTACAGATATACATAGATCCATTTAAAACTATATTGAGCCCCAAATGGACTGCCTAAGCTGCTACATTATAACAGAAAACTTGTTGTTAGGCGAAATATTGATTTAGCATCGTTTTCCTGAGTCTCTATTCGTCTTGCATAATGAATAACGCATATATTATTGTCAAATTGTTTTTCAGAGCCAAAGGTTACAGTTAGTGAGCCGGACTCTAAGAATAAATATAGCAATGGAGTACAAGATAAGATTATGTTATAGTACTTGCAAGTTTCGGGAAAAACATATTTTTTTACTTGTAGTGCAAGTGTTTTATATTATATATATTAAAAACTATAACAAACTTGTCAAGATACATTGCAGGGCTGATACAAGTAAATAACAATGTTTGATGAGCTGTGCCAATTCATTGCTAGATAAATTACATATCCAAACAATAGATAAAGTTATATAATTTTCAATAGATATTTTAGCAAAAAACGATTGATCGATAAAATTTCAAATTTAGGTTTAAAAAGGTTATTATGATAAAGTTACTTAAGTAACCTAAGGAAATTAGACCAATAATTTTACCCAATCAACACTAATCTTTTTCTTTAATAATAGCTAAATTTTATTCTTCATATAGAAGACCTATACAATATCTGTTCCTATTATCATTGAGTATATGTTTCCCAATTATTTATTTGTGAAGTATATTAAGGTGTAAATTAGATATTAGTTATATATATATATATATATATATATATATATATATATATATATACATCCCGCTATCAATATGGCAGCATTTCATTTTGCAACCATATGGCAGCCACTTGAAAGGGTGTAGTATACATGTTTTTCGTCGTGTATAATTTATTTCTAATAAACATTATACTACTCCATGTACTTTAATTTCATAAAATTTTAAAAATACAAAATTGACTGAAGTACTATCAATACGGCAGCATTTCATTTAGGCATCAATATGGCAGCCAGTGTATATTTTCGATCAGTCTAATAACAATATGGCAGTCGGTGTGTATGTTATTCCCACGCTACTAACGATACGAGAACCAACAGTGTTGCCACTTTGGTGCGACTATCTGACTAGTCAAATGTTTAGACTCTAAGACACGTGTGTGTAATCACGGAGAAAACATAAACATTAGTATGTCCCTTCTTTATTTCAGCTGCCCAATTATTTACTCAACTCAGATAAGTCCTGTTTGTTAGTTTTCATAAACGTGTACAACTATCGAAAGCTGACGGGGATACAATTGTGTGCCTTTACAGGAGTAGCAATAGGATCAATTATGGTAGAATATCAGAACCCAAAAAAAGCTAGGAAATAATCAATTGGGGTGTTTTTAAGAATGATGACTCCACTACTGTGAACAAAATTAAATGGGGATGAATGGGTTAGGCCCTATGGGAGTTGTAAAGGAGTGACTTGGGGTATAAATGAAAGAAGGCAAAAAAAAAACTAGAAAATGATCAGTCGGAGGGTTTTATGGCCCTTGGTAGTAGCTAATGATGAATTGGGGTATAATTGTGAGAAAGCAAAACAAAGTTAGAAAATGATCAACCGTAGTGTTTTTTAAGTTGCTGAGTAAAATACCGTCTTCAATATTATAAGGTGATGTACGGGTGTGGCTCTACGGGAGTAGAAAAAGAGTCAATTGGGGAAAAATTGTCAGAAGGCAAAAAAACAATGGAAAATGATCTCTCGGGGGGGGGGGGGGTTTAATGGTGCTGAGTCTTTTACCATTATCGAACGTCATGGGTATACACAGGTGATCCTCTATGGGAGTAGCAAATGATGATTTGGAGTATAAATGTGAGAAGGCAAAACTAAGCTAGAATATGATCAATTGTAGTGTTTTGGAGGTAGCTGAGTCCAATACCGACTTCCATATTATTCGGGAATGCACGGACGCGGCTCTACGAGAGTAGAAAAGGGGTGAATTGGAGTACAATTGTCAGAAGGCAAAAAAACAATTGATAATGATCATTTGGGTGGGTTTTAATGGTGCCGTTTCTTTCACCGTTATCGAACGTCAATGGGGATATACGGGTGACCCTCTATGGGAGTAGCTAAAAATGAATTGGGGTATAATTGTAAGAAAGCAAAACAAAGTTAGAAAATGATCAATCGTAATGTTTTGGAGGTTGTTGAGTAAAATACCGTCTTCAATATTATAAGGGGATGCACGGGTGTGGCGCTACGGGAGTAGAAAAAGAGTCAATTGGGGAAAAATTGTCAGAAGGCAAAAAAGAAAATGGAAAATGATCACTTGGGGAGTTTAATGGTGCTGAGCCTTATACCATTACCGATCGTCAATGGGGATACACGGGTGATCCTCTATGGGAGTAGCAGATGATGAATTGGGGTATAATTGTGAGAAAGCAAAAACAAAATAGAAAATGATCAATCGTAGTGTTTTGGAGGGTGCTGAGTCCAATACCGCCTACAATATTAAATGGGGATGCAAAGGTGTGCCTCTACTGGACTAGAAAAAGTATGATTTGGGGTAACATTGTTAGAAGCCAAAGTAACAAGAAAAAATGATAACTCGGGTGTTTTTAATGTTGATGAGTCTTTTACAGTTATCGAACGTCAATGAGGATGCACGGGAGATGCTCTATGCTAGTAGCAACTGGTGATTTAGGGTAAAAATTTTAGAAGGCAAAATAAAGGTAGAGAATTATCAATTGGAGTATTTTTGATGATGCTGAGTCCATTTCGTCATTACCATTAAACGGGGATTCACGGATGTAACCCTACAGGAGTAGAAAAGGGGTTAATTTGGTAAAATTGTCAGAAGGCAAAAAAACAATAGAAAATATCACTCGGAGGGTTTTAATGATGCTGAGTCTTGTACTGTTATCGGACGTCAGTGGAAATGATCGGGTAATGATCTACGGAAGTAGGAAATTTTAGAATTGTGGTAAAATTATCAGAAGACAAAAAGCAATAGAAAATGATCACTCGGGGGGGGGGGTATTTGTGCTGAGTCCGGTACCGTAATCGAGCGAAAGTGGGGATGCACGGGTGTTGCTCTATTTGAGTAGCTAGTGATGAATTGGGATTAGAATGGTAAAAGCCTAAAAAAGACTAGAAAATGATCTCTAGGCGGGTTTAATGGGGCTGAGTCCGTCATTAAAAGCTAATGGGAATATGAGGGTGTGGTTCTACGGGAGTAGAAAGGGTGGTTAATTTTTATGAAAATGTAAGATACTAGAAAAATGTCTAGTAAATTAATACTCTGAGTTTGTAAGGGTGACTCCAATTTCGTCATCGAAAGTCAAGGATAACGCACGTGTGAGTTTTCGAGAGTTCCAGACACTGTTAATAAATAGCGGGAAAGTGTGATTAGCCATACGTTTGGAGGGGAAGATAAGTGGAAGCTGGGCGCAATCATAAATATTAGATTATTCATTCCTATCATCAGCTGTCGTAATCTGTAAGCATTTCACTTTTGTTCTGGATTCTTGCTGGTGAACAACCAGAATATTTAGCCTGATTCGTCTTACTAGTTCTGTTGTGAAGTGGAAGACCTAACCTAATCGTGGAATAATAACATAATATATATTTTTTCATCCAAAAAAGCAAAAATTGTTTCAAAAATATAAATAATGTAGCAAAGAAAGGACACGTAAATACAAAATTGTGTATATATAATATGAAATTAAGAATTGAATAATAATTGCAAATTTTATATTACTTATAACACTAGTTAACTAAATGACTAATAAATATAAAACGAGAAAATCTATTAAAAGGAAAATCTTGTATTTAAACAAGTATTAATTTGTCTTTCCTTATATTAAATAGAGAAAAAATAATGTAACCAAAAAAATGTAAACCTAAAAACTAATTAATTAATGAAGAAATAGTTTTAAAAATCAACTTCGTGGCGGTAAAAACATTGAATACGACTTCATTAATACAGAAATTGTGGCTGAAACTGCAGACACAAATGGCAACCAACACCACCTATAAGTGCCTATCAAGCCCATGCCACGGGGATTAACAAACACTGTGTCTGTGTGGTGTTCAATTTCTGCGACGAATGAATGTAAAGGCCAATTTACATCTGTTCTAATTTAGCTTAGACGTAATGGCGATACATTTCTTACTTTATTTCAAAAACTTCTTCGATATATTGTATCACCCTTACCTCAGGTAGGTAACCAGAAAAATCTACTTATATTGTACATTGTAAATATAAGAAGGCTTTTATTTGGTCGAATCTCATGTAATGTTAATATTTTGTTCACGTAGGTCCATTGAACACGTCTATATTTTATAAGTTCAATTGAGTACAAATTACCATTTTCGGGTAAAAAAATTAAATATTGAAATAATAGTATTTCTGTACTTACGACAGCCAAATGTAACAAAAAAAAAATGTTTTATTTTTCTGTGAGCATATGCTTTAAAAGGGTGCATATAGTATTCTAACAAGGAGTAAAATTTTCACGAATATATGAAATTTTAGTGCCAATATACACATTTTATCAAGATAAGGGCAAAACATTTTAATTATTTATTTAAGGATTCATGTATCATAGGTGGTTTTCTGTCAATAAAACTAGAAAGCAGTTCAGGCGGTTTAAGCAATGGTAAATATTTAAACTTCTTTACTTCTACATCTCTAAAGAATATAATATTATGTAAGGATATAGTTCTTCACAATGTATATTGCATTGCAGCTAGGCATCACGGTGAAAAACGCTTTCGGTAAGCAATGTAATACATCTGTTTTATTTACCAACCTTATTTGATTTGTCATAGGTTGTTATAGGTACAATTGTGTTTGAGTAAAGACCTATTTTTTTCTAAAAGTTCTTCTTTAACTACATTCATTAAATTTTCCTGGTAGTCGTTGTTGGCAGGTTAAAAAATTTATTTAATTCCTCCCTTAGATATTTTCCGAAAGGATGACATTTCACCTTGATTGTGAGGTTACTTTCATCAAGACCCGTTGAATTCACCTGAAAATATATCTGATAAGATTTAAATATATTTTAATCTTCTTCTTTAATTCTATCTTTAACCGTATCCCTCCTGGCTCGCATATCTACAATTTGATTTATTATTATTATTATGGTGAAAAAATTTACAAATATTTTGGCGAATATAGCTGAGGAACCAGTCTTCAAAAACTGGCTGTGAAATAGCGTTATGCAGAGTGTCAGAATGAAATTAGTCACTATGATGGTATTTCTTGTTAAAAAAACAAGACGTAAAAGATAATGACTGTTTTGTAGATTTTTTTTCACTTTAAAAAATCTCTCCGTTCTTCGGTCGACATGTTACATACATTTTTATAGTTAGTATCAGAATGATTTTAGTTCTTCGGCTGTGTCTGATCTCAAAACAAAGTCTGCTAATACTCAATCACTTCTCAAAACTGTCTCCTTTGTTATATATTTTACGAATCCTACCACTAGCAATACCAGTTAATAAATAACTCCTAATTACAAACTTAATATTTCAATTTGAATATTCTCTATTTTTCGTTGATAGAAAATTACTTCAGTTAAGCAACTCTAACCAAGTGCTTATAAAACGTTTTGTAGTCAACCTTTAGACGTTGATAATCATAAATATTTACTACCGATGATCACGGTAATTTTTCACTATACTTCAGATTTACTGATATTTTACTGATAATCTCGTTTTATTTTTATGGTAGGCAAACAAAAAGACTATCTACGATCAAATTATTGGGCGTCCACATAAAGGTTACAACGGGCATCGGCTTTTCTTTAGCTATAATTGCCGACACTTAGTATGGTATTTATACCGTATGGTATCCCCGCAAGCAAGAATCAGTTAAGTAGTCTTGAAGAGCCAAGCAACATTAATTTATGTATGTACTGTAATCAATAAAGTTTTACATACGTATTGTGTCCATTCTTAATTATAGTATTAGGGTTCAATAGAACTCCTGTTTTTTCTAGTGTACAGGAAGCTATTTCCGCGTAATCCAAGTTTTCGGTAATCCGACGGTGTCTCGGTCCCATCTACCTTGAATTATCCATGCTCTACTGCATTTGTTTCCTTACCAATAATCACCGTACTTGAAACAGTTTTTCTTGCAACTCTAAAGTGAGTGAAAGTCCCATAGACATTAAAGTTACTCTTGGGACTAGAATATCGAGGATAAACATAATAGATTTATTACATTCCTTACCGAAAACATTTTGATTCCTAGCTACACTGCAATATACATTGGGAAGAACTATATCCTTACATATAATCTTCAGAGATGTAGAAATGAAGAATTTTAAATATTTACCATTGCTTAAACCGCTTGCAGTGCTCTCTAGTTTAATTGGCATGTTAACAACTATGATACATGTATCCTTAAATAAGTACTTAAAATGTTTTGCCCTTATGGTCATAGGTGTATATATCCACGTGTTCTTTCTTTGCTACATTATTTATATCTTTCAAACTATTTTTGAGTATTTTGGATGAAAAAAATATATATAATGTTATTAGTGATACAAATGATGATGTATGGCCTATAAATAACGCTAGTTCTATTGAATAGTTCTATTGGCGTATTGAGTACCTTGGTCCTTTATTTGGAAGAGTTGAGATATTGTTGGCAAGTGTTTCATTAGAGTCTTCGATGTAAGTACTTCAGGAATTTGTAAATATGCTATTTTAACATGCTTTCGTAAAACTTTATAAATAATTATGGGGTTACTGGTATTTGTGTTTGCAAACACGCAAGTGCTATCGTCAAGAACGGAATTATTTCTTGAACTTATTAGAAAATAAATATAAAATACTAATATCAAAAAGATCTCATAAAAATTGACACTCGGTAGTTTTTGAGACTGTACCACTCCAATTATATTACATCTGTCAATTCCTTCAAACATACACTGTTGGTTCGCTGGAAAGGACATACAGCTGTGGCTTCGTGACCTTATCTTGGAGGGAATGTATCTTGTTATGCTATGTATCTACAGACACAATTCTGATATGGAAACATAAACAGTCAACACTCCGAAAGCCATTCTGACGCGTTTGTTTACTTAATGGCAGACCAAACTTATCTTAATGTTCTGGTCAATGCATCTCGTACTTTTCCCTTGGTGCTCTTAGATACTATAGGATAGATAAAGTATTTATTTTTTAAATTAACTAGCTTTTCAAATTAATTGTCATAGAATCACTATCCGATTTTAAGAATCTAAAAGGGACTATTATTTGCTGTATATTGTTACAATTTGGTAACATTGCAAACATGTTAACACTAGTCTGCAACACATGTATTAACAGATGTAACACTTAATACAGCCTACGCCATATATATTCACTAAAAGTTAATACCAATGTATTCAATAAACTTATTAATAAAATAAAATATAGACTACCAGCGGCTAAAGTCGAGGATAGAAACAAATGTTTCCGTCTTTATACGACCATTTTGACGTTGGGATAATGCCATTTAATATAGCCTACGCCATATATATTCGCTAAAAGTTAATACCAATGTATTCAATAAACATATTAATAAAATAAAATATAGACTACCAGCGGCTAAAGTCGAGGATAGAAACAAATGTTTCCGTCTTTATACGACCATTTTGACGTTGGGAAGATACCATAAGTTATTTACGTTTACGCCGTATGTAAATGAGAGAATGAGATGGAAAAGATAGAATGCAAAAAGTCAGTTTTTCGGGCCTTCGTCCACGAGAGTACTTGTCGACTGCGAGCCTTTATCTTTGTTTGGCTTGGACCTATGTTTGTTTACACCAGACAGCCTGATATCGTAATATAAACTGACAACACTCGCACAGATGTTATTTAGGTTCATGTATACAATACATGTGACCTGCAATTTCTGTCACATTACTACTGCCGTTGTAGTTCACAGGCACGAAATGTCTAAGTGTGATTTATTGTGTGGTTTAACAATTTATCTTGCATTTACTTTATAAAAACCGTTTTTGAATATTCTGATTGCAATGTGACTAGTAGGGTAAACGTAGTTTTGAGATCAGTTATATTTTATTTACTAATTGAAAACTGTAGTAAATAAAACCTACAGATTTTAGCGTAGTTTAGCTAAAAAGACTTATAATCGCACGATAATTAACATACACTAATTATTTCTTGTTCACTGATTGTACACACTTAACTTTATATACAAGATATCATTTGACACATTATAAGCTTTATTTATGGAAACTGGCATTACAAATAATAACTAAATTTTGACAGCAGAATTTACACAGCGGCCCAGAACATTGTAGACATATTGGCTGTACAAAGACAGCTTACAAAGTGTAACTAGTCTTTCTATTTTTTGTTGCTGGACCAATTCTACATTGTTTATAACAATGTATCTATACAAATAGAAAAATTTGTAATTTTCTGGAGGTTGCAGTTTTTCGAAATCATCTTCATCGTCTGATGGACTTCATTAAGATTCGGTATCATAATCTTTTGCTCAATTACTTCTTCACTCTGTTGCACAATTCCCCTATTCTCTTTGATGCCTTCTAAAAGTTGGTCATTAGATACAGCACCTGAATCACTGTCTTCTTCGGATAATCCGTCGCTGATGGTCAGGCACGATGACGGCAGTTAATGATTAAGCTTGGAATTTGTAGATATTGGCATAATAGGTTTTCTGGATATATAAGCTGATAAAGATAAGTCGATGAAATGATGTGGGTAAAACATTTCCCTTTTTTGTTGTTTATTCTAAGTTGTATAAAGGTTGAACAAATATAAGGTCTACTTATTTATAGTTTTTTTTAAATTTACGGTTATAGTAGAAGTTTTACATTAACTGATGGCTGAAAAGTCATTCCGCTGCCCTCGCTAACGATACCATCCTTTTTAAGAGAACAAAAGAAAATAACACGAAAAGAGAAGAAAATTAATTACCCGACGACGAATGAGAAAACAAACATAAACGTTTAGATAGTCTATTTTTTTTTCTTGACTTGGGACCGGGTTTTAAACTGCCCAAAGCACTGCTACCTTAAGGTATATTGTACTTACCTCCCTGATCTAGTCAAATAGCCCCTTCCCTCTTACCAGGTTTAGGAGTTTTCTGACTAGTGTTTTGCCTTCAGCATCCTCTTCCAGAGCTGTGCTATCTCCAAAGAAGTTGAAGCGCCTTTCGGCAAGTGCTTCACATCTATAAATGATGTGTGTGGCGGTCTCCAGTTCTTGCCCGCATAATCTGCACGCTGGTTCATCTTTGTAGATACCCATATTATGCAGATGTTTCCTTAGTCCACCGTGAGTAGACCTGTGGCTATCCTCAGTTCCTGCCTAGACAGATAGATGAAACTCTTCTGCAGCCCCAAGGAAGTTTTCCTAAGGGTTAGCTTACTGTGTCTCATCCATTCAGCCCTGATCCAGTGCTCAGTGTCTTTCAGCCATCCACCTTCGCACTGCCATCTTGACCATGGATTTGGAAATACCTACCGCAGGCTCCGGTCCAATCACGGGAGTTGAAGACCCCTCCCTGGCCAGCGCATCTGCGGCTTCATTCCCAAGTATTCCCCTATGCCCTGGCACCCAACCTATCTTGATTTGATTGTGCCTTGCCAGGGCTTGTAGGTTATTTAGGCACTCCTTGACTATGGCCGAGGTGACCACATGTCCGTTTAGTGAATTAATTGCTGCCTGACTGTCGGAGAAAATAGCAATCCGGGTCCTGTGTGTTCCCCTTCTCGCTATCTCTCCCAGACAGGCATTTATAGCATATATTTCGGCCTGAAAGACAGAGGTATGCCTACCCAAGGAAAAACTAGTTTTACCATTGGGTTTTTACAATACACCCCCGCTCCAGTGCCGAAGTCCTTCTTAGAGCCATCTGTGTACCAGATCTGAGCTCCCGATGTTAATGTCCCTGACCATTCCATCATAGTATGGAGGGCCTGGTCAGGTGCAAACGTTCGAGTAATGTGGTCGCTGCCCATTTCCAAGACGGGTTCTTTGACCACGCACTCGATACTCATATGTCCCGAAACATCTGGGAGGTTAGCCCAGTTGTTCGAGTTGCGCAATCTCCATGCCGCCAGCCTCGCCTCTCCCCTAAGGACAAGCTCAAGGGGGGGGGGAGGTTAAGCATTACTTCCATTGCTGCACCAGGTGTAGTTGACATCGCTCCCAGTATGCACAGACAAGCCAATCTCTGGATAGAGCTCAGTTGAGCTCTTGTCTGTGCCTGGTTGGCCTTTGTCCACCACACCAGAGCACCATAGGTAATCATAGGTCTTATCACCCTCAGATACAACTAGTGCATCATTGATGGCTTCAGTCCCCATTTCTTACCCACCATTCTTCTCACTGTCATCAGTGCCCTTTTGGTCCTGTTAACTGTCCTCTCAAGATGTGGATTCCAGGTGAGTTTCCTGTCCAGAGTAACTCCCAGGTACTTCACCTCCCCCACAAACTCAAGGTATTCACCAAACAAGCGGGGCATCCTGGTCGTCAGATCTTTTCGATGTCTGGTAAAGTTAATAAGAGCAGTCTTTTTCGGATCTACCCTAAGGTTCTCCTTATTACACCACTCTTCAATAAGTCGTAGAGGATTTCTGATTACCTCAAGGACTGTATCAGGGAATCTGCCCAGGATCAGAACAACTATGTCGTCCGCATATCCCAGGCAGAAGTACCCCTGTTCATTCAGGAGTTCAATAAGGTTGTCAACCACTAGGCACCATAACAGAGGAGAGAGAACCCCCCCCCCCCCTGTGCACAGCCCAGACTTGTCTTCGCCCTTCTGACCTCCCCTGCCACCTCTACAGAAATGCTTCTGTTTGTTAACATGGAACTTATCCAACCACAAGTGGTCGCATCCACTCCATGACATCTTGCACCACTTACCATCGTCCCCACTGAGGGGTTATTGAAAGCCCCTTCAATGTCGAGGAAGGCACCTATGGCACAACCTTTCTTAGCGATCATATGCTCAATCCTACCCACCATTTGATGGAGAGCTCCCTCGCAGGATTTCCCCGGTTGATAAGCAAACTGGTTCCAATGCAGTGGTTTTATGGCCAAAGCACTCCCCCTAATATGCCTATCAACCAGTTTTTCAAGTCCCTTAAGAACAAAGGACATGAGTGTAATAGGTCTGTATCCTTTCCCTTCCGATTGGTTACGGGTGGGCTTAGGTATAAAGACCACCTTACTAGATTTCCAGGCTGCCGGCACATGCCCTAGAGCAATGCTTAGCCTGTATAATTTAGTAAGTACCAGCACCAGCATATCCATTCCCTGCAGCAGCAGCACAGGATAGATCCCATCTGGACCTGGAGATTTGTAGGGTTTAAATGTGCCAATAGCCCATCTTACCCTTTGTGGAGTTACTATCCTCCTTGCCACTTCCAGTCCTCCCTCTTACCACGTCTTGTGGAGAGTTTGGCAACTGGTTCAGTGTCTGCTCCTCCAAGTTTCCTCAGAGTACTTGAAGGGAAATGTGTTCTGATTAATTCTTACACAGTTTCCCCTGCAGTTTTTGTTATATTTCCCAGTGGGGTTCTTAGCATCCCCACCGGGTTAACTGGGTCCTTATAGAGCACTTTATGCAGTCGTGCCCCTTCCCGAGTTTTGTCAATCTCTTGACAAAACTCCTTCCAGGACTTCCTGCGTGCTTCTCTAATTGCCCTGTTGTATTCGGTTAGTGTTTTCCTATACTGGTCCAACTCCCCGTTCTTTTTTGCTCTATTAAAGAGTCTCCTGGTGGTCTTCCGAAGTTTGGCTAGCTTCTTGTTCCACCATGACGGATCCCCTACTTTCCTCCCCTCACTGAGAGGGCAGTTATCAGTAAAGGATTCTACTATAGCCTCGCCAACCAATGTGGCAGAGTCTTCTAGCTCTCTCCTCCCACCATACTCCAATCCAGCCTCCTCAATCCGAACACCCAGGTCCCTCCTGTAGGAGTCCCAGTCTGTTCCTCTTGGATCCCTGGTTGGCTGAAGCATGGCTGGATTTAGGGAGATATCATACCTAATATGTCTGTGGTCAGAAGAAGATGTTTCATCCGACACATACCAATTTAGTACATACCTAGTTATCTGGTTCGATGCCACCGTAATGTCCAGGACCTCCTGTCTAGTGACAAACGTCGGCTCTTCCCCCTGATTTAAGACTAGTAAATTCTTAGAGCTAAGATAAGCTAAAAGTTCCTCTCCTCTAGTGTTGGTACCTGTACTTCCCCACGAAGTGTGATGGGAGTTAGCATCCATCCCCACTAGCAGCTCCTCATCCACAGCCCCGCAGTGCTCGACAAGCCTCCTCAGCTCTTGTGTTGGTAGAGCCCCCGCGTAGTCAAAGGGGAGATATGCCGTGGCAAGGTTCAGCCTCTTCATCCTCCCCTCCGCCCGCAGCTCCACTGTCACTGCTATTAAGTCCCTGCAGCAGAAGTCCGTTAGTACAAAATCACTCAACCCCCTCCTAACCAAGTTACACGTCCTGGGAACACCGGAGTCCTTATCGTACAACAACTTACCACCAGATGTCGCCAGCGCACATATTCGTCCTCCAGAAATCCATGGCTCCTGGATGAGAACCAAGTCCACCTCTCCTCTGTCTAGCATCCTACACACGACAGCACTAGCCGCCCTGCTATGCTGTAGGTTCACTTGGAGGATCTTGATCATTGTTCTGCTTACTTCGCAGTTGCCTGGGTCCGCAGAGCAGCCCCAGGACTAGACATCGTGCTCAACTCTACAGCCACTTCACTGGTTTCTGCAGTCGGCAGCTTAACAACCGCCCCCGCACCCCCAGTGGTGGTTGCCGTTGGCACATCTGCTACAGACTCACGGTTTGCCGTCTCATTAGCTCCCGCTGTCTGTGCAGTCTCAAAATCAATTCTTTTACTTACTTTGTCCATTAACGTCCCACGAGTATGGGGGAAATAACGGTCGACCAGAGCAGAGCCCCCACTGCCCTGGCAAGACAACATACAATGAGGTTTTGTCTGGTTTCTCAAGGGGATCGTGTGCGACTGCATTTTATACCCTGTAGCCATTCATCCTTCAGCACGATGCCTTCCACCTTGGATTGGGTATTCAGTCACTGACCTTGAAGCACACCCCAAGTTCAGGACATTATTAACTGTTGCTCATGGAGCAAACAGCCTGCTTTACTCTCTTTTTTACAACTGTGTCGTTAGGGTAGTTTTCCGCCCATACTTCACTGTCGCATTGCCCTTGATTCACCCGGGAGGTGAGAGTAGCATTGTGAGGACCTAATTCCCAACTACCCCAGTCTCCCCAGTCAGAGCAGTTATTTCTACCACACCCAACCGGTTGACTGACGAGGAGGGATAATTCCTCACCTTTGAACCATTGCCTTGGTCCAGGCCTGCATATTCAGAAACCTTCCGGAATCCTTATTCACAGGTAACCTACATTTCTGTAGGCCGTCCCACTATCCACCTGTGGACCCGCCCGGTTGCTCAGGCCAGCTAGCCGGGTAGACAGTCTAAGTAAAAATGGAAAGAAAATATATGACAATTAGGTAGACAAAATACATTTAAAAAAAATTAAATAAATTAATTTATTTTTAAAAAAATATCAATTTGGAACAAACAGTTATCTTTTCAAGTTGAATCGTTCAAACATACAGTCTTTAAAATGCTTAAATCACATGGACAGGCTGCATTGAAACACTGCTTCAAGTTATAAAGATTAGTTTGATAGACATGACGTAAACAAACGTACTAGAACTGCTATCGGTGTGACGCCTGTTTATATTTTCATATCACAATCATTTCTGTAAATAGATGTAGCATAACTTCTGTCCAAGACAAGGTCACGAACCCGACTCTTTCTGTTGGTTATGTTGCATAGTTGGAAACATGCCAATTTCGGGCGATTTATTGTTAATGGGATATATTACCCCAAATCACCCCTTGGTATGACGTAGGAGTAGGAGCTTCGAAAATCTTCGAATGCCCATGTTTGGGCAATATTTTAGATTCTGGCTAGTTTTACCTAAATTCACCCACAGCGACACCCGCAGTCCCATCTCGGATTGCGCATGGCCAACTTCGATGCTAGGATTAGACTCAGCATTATTAAAAACCCCGAGTGATGATTTTATAACGATCTCTTGGTCTCTGACCTTTTTACCCCAATTCTCCCTTTGCTACTCCCGTAGAGCCCACACCCGTCCATCCCTGGTCTATTTCGATGACGGTACTGAATTCAGCATCCTCAAAAACCCCCGAGTGGTTATGTTCCAGCGATTTTTTGAATTTTGACTTTTTCACTCCAATTCACCCCTTTGGTACTCGCGTGGAACCATAATAGTGCATCCCCGGCGAATTTCGGTGACGGCATTAAATTCCGCCTTACCAAAATCCCCCGTGTGGTTATTTTCTAGTAATTTTTTGACTGTTGACTTTTTTACCCCAAATCATCCCTTTGGTACTAACGTAGAGTCAAAACCGACCATCCTCGGTGACTCTAGATGACGTCATTGAATTTAGCATCCTCAGAAACCCTCGAACGGTCATTTTCCCGCGATTCTTAGGCATTTGACATTTTCACCCCAATTCTTCCCTTTGGTACTCGCGTGAAACCACACCAATGCATTCCCGGTGACTTTCGGTGACGGCATTGAATTCCGCTTCATCAAAATTCCCCTAGTTTTTATTTTCTAGTATTTTTATTTTACTTTTGAGATTTCTACCCCAAATCATCCCTTTGGCACTCACGTAGAGTCTCATCTGTCCATCCCCGGTGACTTTCGATGGCGGCATTGAATTCAGCATCCTCAAAAACCCCCGAGTGGTTATGTTGCAGCGATGTTTTGACTTTTGACGTTTTCACCCGAATTCACCCCTTTGGTACTGGTGAGGAACCATACCAGTGCATCCCCGGCGAATTTCGGTGACGGCATTAAATTCCGCCTTACCAAAATCCCCCGAGTGTTTATTTTGTAGTAATTTTTTGTTTTTCTACTTTTTCACCCCAAATCATCCCTTTGGTACTAACGTAGAGTCACAACCGTCCATCCCCGGTGACTCTAGATGACGTCATTGAATTTAGCATCCTCAGAAACCCTCGAACGGTCATTTTCCCGCGGATCTTAGGCATTTGAAATTTTCACCCCAATTCATCCCTTTGGTACTCGCGTGGAACCACACCAATGCATTCCCGGTGACTTTCGGTGACGGCATTGAATTCCGCCTCATCAAAATTTCCGGAGTTTTTATTTTCTAGTATTTTTTTTACTTTTGAGATTTCTACCCCAAATCATCCCTCTGGCACTCACGTAGAGTCTCATCTGTCCATCCCCAGTAACTTTCAATGGCGGCATTGAATTCAGCATCCTCAAAAACCCCCGAGTGGTTATGTTGCAGCGATTTTTTGACTTTTGACGTTTTCACCCCAATTCACCCCTTTGGTACTCGCGTAGAACCATACCAGTGCATCCCCGTCGACTTTCGGTGACGGCATTAAATTCCGCCTTACCAAAATCCCCCGAGTGGTTATTTTCTAGTAATTTTTTGACTATTGAATTTTTTACCCCAAATCATCCCTTTGGTACTTACGTAGAGTCACATCCGGTTCATTCCCGGGGACTCTAGATGACGCCATTGAATTTAGCATTCTCATAAACCCCCGAATAGTCATTATCCCGCGATTTTTGGACATCTGACATTTTTACCATAATTCAACCCCTTTTGTACATGGGTTTAGCCTCATCAGTACATCCCCGGTGACTTTCGATGACGGCATTGAATTCAGCATCCTCAAAAACCCCCGAGTGGTCACTTTCCAGCGATTCTTTGTCCAATTCAAATATATACATTATGTAGTACGATTGATATCTATGTGGATACCAGCAATGTTGCCAAGTTTGTGGCTGCCATAATGTTAGGGAATGTTTGAAATATACAGTAAATTTATATACAGGAGGCGACTATGCTGCTCCTGGCGGAAATGTTACGAACTTGTGATATACAAATCCCGCTCACTCTGCTATCAATACGAGTACCGTTTGGTTATTACAAATTATTTTTTAAAAATTCCGAACGATCATAGAACTTCCAAATACAGTATACCACCAATAAAACACTTCTTATTACACTTATTGACTGGTCATTTAAACGATTTGAATTTAAAACTCCAAGCGCAGGGAAATTTGTTAGTGACATGTACTCTGACTCAAAAAGGCTATGAAAATAAGTTACTTTTCAAAGAACACATCTAGCTCAAAAACTTTGCCCTTTTATCAGCTTGAAAGAGTGTTATTGAGGAAGTTGAAGATAAGGGCCATGATTTTCGGTTGTAAAATGCATTGGTGCAATCGAAATTATACAAAACGACTTTTGGGTGCGTAAGAGTGAATTGCATAGTCTTCTTAATGAGATAAGACTGTTTCAATACCTTGTCAATGTTGATATTACTAACGTAAAAGAAAATTTGCAAATGAGGTTATTTGGATGCAATCTAATAATATTTTAAAATACTCGTTTAAGGATACTAATATTACTAGTCCAGATTTATTATCAGAACTAAAGAATCTTGTAGCTGGTATGTCCTAATTTTTTGTTAGTACCTACACATTACATTATACACACTATCTCGCGCACAGTGCGCTCTTCACACTACGTCCTACACGCTAAGTTCTACGGCCTGCTACCTTAACACTACGCCTTACGCACTTAGTTCTACGACCTGCTACCTTCACACTGTGTTCTACACATTACTTCCTTCAATCTACTAGTCACTAACTACAATCTGGTTACTTATTCGTCATACATACGAATTTCTACAACTTACTATATAAACATACTTCCTACACACTATGACCTACTCACAATATTTTATAAACTACTACCTATACAATATGTCCTGCCCATTACGCCAAACTACTTCCTATGCACTACTCCTTACTAAACTGTTTTATACTAACTATTAGCTACACGGTACTAGTTACACTATGAGTTTAAATTCCTCATAAAATACTCGATTTAAAATACATCCTACACAGTCTTCTAATCTATTACTTACAGTTACCTACACATTGCTACATATAAACTACAACCTACATGTTACTCCTACAACATACAACCTATACACTACTCCCTACAAACAACTCTCTACAAACTATTAGCTACATACTACCTACTTACTCACTATTTTTATACACTTCGTCCTATTCGTGTATCAACCTACTTCTTCTACATTACACCCTACATACTACTTTTGACAAACCACTACATATTTACTACGTCCTACACATTACTCTCTACACGTTACCATCTACACTCGACTACCTACACATTACAATCTACTGTGTTTTTCCTAAAAACTATTTAATACGCACTACTACCTACATACTTCCTCCTACAAACTACTTTTCAAAAAAAGTACCACTTACACACCATTTGCTACACGTTATTGTCTACACAGAACTACCTAAACATAGATATCTACAGTCTATTTACCTAAAAACTCTTTAATAAACATTACTGTTTATACACTACGACCTTGACAGTAGCAAATACACTCGATTAAATAAACACTACTGTATTTATAATACCAAATACACACTACATCTTTTAAATTATTACACACTGCTATCTACATACATCCTATACTCTCTGAAATTACGTTCATAATACTATTCCACTACTCTGTTACTGCTATTGACCTACGTCATTATAATTACAGTCTACTTAGGAAACTCGACTTATTCACTACATAATTTGCATTAAATTTGAAAGTTATTTAACTGCCTACAGTTATACACTACTCCCTACAAACAACTCTCTACAAACTATTAGCTACATACTACCTACTTACTCACTATTTTTATACACTTCGTCCTATTCGTGTATCAACCTACTTCTTCTACATTACACCCTACATACTACTTTTGACAAACCACTACATATTTACTACGTCCTACACATTACTCTCTACACGTTACCATCTACACTCGACTACCTACACATTACAATCTACTGTGTTTTTCCTAAAAACTATTTAATACGCACTACTACCTACATACTTCCTCCTACAAACTACTTTTCAAAAAAAGTACCACTTACACACCGTTTGCTACACGTTATTGTCTACACAGAACTACCTAAACATAGATATCTACAGTCTATTTACCTAAAAACTCTTTAATAAACATTACTGTTTATACACTACGACCTTGACAGTAGCAAATACACTCGATTAAATAAACACTACTGTATTTATAATACCAAATACACACTACATCTTTTAAATTATTACACACTGCTATCTACATACATCCTATACTCTCTGAAATTACGTTCATAATACTATTCCACTACTCTGTTACTACTATTGACCTACGTCATTATAATTACAGTCTACTTAGGAAACTCGACTTATTCACTACATAATTTGCATTAAATTTGAAAGTTATTTAACTGCACATTTAAACTCTCTTCCTGTTCTACAGATAATCTTAAACTCTACAAATGAATACAGTAAGTTCTATGGACTATGTACTAAACGCCTCAATCATTCACTACCCTTTATGTCCTACAGTCATCTGCTTCTAAAATATATATTCACTAGTACTTACCACCTATACATTTTATTATTAGGACTTCATGCTACACAATACATTATTAGGTATACGTTTAATAACCCCACATCTCTGGTTTAAAGAACCATGTTTTGATATATTTAAATGAGTTACTATTTTCCTTGTATCAGTCTATCTTCATACGAATGACAATCATATTGATTCCGGATTAAGTGACTACAACTATTTTCATATTTCTCTTTGTACAAAATATATCGTTACATAGCAACAAAGTTTAACAATTAAATGTAACAAATACTAGCTTTCTTATTTTACGCATACATCTACAAAAGTTTATAAAATCGGCGAGTTGGGATTTCGTCAGCATTAATTATTAGAAAATCCCTCTAACTTAAAGGCGTTCAGCCACTCCTGGGTTTCGTCCGGGGATTATATTCTAGGAAAAAAAAAGTTAGGAATATGTTAATGTGTTCGTCTTTTTAGGTCTCATCCTCTTTAACACATTGTGATGCTCTTGAAAAATATTCAATAATTTTTTGTCTTTAGTGCTTGATAGGAGTTCAACCAGTTTCTCATTCTATAGTGAGTAAGATGTAGTGTTTGGGATTAGATGTGAAGCAAGTTACATTTTAGTTGCAGTGCATGTATGACTTAGTTTGTTCGCAATAGTTTGTAGAATGTACAATTTATCTTATAGTAAGTAGAAAACGTTGTGTATGTTGGTGTGTGTAAGATATATAGAATACGTAGTACTGTATAGGTTATATATATATATATATATATATATATATATATATATATATATATATATATAGTATATTTAGCAACAATTCTATTTCTAATTTAACATATGTTTTAGGCCTATATCTTGCATTATTGTATTTTACATCCCTGATGATGTTGGTACTGTCTACCAACGAAAAGCTTTGAATATAAATTAATAAATATTCTTTTATTTGAATAACCTATGTTGTTATATATATATATATATATTTATATAAATATATATATATATATATATATATATACATATATATATATATATATAAAATACGTTTCCTTGTTTAATAATTTAAATAAGAATAAAATTTAATTTAATTTAATTTAAACAAGAGGGATATAATTTAATAAATATTCTTGTATTTGAATAACCTATGTTGTTTTAATATATATATATATATAATAAATATGGTGTAATATAGTTAATAAATTAAAATTATCGGCGAAAGGCTTTGAATAAATATATTCATTAAAAGTAATCTTGTTTTTGAAATATTTTTAATTTATTACCCACACACACACACACACACACACACACACATATATATATATATATATATATATAATAAATATGGTGTAATATAGTTAATAAATTAAAATTATCGGCGAAAGGCTTTGAATAAATATATTCATTAAAAGTAATCTTGTTTTTGAAATATTTTTAATTTATTACACACACACACACACACATATATATATATATATATATATATATATATATACATATATGTATATATATATATATATAAACATATATATATTTATATATATATATACATATATACATATATATATGTATATATATATATATATATATATATATATATATATATATATATATATATATATATATATATATATATATATATATATATATAGGAAGGTATATCTTGAATCGAGTACTAACTACACAGTTTATTATAAACGTTAGACAATATCTTTGCTAACTATAAGGTAGAACTTTACTGGATATCCTTTATTAATTTATAAAGAGCAACTCTATGTATAATCCAAAAAACACATTTCATGTTACACCCCAATACCAATAAAATATCATATAATAGATAGTTTTATTGCATACATATAGAAAACACTAACTTGCATATTCTCATCTTTAATGTTTCCACACAATCGCATTTTCTATTCCTTGTAATGGTTGATGAGCAGGATCCTCGATATCGTAGCTTTAATAATGTCATTCCCAAATATGGTTGAGATTCGCATTCCTGATTTCAATCATCTTATTAGGAACAATTTATATAATTTATTTATTATGTATACTAGTATTGAGGTTGAAGTACCAATTTCAACAGAAAAATAAATGTAAGGAAATAACTTTATTGAATAATACTATTTTATAAAAGCTTATGTAATATTTGTAAGCTAGGGCCAATATAGTTTGGGAGAATATTACGTTAATTAGCCAATTCTCAAAAATAACAATATATGACACTAGAAATAAACGTTTTCTAACATTTAGGCTAGAAAATTGAAATATTTTTAATTTCAATAACAAATAATTGCTACAGAGATGAGTTTTGCAAAAATTGGACATAACGATCTACCTTTTGATCTACATAAAAATCTATTTTGATATTTAGACAAAAGTCTCAGCGTTGGTATCTGGACGTAAGAATAGTGAAAGAGAAATAAAGAAAATTGTTGTAAGGGCTCGGGTAGACGCATGAGAGGACAAACAAAGGTATAGTGGATGTGGTTATGGAGCCTAGTAGGGAGGTTTGACAGATAGTGGATAAAAAATCGAGTGGTATGGAGAAGACAGTTCAAAAAGTAGGCATTTGTACAAATATAAGTAACAAACAGTACATATACACATATATACAAATATTTAAACTATTACCATTTAGAGTCTGTATAGAATGGTAATGCAGTCTGAATAACAATATATGACACTAGAAATAAACGTTTTCTAACATTTAGGCTAGAGAACTGAAATGTTTTTAATTTCAATAACAAATAATTGCTACAGAGATGAGTTTTGCAAAAATTGGACATAACGATCTACCTTTTGATCTACATAAAAATCTATTTTGATATTTAGACAAAAGTCGCAGCGTTGGTATCTGGACGTAAGAATAGTGAAAGAGAAATAAAGAAAATTGTTGTAAGGGCTCGGGTAGACGCATGAGAGTGGGTGTCGTTATGGAGCCTAGTAGGGAGGTTTGACAGATAGTGAATAAAAAATCGAGTGGTATGGAGAAGACAGTTCAAAAAAGTAGGCATTTGTACAAATATAAGTAACAAACAGTACATATACACATATATACAAATATTTAAACTATTACCATTTAGAGTCTGTATAGAATGGTAATGCAGTCTGAAAGTGTACATCTCTGTACGAAAAATGCACTGATTCCGTTTATAAGCTGGTTTGAATAGAAAACCAGTTGCCAGTCGGAATATTCATTGTGCATAGTCCTGCTTTATTCTATACTGCTCTTTCGTATTGCATTAGACATCGGAATACATTAGCGTCAATTTCTGTATAAAAAAAGTGAAAAGTGGAAGCTATAGAGAGCTGGACTCTATGAATAAATATGGCACTGACTATGAATAGAAATTACATAATAGTAAGAAAATATATGTTACCTAGATAATGTTAAGTGCAAGATAGAGTTTATTTAAAGAAAAAGAATATTTTAAATAAAATTGGAAAATTTTATAGAAATCGATAAACCTCTATGAAAGAGGTAGAGTTTTACTTCCAGAAATAAAATCTGGAATATTGATAGAGCTCTTCGGTTAAACAACGTGGAATGAAGATTAAATGTTTTGCAGGAGTGTACAAACCTTTAAACTCTAAGTTTTGCTATTTAATTATTCTATTATATAAAGCCTCTAAATAAATTAATTACTTAAAACCAATATGTTATTTTTCAAAAAATAGTTATATATTTTGTTTAAATTATTATTTATGTTTAGGACGCAATTTATAAATTCTCGTTGTGCAAATTACGTCAAGTAACAACGACGTTGTAGGATATACGTCAAGTATTTACAAATATATTCACTGCTAACGTTATGTATCATCATTTGCCTTTTTATTCTTTAGCCTGTGGTTAGAATTATCCAATAAAATACAAACAGCGAGTTTGTGACTTTGATCGATTCGTCACTGTCAGTGTCATTGTGAATTAGTATGTAGCTTTCCCTTACCTATACATTTGGTTTAAAATGAAATTCTCGTATATGGTTTTCCTTACATAATTTCTAGGATAAGATGTTATGTCCACCAAACATTATCCTATTTAAAATCTTATCCTAAAATGTTTTCCAATTGTTTTTTTCACTCGGTATCGGGCCCACAGAATTCGTTCACAGCTCGCCCTCGTAGGAGCCATCGTATGGCGAGCTACACTTCGAGTAATAAAAGTATTCTACTCATATTAAATGTTCTAAGCACACAAGAGCAACACGCTTTATTGTCGAACTGATTTTTAATAATACAAATATTCATAACAGTTATGGGCATGGCGAGCAATATATAAAGTTATTATGCTATAATAAATACAAATATTCATAACAGTTATGGCATGGTGAGCAATATATAAAGTTATTATGCTATAATAAATATAAATATTCATAACAGTTAAGGGCATGGTGAGCAATATACGAGTATAAAGATATTATGCTATAATAAATACAATTATTCATAACAGTTATGGCATGGTGAGCAATATATAAAGTTATTATGCTATAATAAATACTAATATTCATAACAGTTATGGGCATGGTGAGCAATATATAAAGTTATTATGCTATAATAAATACAAATATTCATAAGAGTTATGGGCATGGTGAGCAATATATAAAGTTATTATGCTATAATAAATACAAATATTCATAAGAGTTATGGGCATGGTGAGCAATATATAAAGTTATTATGCTATAATAAATACAAATATTCATAACAGTTATGGGCATGGTGAGCAATATATAAAGTTATTATGCTATAATAAATACAAATATTCATAACAGTTATGGGCATGGTGAGCAATATATAAAGTTATTATGCTATAATAAATACAAATATTCATAACAGTTATGGGCATGGTGAGCAATATATAAAGTTATTATGCTATAATAAATACAAATATTCATAACAGTTATGGCATGGTGAGCAATATATAAAGTTATTATGCTATAATAAATACAAGTATTCATAACAGTTATGGGCATGGTGAGCAATATATAAAGTTAATATGCTATAATAAATACAAATATTCATAATATACATAAATTTGAGCGGCCTAGTGGGGAAAGGGGATAACTAATAAGAATGAACTCTAATTCTCACAAACAAATATATTTCATGCACGTTTCAGTAGGAAATTCATAATCATCACTGAATGTAAAGAAACAAAATTCTAAAGTATAACTATTTATTAGAATTTAATATCTTATACTGACAGATGATGATGACACCGAAACGCGTATGAGAAAATGAATAATTTATTGTGATTGTATGTTATTTATAGATTCGTAATAATTTAATTGAAATTTTTTAAGATTTGAGGATATACCGTGATTGTAATTGTCTTATGGGAGAAGAGAAGAATTAACTGCCTTATTGTCAAATTGAGAAGGACGAAACACTGTCCTGTCCCTCACTTTCGAATAACCCTAATTACTTTACAACCATCTTAAATGTCTTTCAAAGGGCTATTGTAAGGCTAAAATTACCCATGAAAGTATGATTGAGGAAACTGAAGCCCATAGTACGTGAATGAAATATTTGAACACTATTAGTACGGATACAGACTAACGGCAACATTCTCTTTAGATTATTTTCGTATAAATAATCTAGAGGTTCATTATACAGATTTTCATTTTTTTAAAAATCAGTTGGTTTTTTACGATTCCTCTTTCTATCGTAACTTATTTTTAATGTTCATTATTTTATTTTTGTAATGAATATAAGTAATATTTTTGTAATATAATAATCTATTGTAAAATTATTACAATATTACAATTTTGCAATATTAGCTTATTGTAATATTGTAACTATAAATGAAAGTTGCCATAACTACCTCCTTTAGGTAAACCTTAAGTGTTGTTATAGGCAAGTGTTTTTTTATAATATCACATGTTATTGTGTATAAACTTGTAATTCAAGTTTTACAAGTGTAAGCGCAATTAAAAGTGTAAACTTTTAACCCAGTGAAAAATGGAAGAAAATAAATGCTAAAAGTTGTGCTTAAACTCTTTAAAGTAAAACGTAATCATATTTTCATTTGAAATAAAGTTTTCCAAACATCCCCCATGCGCAACATTTATCTTACGAGCAACCCCGTCTTTTTTGTTGGCGTTATTTTCTTATTGTCTCGAAAATAAAGATGTTTTAGAGACTTTTCTGTTTACCCTTTCTACGAAACTGGAGGGCAGCTGTTTTCTCTACTGAGAGTAACTAATAAGACATACTTTTACCAACGGCCGTAAACATTCAATCACAGATATAACTTTAATCTGCTGTGAGGGACTTAGTATACTATCCAGAACATAAATCACTGGCCTTAAAATATTTCAACAGTCAAACACGCTTATTGTGAAGAAATATAAACGCTTGAGAGAAGGGAGTCTATGTAATATTACCTATCAAATTGACACTATATGTATGTTTAATGATGTACATATGAGGCTCCCTTTCTCTGAGATATGCCCAAATTTTACACATAAAGATGTAAATTACGTCAAATAACTGTTGTTATTTGACTCAGTGTTCATTGTGAGGGAATTTGTGAACACAGATAAAACATTATGCAAGCAAAGTTTTGTAAATGTTTAAAACAGATTTTGTAACGATATAAAATATTTATGTTACTGAGAAAGTATAAATATATTCGGAATATTAATAAAGTATTAACACCTAAAGAGGTTTAGACGTTTTAATTATAACGTGAAGTATTTCAATGCCCTCAAACGTTGTGGTCATAATTTTACCGTTTAAATTTTGTTCATCATAACAACCCTATTGTAAATAAAACTCTAAGGTGAAAAATATTGATTGTTATGGACAATTTACTTACTTCTTCTCTAAGCCCTGATTCCGATGGTAAATAGGTCGTTTCAAACGCCCTAATGTGTGACAGCCTAAATATGATGGTCTAATGTTACTGATCGCTTGGTTGTCTATCTCTGTCCCATAATAAAGTAATGTGTGTTTTAATGAGTTTTCATCATTATAAATATAGTCCAAAGAAAATATCGATGGGCATTTACGTTAGTTTGGAAAATTTCATTTTACTTGCGCAACATGTCCAAGATTGCCTTTATTTTTAGAAGTAGATCTTGTCATACGATTCCAAAAGTATATTTGTAGGAACTTTAAACTTAACCCATGATCAAATGAAGACATTTATAACAGGAACACAATCACAAGAGTATTTAAGGCATATTCCGACAGTTCTATGAAATAAGGGGGAAAATAAATGGCAGTTCAAAAAGGCTAATGTTATGAGTTGCTATTACTACAAAATTATAATGTGTTATACAAATGAAACCATATGTATAACTACAAATGTGAGATAACAATAATCCAGGAGACCATAGCGTTATAAAAATTATTCTTGAATTTAAAAAAATACATCTATTGTCAACGTAAATGTAATATTACAGTGCATTAGCAGACAGAGTAGGAGCTATCAATCCAAAGGGGTCGAAGAAAGATATTATATAGGTGAGGCAAGGTAATGAGAAAAATGTAAAAGCAAGTAGGCTACAATTATCGTTGAGGGAGAATTAACTTGATTCCAACTTGAGTTTACAGTTATATAATTATTATATTTTTAATGTGATTGTAACTACATTGGGATTTATTTTCGTCAATGCGAAGGATTTTCATTAATGAGAATAAGTGTGTTTTTTTTATTTCTCACACCTAAAGTCTGACTAGACAATGGGGAAATTCACAAAACAGTCATAATCAATAACCTAAAAATACGTTTTACTATAGGCAGTAAGTATTACTAAGTTTTACATATTATATGATAACTAAAGTTTTGCAAGAAACCAATAGCAAATATAATGCTTTAATTTCAATAATATTATTCGGGGGAGACCATGTAAAAGCGAAATAATTTCTCAAGACATTATTAAAGAAAAAATAAATTTATTATATTAAATTGTGATACATGGTCAATTATGTTTTTTTAGTAGGTAATATACTACTGGTTTTGTAATATAAAACGTTTACTGGAAGTACGGAGATATGTTAAAAAAAAGAAATCTTTTAACGAAATAAAACATTTAGAGAGTTACAAAATACGAGTAAATGATTAATTTTGATAGTTATTAAGTTGAGGGGTGAGCTTTATCCTGGTCCACGGTAAATTGCCCAATGAGTATTATTATAGGCAAGTGTATTATAGCAAGTGTCTAATTTCCTGTAGGAAACCAATGACAAAATAATACTTGTAAGTCAATAGAATTCGTGACATCAATTAGGGGAAGTGACCACTTAAAAATGTATGACATCATTAAAGACAAAAATCGATTATTTTAATTATGTTTTGATATTTTGTTAAATATGATTGTTAGCAAGTAATATACTACTGATTTCGAGATAAACTATTTTTTTACTAGAAGTACGGAGGTGATGTTACAAAAAAGAATAGTTTTATTTAATTAAAACATGTAGAGAGTTATGAAATACGAATAAATATATGCTATTGATAGTAGGTTGAGCGATGCGCTTTATCCTAGGCTTACAGTAGATAACCCACTACACAGACTGGGTCACGTGACATAGACCAGACTCTGAGCTTTTAAGCAGTTTTAACAGGGTTAAAGAATAAGCTCATGCTATCAACACTCCTGCCTTAACACCTTGTTATACCATCGGCCTTACGTCTTGCCAACACGATATACAGAATGTCCAAACTGTGTTTAATCGTAAGAAAATTCTCTACAAAGTGTATTTAACGTTTCTGAAATCGATGACATGTTTAGGAATAAACAATAATTTATAATAATTAACCCATTGAAATAAGTGTACAATACCTTAAATATGTAAACTTACTATAGCTAATCATGAATAAATTCAATTTAATATATGTATTTATATCTACTGATATTTAGATTTGTACGTATGATTCCAGCGCCATGTTAATTCGCTTTGAATTTTTATTAAGCATGATACAATTTTAGTTTATTTATCCTTTCAGAATTGTTTAACATAATTTACTAGTCTACTCTTTTTACTAATACTTTATAATATTACATTGTATTATTTACTGTGTTCTAAATACTGGCAGCATATAAACTTTATGCGACTACCCCATTTTATAATCAATTATCTCTAAATTAGGACTATAAATATTCGTCAGCATTATAACAGCATTAGGAGTTTGAACGGGAAAAATTTCAAGCACACCTATATATTCTAAACATACTTTCCAATTCCGTGAATTATTTATAAAGAAATAATTATTTAGGGGTATATTCAACAACGTTAGCTGATTGTTATTTTCTTGATACTGCTATTGAATTTAATTATGTATAGTAGACAGTACTAAAACGTAATACGTATATACGTGGGCACGCAATGATCACGCACACGCATATACAAATATATACATACTTATTTACTCCGAATACATTTTTGCTCTATAAGTAAGACAGTGCGTGTTGAAATATCAGATACAATTTTTACATACGGTTACAGACCTTGAATGTATTCCTAAAAATAAGACTACATTATTTGCAATACCTCAAAGTCTAAATTTAAATAATGTCTCGGCCCAATTATTTCTCTTAAGCCAAGACATCGTATTCTTTATCAAGACTGATGCAACAACTTAAAGCAACTGTGGCGTAAATGTTTATATTAATTAAAACAACCTCTTACCACAAATTCAACAAATTTTATTTTAACCTTATGTACATTTCGACTAAAAAGTAATCATCTTCAGAGGTATTTTTACAAATAACTGTTATTTGTAATTTCTTTATTATATTACAAGTTTCTAAATTAAAAAAAAAGTATTTTATACACCTTGGAACATTTATCTTAAAATATCCTTATTTTGTAAGGTTGTATGTCTATCGAAAATACGTCTCTTTATGAAATTAAAAACATTTCTCAGAAAGTGGGTTGAAAAAGATTTGTATGTTTTTTTAACGAAATTTACATTTCACAGAGAGAACTTTAATGTTCCAGTATAATTAGAAACAACTCCTATGACGTATATAAAATGTTAAAAAAGGAACCATAAATTATTTTATAACAGTTTTTTACTCATACAAAATTATACAACTTTTAAAATTACTCTTCTGACGCAACTCTTTTTAATGTTTGTTTTAAATTTTTTATTATTATTTTTTGAACTATGGCGTAAAATGAAGTTACAGACTGTGCTAGCCATGAATATATGAAATAATTCTTTTATACAAGGGCGATTTACCTTAAGGATTCCCTTACATCCCTTGTAAATCATCTCGTTATGAACCCTCGTGATACAAACTGAGTAAAATTTAAAAAAAAAATTAACTTTCTCAAATATTGTGCTTACAATTTTACCTCTTATATCTTTGATTCTATGTTTACAGATGGCAAATTAGATATCAGAAATGTATCAAAATGATTTCAAAACGACTAAAGAACAATGTTCTCCAAACTATTCTGAAACACTGACGTAAAAACCAAACCTTTTACCAAACACTTATCGACACTAGAGAAGTTTTAGCTAGACTTTTATGCGCTCACCAACCCTCATAAGGAAACAGGGGAGTGCACTGGAACGCTTTCAGTGCCTCGCAAGGGAATCCAGAGGGTGGAGGTACGCTAGCCGTGCTGAAAGTGTGAAATACAATTGAAAGAAAGAATTACAAATTTATCAAAACCCAAAACAAAAACAAATTTATTGAACAGTTCCTATAAAATCTTTGTCGTCTAAAGAAATAACGGTTCTAAGCAGCTTATCTACACAATAACAAAAATTATTTAGTGCAATACAAATCGTTTTATCATTAGGTTTTCTATACAACTAGCTACTCAAAAAGTCAAACATTGCATAAAAAAATCATATCATGTAATGATTATAAAATGTCACCATCTTCAGATAGTGCATTAGTTTAATCAAAAATATTAGGAGTTTAAAATCTGTAATAAATATTAAAGTTTAAACCTCAACGGAAGTCATCATTAGTATTTCTCATCTACAGATTGGATTTGTGTGTATTCTCTTTTGCGGTAAAGTAGTTACTTTTAAAGATAATTCTTATTTAATTAAATTGAATGTATTACAAAAGAACGCTATCCATTTACAAATTAACATTTTTAAGAAATTAACATTTATCCCAATTAACAATTATAATGCTTTAGTTATAAAAAACGTGTCATTCTCAGACAGTACAACTATTCTTCAGGACAAATATCCAAAGATTTAATTAGGCGTTATGCTGTCTCGTGTGAAGGCTAAGGTTTAGCATTACGCAATATTTGTGCCATAATACACTCCTCTGTGATAAATTGTAAAACCTAGGTCATATTGTGAATATCTTTTACTCGGTTTCTCCAAATTCTAATCAATGTAAATCTAGAAATATTTAGCAACATTTTCGTCTGCGAAAAATATTTTAACGTTAAGTGGAACCCAAAAAATCTTTTAAAACACAAAGACACACACATACACACACACAAAAAAAAACACACACACACACATACATACATACATACTCAAACACACACACAATACACTATTAACGAGAATATATTGAGAAATTATGTGATACAATGGAAATAAACATAAATATAATTTAAATACAGTGCCACAGGCAGCTATTTCAAAGAAACTTTTTAAAGTAACGTAATGTAAAGGGTGGTTTGTTATTTTTGATGACAAACGATGAAGATTTCGAGATTTGAGCTTGTGGATGCCTTTAAATATTCCTGAGATGCCTCACCTGGAAATAGTCCCATTTAAATCATAGAACAAACTATCTCTTTATTTTTCATCTGTATATTATATACATTTTAACAACAACAAAAACCTGCCATTAGACCTACAGTTATGTATTAGTTGAATATCTCAATAATACGTATGAAATCTACAATTAAATATTTCTGTAAAACACAATTCGATCATAGGCTGTAGATAAAATTTAAGTATTATACACATATAAATTGTCAAATAATTACACATATAACTTATTAAAAATACGTTTTAAATTGGTAATGAGTAAAATACACTTTGAAGACATTGAATATTGTATAATTGGGCAGAATACTTTTATATAATGATTCCTGTACCACAGCCACAAATACCGAACAGCTTTCTTCAACATGACTCGATGTCGTAATGTTTACTTTAAAAAAGATGGTTCGTCCATTCTAGAACGTTTTATTTATAAGAGGAATATGGTACATAGGATGTAGTTTTAAAACTTTTACTAAAACCTTTTATAAACCAGGCTCTAAATAGCTTCCAACATTCTCTGTTGTCTCTCCCAATTTCTCTCTCTCTCTCTCTCTCTTACACTCACTCAATCTCCTTCTCCGAACAGTGAAAATCGCCTAAATTGTCGGACAAAATTATTCAGCTAACGTAAAGCAAACACGTTGTCCAGGTACATCACGTGAGCACTGTTTACCCAAACTAAGCAGGTAAGGGAATTTTGGGCAATGCCAAATGTTACCAAGCAAGTCAACACTGCTTGAAAATACATTTTTACACATGCAGGAGTTTATTGCATCATTAAAATGTGTAGAGAATTCTCACTTGGAATTTGTAACAATTGTTGTAAATAATAATATAATTGTTAATCAATCGTTACCTTGGAAACATAAATAGTCGATTTTTATGATGTAAATGTATTGATATAATAGGCCAAGTTAATTATTACACCAAAATGAGTTATTTTAATGAAGAAGTAATTATTTTTTCATAAACATTTCCCAAGGTTGCACTTACACTAGTTTTTGCTTAGTGATGCACCTAATCTTACTTTATGGGTTTGCGATAAAGCTCAAACACAGAGTACTTTTTTCAAAGATGTAACTTTCTCATTTTGCTAAATATGTTGGAGAAGAGAGAGTTAAGGTTTTTGTCAATTTAGTTAGCTTTGTATCCGAAAACCCTATTATTTAGCTATTGAAAGTAGGTCTAACTAATGCTATTTTGAAACTTACCTATTGCCTAAGTAACTAAATATTTATGTAAAACCTAAAAAGACATAGAGTTAACAACAAATGGATAAACATAGAATTATATAGTGAAAATTGAAATAAATGTTACCAATATAGAAGTATATACTAACATAAGTAAAAGGTAAGCATATCTGTGATAAATCATAAATAACAGGTACTATTAGCATTATCAAGGACTACTTCACCCAGACTATTTAGTTTCGTGAGTGTTGCTTTGGGGTGTCTTGTGAGGAACTTGTTTTTATTGCTAATAATAATTATTTTCGAAGGGTTGGATCATTTTGTAGCAGTAATTTACTTTCGTATATGCAAATTGTCTTTTATAAAATATTGCAGCTGTACATCTACTCTAACATTTGTGAGGACTATAATCAAGGAAATAAGAATATAGTTGGATTGTATCAATAAAGTGACAACTCGTTTAGGATAAAATTAAATATTATCAGTAGTAGAATTTATATTCAAACGATCAACCTGGTGTAAATCCCATAAACTACTTCTGTAAATTCCTCCCTAGAGTGAAAACAAGATAAATGTATCAATTTTGATTTTCATATCTAATTAATACACACTCCAATAGCTAATAAGTCTACTAGGACTTGTACATTCCCGCTGACATTCGATGACGATATATGTCTCAGCACTCTAACAACCCCACGTGTGATTATGTCCTAGGGAGTATATCGGCATCTGATATTTTACTCCAAAACCTCCCCTTTCCTGCTGCCAAGAACCACACAAGTGCATATCGGTTGATTTTCGATGACGTCATTGAACTGAGTAACCTCGAAAACTCCCTTGTAACCACTCTTTAGCATTTTTTTGCTTCTATTATATTTACCTCAATTCAACCTTTTGCTATTCTTAAAAAAATACAGCCGTGTAATAGCGTTGATTTTCTATGACGGTATTGGACTCAGTCCCTTCATGAACACCCCAATTGTTGTCTAGATTTTATTTGGTTTATAACATTTTTACTTCAATTTATCCCCTTGCTACTCCCGTACAGTAACACATTTAGATCCCGTTGACTTCGATGACGGTATTTGACTCAGCATCATAAAAACACAGCGAGTGATGATTTTCTAGCTCGTCTACGATCCTGATTTTGTGACCTCATTCACCCCTGATTTTGTTACTTCTGTATAGTCCCACGCCTTCGAAAAAAACACCTTCGAAAAAGTGATAGTTTTTTTTGGCTTCTGACATTTGTACACTCATTTTACCTTTTTTGCTAATCCCATAGCGCCACAACTTTGCAACTTTGCACCCCTCTTATGCACAAATGTAGGTCTATGTAGTCTGTTGTGTTTGTGTGTTAGCACGCGCGTGATTGTACGCTTGCGCGCGCATGTGTGTGTGTTTGTCTGCATTTGTGTGCAAAATTTCTTTTCATTACAGGGAAAATTCTTTTGTCCATAGAATCACAATTATAGAAGTATAACTATTTGAAAATATGTGTTCATTATTATTTCATTTACCTTTTCCTTTTTAGTCATTTTTATTACATTTTCTCTCTAATCTGTAATATTACTACAGAACTCAAAGTTACACTAATATAAGGTCCTAGTGTAAACGAACTAGGGTTAACAATTATAGTCTACTGTAACAATACGGCGAGAGTGTAACGGTAGGCGCTCTGCTGACGTAACTCAGTCACGTTGTATCTGTCCATGTATAACCCGAGCTTAATTGTAATTGCTTTCACATGCATGATGTAATTGCACCATTCTACACCCTGCCCTGCTGACTCATTATTACCGAACCAGGTCACGTTGCAGCAACTCTAAACAGAGTTTAACTTGTGTTTTAGAAGTAAAATAAAGTAATACAACGACATCTGTTTGTTTTGAATTTCTACATCAAAGATAATAAAATTAAAATAACGTACTTTGGTTTCCCTTTGATGTCCCGACCAAGGGACTTTATATAGTGACTGAGCGGTTTAGCAAGAAAGGTAAATTTAATTTTATTGTGAATTTCCCTTGCCTACAGAACCTCTGTATCCACGAGGTTATTCCTCTCTGTGTTGTTTACTACGCAAATAGAAAGTATAGGCAAGCGTTATTGATAGAGAAAACGTTTTAGATGCAATAAAATTGTGGTTGTGCAATAATGCCTATGCTTGGATTGTAAGTAAATAATCAACTGCTTTTAAAGCCATTTGTGTATTTGGTTCTCATGGTAATAAGAAGATATTTAACGCACTAATAAATTATATTAAAAAATGAATGATAGTAAACACTCTATAACCAGACTGGTGAGTTTTAGTGTGGATACGTTTGCTGCCGATTTATATATATTATATTTACCATTCTTTTCTTGTACAAAATCTGGGAAACTTGCCAAAATTTAATACTTTACAGAATATTGCTAAAGGGAAATAATACAGGTTCCTACAGACGTAGTAGGTATATAAGTTTACTCATGAAAGCTGTAAGGGTTATATTTAAAATAATAATACGGCAGTCCATTTAATGTATCCGTCAATTATTTGTCTAACCGGGATGTAAAATAAATTTAATACATTAGAGGCGCAGATAAGAAATTAATTTAAATTTATTGTTTACTAGCTGCATCATGCCTCGCTTTACCGGCACACTGCGGTGTAATGGATGCGAAATGAAGCCATACATTTCATAAAGGTATAATTTTGGATTATTTCAGAGGATAAGTTAATACAGAGCTTAACTTTATTCTTAAGAGCGTTTCGATGTATTTTTTTGATCGAGCCGTTGCCACAATCTATTTATTAGGAAAGTTTTTCTCAGTTCCTCCTGGGGCATTCAAGAAATATCCCAAAACATCTTCACTCATCATTTGCATTATTCGTTTATAAAAGCCATTTATATTCACGCGTTAATTCGAAAATGCTTGATTAGGTAAGACTGGAGATCACCAGTGTTGTAACTCTGTTCCCAGCGTAAATACCCCTCAACTTTGGAGTAGCAGCTCGGGTGGACGCTGGCATTCTCAAATAACATGTACTTACAATTTGGTGAACGTCGCAGCTTGCTCACGAAAAAGTACCTCAATTTAAGTGCATATTTAGTTCATATTGTGTAATATTAATTAGAATGGGATGCAAGTTGATATGATTTTTTAGTAATAAGCAACGTCTTTTGGAATAGGTATCGAATGTTTCAAAATTGACTATTGTTGCCATTAGATAGTATGGTGTACTCATCGCTTGCGGCCACTGCCGTGGTTGCTGGTACACAGCTGACAGCTAAAAAGCTCTTTTGACGCGGTCGATTGTATGATACGGACGCAAACATAAAAAATTGTTTTGAAGTGGTTTGCATGTTACGTAAAAATCTTAGGTAATTCGATCCTGACCCATTAGAATTTTTCAAGCATACACAAAACAATTTTGTATATACAAATGTAGGAAGAAACTCATTAAATATTTGTCCCCGACTTGAGATTGAGGTATTGTGTAAATTTAATTTTTAATTCTTGAATTTCGTAGTCCATTACGTTTGATGAATCTTAATTTTTTAATATAAAAAAAGTTGTTTCTGTATACAGTTTTAATTAAAGTGTTATATGAATACTGTTGTGTATGTACTCTATATACCTTAAAACTATGTACAATAAAGTTGCGTATTAAATAAATCATTAATAAACGATTGTTTGAAATTCGATGTAACTACAGTTCTCTAAAATATTTCATATTTATGTATATACAATCTACCACTGTAGCTTTATTAAGTCTGCAGTTAATAATTGGGGACTCTGAAGTGCGCAGTCATGCATACAAGAATGTTTATCCAATGCTAAAATAACATTTCTAGAGAATATAGTTCTAGATACAAAACACATTACGGCAGTCCGTCACTCCAATTGCACTACAGTGGAATACAACAGCACAAGTGTGCTGTGCCTAAAAGCAAATAATTACATGAATAATGAACGGGCGTGGGAATGTATTAAATAGGTAGGTGGAAAAAAAGGGAGAGACATAATATTCCTGCTACTGTTAATATAAGAGAGTTATTACACCTTCTAAGCATATTAGCTTGTCTAAGGTAGATTACCCCTTAATTTGAGATTATCATTTGCATTCAGTGAATATTTATTTGTTAAATACAAAGCAATGTGCCAAATTTAACACACTGTGAGATATTTGGGGTAGTTAAATACAAATGTATTATGTTAAAGATCTGTTAAATTTTAACATTTTATCATCGAACTATTTAGGATATAAACCCATTTTCATATTTGACAAGGAAGGTCTAACATTATTCCAATAAATGGCCATCTATTTTCAATGATAGTATATTAAGTTCAAAAATATTTTCTAACTCTAACGTTTGTTATTAAGACAATTTTTAACAAAATCTCAAATTTTAAATCAATTTCTTCTATAAACAAACTAATTTTTTCTTGATTTTTATTTAAACATGATATGTTTAAATTTTTTAAAAATTTGTAACACAAATGTTTTTGAAATTTCTTAATAGTGTCGTGGATAATGAATTCCACGTCAATTCAGTGTTGTTTCTGGGATGTTATTTGGTTTGTTTAAAATATCATCCTTCACTAATAGCCTATTACGTATTATTTATACTTACATTACAAAACTATATACTATTTATTTGTTCCTCCCCATCAGAAAGTCGTATATACTTTATCACTCAAGCTCGAATTAAAAATAAGTTTTAAATGTTGACAGTTCTACAAAACTTAGTTAAAAGTAATAAAAATATGAAGGAAGAAGTGCAGAAACAGTATAATTTAACATTACTGTAAAGTAACACAAAATACCAAACACGAATATGTGTGGTAAAGTTTATGGAACTAGTAGATGGCGGAGCTACAGACCTTATAAAAGGGGTGACTAGATAAGTATGTAACACAGTAGTACTAGTTATTATTTAACAGTTCGTTGGAGCCGATCAGGTTCATAGGGCCCAAAATAAATCAATAAGTCATACTCATGATGAAACAATCATCAGCCTTCTGATAAAAACCCTTAGTTTATCAAACCAAAACAATGACTACAACTTTACCATAAGCCCATTTTAAGCTCCAGCCCTGTAAAAAAAAACACCTGCGCCATAATTTATACCAGCCGCCACTAAAGTAGTAAACGGGCACTGCATGACCTTGGGGACCGCTATATCCTTTAGTTTTTTTCAGCTCATTTAGCTTGTGTGAAATATATATACCGTACCGGCGATAAGGGGGGGGGGTGTTTCATGACCAAAGGGGCTCACAACTGCCAATAAAAAATTTAAAAAATCAAGAGCAATTGGAAATGGAAACAACATAGTAACCTTCGACAGTGCGCATCTATCGGCGGCTACCAACACGCTACAATTAGCAGTGCTGCACGCCGCTATTGCACTCATAGAAAATCGTTGCTATTTTAGTATTACAAAACTATACTAAATAGGTATAAGGTGATCTTATGCCAAAAAATATACATTCGATAGTATATTTGTATAAATATAAGAATAGATAGATATTCACGCTTATACTACAATCTACACTGTATAGATGTGTAGACTATGCCTTTTATTTGTACAGGACATATCAATTATAATATTGATTTAATAAATACGTACTACATATGTAATTGTGCCTATTTTTTTGACGATTGAATCATATAAACGTAAATATTTAATAATTTCTCATTCTCAAAGTGAAAATTCCATGTAGACTATAAAAAAAGTTTCACAAAAACTCATATTTCAAGAGCCCCTTTCTACTGATTTGAAATAAAAACATCTTACTTTGTTACTAATATATTGTTCAACGTCTCTGACTATTTATTAATTATTTAAGAAAAGACATTATATATATTTATGCCTTAAATACATTGAAACAGAACAGACTAACAAAACTATCGCAGCAGACACTCAACAAACCAAAGCAACAGGTCTAGGCAGTGTCTCACAACAATGAAAAATTACAGTAATCAAGAACAAAAAGCTCCTGCTGTGAAGATACTGTATTTTAGTGGTTATAGCAATTTTATGCTTGAAAACAAAGGATTCGTAGAAAATCCTGCAAATAAAACGACAAGAGGTTTACCTAGTTTATGACTTTCTTGCAAAGGCAGGTCTTTAGTTTTGTTTTGCAGTAAAAGCTGAGTATAAAAACACGAGATGTGTGAATCAACGAGTATTTACGACAGAGAGGAAGACATCGTTCTTTATGTACACATTTACGAAGATATAAATTGCCCTAATTGTGTAATAAAAACACTGACCGATTGTATTTCGTCGAGTGATATTATTACATTTCATGCCTAATAGTTTGCTACTGATGTTTGCGTTTCTTATAATGAAATCGGAGAATCTATACATTTCAATGCCCTCACTTTGAATATAAATAAAGTAACTTCTTTTAAATTAGGTCTTATTGTCTCTTGTTGAAAGTGAATTTTACTTTCTTCAATATTCTGTTTAGGAGACTTCATTGGACACATCTACTGATTTAAAATAATTTACTATTTGAGTTGGTTAAAAAGGATAAGAACTTCAGATTCAAATATTGCTCACAAGTGCTAAAAAGGAACAAATGTTGATTTGATAATCAAATAATTATTTTCATTATTGTAATAGTGGAAATATAAAGCTTGAAGTTGAAGATGGGAAAAGTGGAATATATGAGTAGCCAATTACAACTTCCGTATAAACTTATGGTATGTTATTTCTCTTGTAAAAGCTCTATTTTTTAGTTTTTAATTAAGCATGTAAAAGTATTAAAAAATGCATACATTTCATGTTGATAAATGCTTTACAGCTTTCGTCTTGACTTCTTCATTGGCTTTTTTCTGTAATTTCGAATGGTTTCCTCTCCTTTATTTTGTGACACTTTTATCATCTGAAATATTGTTATTATTAAGGAAATCTTCGAACTTGACGAATTAACTTAATAGCACCAATTGAGAACACATTTCAAAGGTATGTGATATAAATTAGTGAAACAAAAATCCCTTTTAAATGATTGATTTATTCCTCAAAAAAGTATATTGTTAATTGATTTTTAAATATGAATTTGTCTATTTGATTAATAATTTTCTTTAACAAATTTTACAAATGCTTTGCACAAATACCTAGATTTATTATTTTTAAATATTATATTTTGTATAAAATTAATCGTTATAAAACAAATATGTGTTGATACTGTCTGAACCTTATATAATTTCAAGATATATCCGCAAACATATGGTATAACAAGTAAACAAAATTTACAATTTTAAAAATTGATACTACATATGTTACAACTAGTTATTTTATCACTAATATAATTTGTTTTCAGTACATAATGCCTTTTTAATCAGTGTGTTTTAAACATTTTTCCTTTTCTTGCTAGGAATGGATTTACTGTTCATTTCTGGCTTCTTTATTTATTCGTCAACTCAATTTTAGTCTTTGTGTAATTTATATGATTTACATTTTGATCACTAAATCATGTTATTACTAATAACAAATCAAAGTTCAATGCAATGAAAATTTATTAACTTTCACAAAAACAGCAACGTCTTAGAATCTAGATTTGGAAACATAAGCTTACGGTTATCCTCTTATTTCTTATTCAATGATGGTTGTTAAGAAATACATATTTTGTATCCGGTGTTGATTGTAAAATTATCTTTGTTATCGAGAAAAGAAATTCATGATTACTGAGACAGATTTGAGAAAAGCGTTCCTTCAGATAAAACACTTTCTCAGGGGATATCTGAGCGTATATTAACTTTCTATATCTTTTCATTTCGCAATTATTTTACCATTTACAAATAAAAGTTTTAGTTTGGTGACACTAAACTGTCCAGTCAGGTCACAATATTTTTCAAAAATTTATGATCATCTAAGAACGTATACACTTTTAATTTTGATACTAGAGTAGGCCTACTATATTTTATGAAACTCTATTTTAGTATTATAAAACATTGGGGATGCTAAATCTTCGGTGATTGGGTTTGTTTTTCGTGTGTGTGTGGGGGGGTTTCTTTAAATTTTGAATAATTATAAAAAAATTATTTGAAATGTTTTTTCTCAACTTAAAACCTGAAAGTAAAGTTATTTTGAAACAAACGCGATGTAAATTCCTAGTGACAAAAGACGTGTTTAATTAGATCAGATGTCAATATTCACATAGAATTACCATCGTCATTTCAATTTGGTCAGTGGAAGAAATCTGAGAGAATTTATAGATATGAAAAAATCATTAAAACGTACCAAAACATAGCTAGAAGGTAGGACGTCAGTCTCGGAATTGTTTTCGAACTGTGTGATAGAAACGATGTGCTGCTAATGGCAAGTGGTGATGCCGAAACGTAGAGCTCGTGTTTCCCGGAGTTCGTTTAGATGTATACCCTCTAAAACTGAACATACAACATCGATGTTCAATGTGCTTTCTGTTTTTCAAATTTTAATATTACGCATCGCGCATTGTTACGTGTACACTAAGTGATTAAAATATTTTTGAAAGCAAACTGAACTGGAAATAAGTATGCGTAAAGTGGTTTAGTAACGCCGAAATAAATATGAAGGATAGTTAAATCAAGATTAAAAGTTTAATAAAATCTTAGCAAAGCAAACTTTAGAAATTTATTAGATAAAAATTCGGAATAACGAGGGTTAAACAACAGATTCCTGTCAAGAAGACATCCTGTGAAGGACCTTCGCGTAGATAGGGCGAGGAGCCAAGGAGGAGAGATGGCGAGAAGGAGAGACGAATCCCGGACCAAGGACCAAAACACCAGGCCGAGGGCTGTTCAAATGAAAGGATTCCTAAGGACGTGGACTAACAGACAAGTTAGCAATGTCTTTATTTGTCTTTAAATTTTGATTATTTAAATTTATTTGAAATTTTGAAATATTTAAATCAAGTTAAAAACAAAATTATATATTTGTATTTTTACATTTTAAAAGTAAATATAAATAGAATAAGAAGTAGTCTAAAAAGACTAGAAAAATTAAATTGATTTTAAAACTTTTTAATAATTTCAATAAGGTGAGATATATAAAGTAAACATGAATTTTCAAAATGGCTTTATGGTTGCAATTAAGAAAATAACTACTCAGTTGATATATGAACATGTTTAGATTTATAATTATATTAGTTTTAACAAATGTAATATTACATGTTTCTTTTATATAAAATGTATGTGGTTTTTTACATAAAGGATTTTGTCCATAGGTAATGTATTGATGATAAGATATATTTAATAGAAATAATTCAGTAAATTAAATTTGAAAATCGATAGATTTATAAAAGAGAACTTGGGTAAAAAATTATAAAAATTTAATTGTGAACTAAATAAATAAATAAGGATAAAGTAGATTAAATGAAAATTGGTGGTAGCATAAGAATAAATAATTAGGGAATGTTTGAAAATATTTTTCAATTAAATATAAGTATAAAATTAAGTTAGAGGTAAATGTTTTTAAAAAATATGAAAGTAAATGGAGATTAGATTAGATTTTGAAACAAAATATTTGAATAACTATTGAAAATAAATGAAAGATAAATAGCACCCCATAAGTAAAAAGAAGGAAGTTAAAACAAACTATTGATCAATAATGCTTATTTTTGTAGTTTATTATATATTTTGTTCATGATAAATCGTAACAGGCAGGATTGTTGATTTATTAAAAGTATTACACGCTAGAAAATAAGTCCCGTTAAATTAAAGTAAATGTTTTCGATAATTTCAGAATTTTAAATTTTAATTTTAATATTAAAAAAAATTTCTCTCAATATATAATTAAATAATAATTATAATTCCTGTGTTAGATAATAGTTTATACAAATAAAAATCAATGGTATTTACTAACTTACAGCCAAGAGTTAAATTTATTTTTTACTAAACAATTTTCTTAAATTAAGCTGCAGTCTGGCCATTAAAATCTGTGTTGTATTTAAATAAAAATTTCCCTGAGATATAGTGACTTAAAGAGTTAAATATCAGTAAGTTAGGTTTTTAAAATCAGAGTCCAGTGACTGGTTCTCTGCCAAAAATTGGCAAGCAGCAGTACAGGTTCTGGCTCGTGTCAGATATACTTGTTTCAAAATTTACCTGGGTCGGCGGACTGCAGGTAAGTGTGGATTCAGACGAAAAAACAGCCAAGAGGAAGATTCTGCGTCTGCTGGGTATAGTAGACCGTCGCAGTGTGTGTGTGTGTGTGTGTGTGTGTGTGTGTGTGTGTGTGTGTGTGTGTGTGTGTGTGTGTGTGTGTGTGTGTGTGTGTGTGTGTGTGTGTGTGTGTGAGTGTGTGAGTGTGTCAGTGTTTGTGTGAGTGTGTGAGTGTGTCAGTGTTTGTGTGTGTGTGTGAGTGTGTCAGTGTTTGTGTGAGTGTGTGAGTGTGTCAGTGTTTGTGTGTGTGTGTGAGTGTGTCAGTGTTTGTGTGTGTGTATGTGTGTGTGTGTGTGAGCGTGTGAGTGTGTCAGTGTGTGTGGGTGTGTGTGTGTGTGTGTGTGAGTGTGTGTGTGTGTGCGTGTGTGTGTGTGGGTGTGGGTGTGTGGGTGTGTGTGTGGGGGTGTGTGTGTGTGTGTGTGTGTGTGTGTGTGTGTGTGGGTGTGTGTGTGTGTGTGTGTGTGTGTGTGTGTGTGTGTGTGTGTGTGAGTGTGTGTGTGTGTGTGTGTGTGTGTGTGTGTGTGTGTGTGTGTGTGTGTGTGTGTGTGTGTGTGTGTGTGTGTGTGTGTGTGTGTGATTGTGTGCGGTTGCGTGAGTAAGTGACGTCAGGTTACTGCAGGTTTGTATGGGAGCTTAAGTTGTTAACGTTTGATTGGGTATGATGAGGAGGAATAGGAGGTGAAGAAAAGTGTGTTTTTGTAAGTTTGTTTTAAATAACGTTTGTGAAAGTGATAATTTGTGGAAATACAATTATTTTTATGATATAGTGTTTTTTTTTAGAAGAGTGCATATTGGTAAGTTTGATAGTAGTGCAGTTTGTTGAAATTACCTTTTTTATTAAAGTGACATTTGCGAACAGATTAAACATTTTATCAGATAAGGATTTAATACAATATGTCTAGTGGGGAACATGAAGCTAAATAAACAGGTTTTTTTAAAGTTAACCTTGTGTAAATATTGAGGAGCGTTTAGCAATCTACATGTTTCCATTCGACCTTACTGATAGTAACTCAACTTGAGATATTGAAAATATTTTCTATTTAAATTGTAAGTAGTTATAAGTGGAGTAGTTTTACTACTAATTGTATTTGGTTATTAAAAGATTAACGAGTGTTAGTTTTATTACCAAAGATTGTATGCTATTAAAATAACTATGTGTGGGGTAGTTGTAATACCAATGATAGAAGGCTATTAAAATACCAATGAGTGGGACAGCTTTAATACCAATTGTAATTGTTTATTAAAAGATTAATAAGTGGTGCAGTTTTAATACCAATGTTAGTAGTTACTAAAAATACCAATGAGTGGGGTTGTTTTAATAGCAAAGTTAGTAGTTTATTAAAATGCCAATGAGTGGGGCTGTTTTATTACCAGACCTAATGAGTTATTAAAATACTTATGAGTGGGGTATTTTTATTACAAATTGTAATGCGTTATTAAAAGTCTTATGAGTGTCGTAGTTTTATTACCAACGATAGTGGGTTATTAAAATAGCTATGAGTGTGGTAGCTTTATTACCAATGGTAACGGGGAGATGAGTACGATGAAATTATTACGAAATATAAAAATTATCCTAATATCCTGCACTTAAAATCTTTTTTTAACAAATTTATATACCATTTTTACCATTTTACATAATAAAGTCCAAAGACCTTAATAGTGACTGAGTGAAAGTAAATTTAATTTTGTGTTGTATATTACGTGGATACAGATCCTCAGCATTTTAGAAATTTATTGTTCTTTGTTTTTTATTTTAGTACGGAATATTATGTTTTGTATTATGCATTATATAGGTTAGGTTTTTTATTATTGCATAATACTAGTTTCACTTAGATAAAATGCAATTTTGCTTCTACAAGAAAGTTCATGAGTAGAAACTATTCAGTATCATATTGAACTACAATAAAACTGGAAGATATTGAACACTCTTTAATCAAACCTATGCTTTTTATTGTGGATACTTTTCCTGCCGATTTATTTTTGTACTTTATTTAACATATTTTCATTGTAGATACACTTTGGGCACCTTGGCATACTGTTATACTTTACAGAGCATTTCTAATTATCTCTATGATATAGGTTTTTTATTTGTTCAAGTATATAGTATATGTTTCGAGTTATTGCTTTAGTAAAATAATTTTCTTTGTTGAGAAAAGTTTTGCCTTTGAGATTTGTCTAATATTCCTAATATTACTCACCTTTTAATATTGTGGGAAGGTTTTTTTAGTCACGGTCGTTTTGGTTTTTCACACCTGAATAGTTTTGCAGATTGTGATCCAAACCATCGGAGAGTATTTTCACCCCTAGAATCTCCTGCTGATGACAAATTTGTCATCTGTATTCAAAAAATCTATATTCATATATACTCCCTTTATGTCATTTATTGTACTTATGTATTTCAGCCTCCTTGTCAAATTTTCGTCATAGATCAATTACAAAAACATTTGAAGGCAATTTCCTTTACAAACAATCAACAGCTTCAGGAAAAGTAAATTAATTTCCCACGATCTCTAAAAATATTTGCTTTAGTAATAGGATACGAATTTCAATTATATTTGTATTGAAGCTGCACAGCGTTTCACGTCATTCTCTCAATAATGAAGTTGTCGTTCTATTTTGGATATTTCTACTTCATGTAGAAATGACTTATTTTGTTGTATAAAGAAATGTTTCACTTGAACAGACATCTATAAATATGTTGAGTTACGTATCAATAGTATTTGTAACCGTTGTCTATTTAGTCGTATATATAGGCCTTGAATAAATATATTCAATTTTTACATTTTAAAAGTTTGATCAATTCGTAACTTTGGCCAAATAAACCCCATTTACTTAAGAAGCTTTATTATTTTATTTGTTAACTAATGATTATTGGTGTGAACTAATTTTTTAATTGATCTATAGATTCTACGTGTGTTGTAAAAATCAGGTTGTACTACAAATTACCTTAATTTACTGATTAAATTTTATAAAAGTATTTTAGAAATTGTGTAGGCTTACTTAAATGTTCTGTTAAAAATATTTCAAAACATATAAATTCACTTACATCTCGGTTGTTGGAATAGAAAAGATTTATCTTAATGAATAAACACATAAGGTTACTAGTGGAAAAGAGCATTCTGAACCTATGGAGAGCTCTTCCTATGCGTGTCGTCACCATATGTATATTTTGGTAACATTTAGTACGTGAGTAGTAAATCTGATCATAACTGATCCATACCTGATAATATGGAAAATTAGCGGAAGCATTTTTAAAATGTTGTCAAAACTCACGCATTGTTAATGTACGCGTTAACTTTCTGTGCATTTTTAATTGGATGAAAGCACAGTTATAATATACAAGCATATTTATATAGCCTGTAGAAACATTGTAAATGCAAAACAATCTGGAGGGGTTCAATAATTTGTAAAGGCGTTTTGCTTAAGATTCATGGCTAGTATTGGGACCAGACCAGAGATTTCTAGTATATATAGAATTTTTGGTGGTTCTCCTATGCACTGGTTTGCAACTTCTCTATAATAGTGCAATAGTATTTGCTTACTTCATTATATTGGTATATCAATATATTTATAACGAATAATGTGCTTTTATCTAACTATAGTTCCACTCTTAGCAGGGATCCACTGACATGCAATTGTATTGTTATAGATGTTGAGTTTTGCTGCTGCTTAATATTTTACTGCAGTAGTATTTGCTTACTTCATTATATTGGTATATCAATATATTTATAATGAACAATCTCCCTTTATCTATCCTTAATTCCACTCATAGCAGGGATCCACTGACATGCAATTGTATTGTTATAGATGTTGAGTTTTGCTGCTGCTTAATATTTTACTGCAGTAGTATTTGCTTACTTCATTATATTGGTATATCAACATATTTATAACGAACAATCTCCCTTTATCTATCCTTAATTCCACTCATAGCAGGGATCCACTGACATGCAATTGCATTGCTATAGATGTTGAGTTTTGCTGCTGCTTAATATTTTACTGCAGTAGTATTTGCTTACTTCATTATGTCGGTATATCAATATCTTTATTAACGAATACTGTGCTGCTATCTAACTATAATTCCACTCTTAACAGGGATCCACTGACATGCAATTGTATTGTTATAGATGTTGAGTTGGCTGCTGCTCAATATTATATTGCAGTAGTATTTGCTTACTTCATTATATCGCTATATCAATATCTTTATTAACGAGTAATATGCTTTTATCTAACTATAATTCCACTCTTAGCAGGGATCCACTGACATGCAATTGTATTGTTATAGGTATTGAGTTTGCTGCTGCTCAATATGATAATGAAGTAGTCTTTCAAAGTTCCCTAAAATGAAAAATCAGGTACAAATTTCCCATTAAGCAGAATATTAGCTTTAAGTCAATTTAAATTAAACTATTTCAGGTTAATTATTCCCAGAATTACACAAAGTACTAACAAACTATTTATTTTAAATACATTTAATATTAATTCCTTTCTTATTTGGTCCACAAGGCTCTGTTTGTCTCGTGAAAGCCATCCCTTTGTGGGTTGCCTCAGTCTCATAAGAGGTTAGTATCCCTACAGCGAGTGAGGAAATCGGGGCATGAATCATAATGGTAAATATAGCGCTAGAGCGCGAAGAAATATCTTGGTGAAAATAAACCCTGCCAGAATTTAAAAAAAAAACCCTGCCAGAATTTAAAAAAAACCCTGCCATAGATCATACAGGAACCTTGGGGCTAAGATAACCTTATGCTAAGAGATTAGGAGGGGTATTACCATCTGGATAGTAATGCTATATTAAGAGTGGGATGCTCTTCTTCTTCTGCAGCTTACTCGTAACTGATGTAGAACAAAGTTAGTACTTAATTTTAATGTGGCTAAGTGCGACCCATGGGATGTGCGCCTTTGCCATCTGTTAATGAGCTATAAGGCAGTTGTTTAATCTGTGCTATATATTATAATAACTATATTTGACAGATTGAGATGATCAATCAGTAAGTACAGCAACAATCTGTGCATATCGTGTGAAGTGTCATATCTATCGAATAAGTGAGTCAGTGTTTAAGGTGTATGCATGTGGGTTTGTTTGTACTCAGTTCGTTGATTCTTTGTAAAGACTGTTGGGTATTAATATATGTTTTATGAATAGTACTTCACCTTACAAAAAACAAAATTATAACCAACTTCCTATTACTTCAATTGAGCCCTGGGTTAATAATAACCACGTGCGATATGTCGAACTATAACGAGTTTCATTGCGGTGATAAATGGGAATATATACGGTAAAATATGAGGAAATGGCACCGTGAAACTTCACCCTTATCTAGCCTTAGGAAAAACCATTATTCCTGAAAGCCGACTTCATATCTTTAAAGTATGTTTAATCGTTTATTGATTTTTTTGAAAAGAATATTATTCGCACCACTAAATTTGTTCTAGTATTTCGGATATTTTAGAACGTAAAAATATTCACATTACATTACGGCTTGTTATGTACATTTGGGAGTATCTGTGGAAACTAATGAGAGAATCAATGGGAGCAATCGGAAATGTGCGTAAGAACGTTTTGGAAGCATCCATGGGAACTATTGGGAGTATCCGTGGGAGTTATTGGAAGCATCCAAGGGAACTATTTGGAGTATCCATGGGAGTGATTGGAAGCATCCATGGGTACTATTTGGAGTATCCGTGGGAGTTATTGTATCAGTGGAAGCTAATGGAAGTATCAGTCGCCGAGGAAACTCAATGAAATCGCTAGCTTTTATTATTTCCTTAATTATCTATTTAGGCGTTCCAAGATTTTTTTGTAAAGTTTTACAAAAATTGTATCAAAGTTTTATAAATTACATTACAATTATATCCTATCTATTAAATCGTAACACAAGTATTACGAATGAAGTTGAATACGGTAATTACTTGGAAAGATGTTGAAAAATTAGTTTGTACTTTTCTTTAGGTTATTGTAGTTTGAAAATGTATACCTCTATTTTTATTTTCATTTTGGTGTAGTAACGTTTCCTGGCAGATGTCAAATGGTTTTTCGCAAAACGAGTTTATGGTTATTTCAAAATTAGCGTCATCAGCTAATTATCGAATATAGTTTTTATGTAACCGCCGAAGCTTTCGTTCATGGTCTTTCCTTTTACTAGGAACCCCCTCATTTTTGGTGCTAGTTTAAAATCAATAAGTTATGTAAATTAATATAAAATTAAGTATCACAAAATAACTGATGTTTTTAAAAGTACTAAATATATTATATATTCTTTGAGTCTTTCATTTGAAAATGTGGATGAAGTTACAACGATGGAGTAAATCATCCGGCACAAATTATCATGTTTACAACTAAACAAATCAAGCGAAAACCTCCCGCTATGAAGCAATCACTCGTGATCTCAACTCAAGCGCGACGCCATTAACTACGAGGAAATGTTATCGAAAGTCAGCATATTTGTCATTTTCTTCTTAATATAAATTGAATGTTTTAAAGGTCTAATTTTTCTGAAAGGATGGATATATAACATTTGCTTACTTATATTTCTGACTGAATGTAAGTCGGATACCTCCTTTTGCTTTAGTTGGTTTGGTTACATGGTTTTTGTTTCTTAGGAAGGGTTTCTCCCTCATTACTGGGCGGTACCAAAGTGTCACTATCATGTTACATCTTTGTGCTTAGTTGTAGGTACTTTTTGATCTATTATATTATGTGAGGGATTTGACTGTACCTCACATAGAAGCTCTTCCTAAGCAATGTACTTTGCAGCTATAAAGTACTTTCAAATATAATGAATCTATATTTCAGTTGCCACAGCCACTGTCTTTGATCACATATTCATAAACTACTTAATGCTGGTTTTTCAAAGTTAGTCCGATGCCCCGGGAGACATATAACTATAACTGTAACGGAATGCAAGTTTACTGCAAACAGTTGCTGAGAGAGATACGATTCTCTGTATATTCTCTGCGCTAGATATTTTACATCTCTACGTTTTCCATGTCTATGCCTCACCATCCACCCAGTGTTGTTATTCTCTAGATATCTTTAAGTATTATAAGATGAAGGAATCTACAAGCCCAATGAGGGGTTATCACCATTTTGGAGCACTTCCACTTAACGAAATGTAGATCCTCACGGTACTGTATAGGGTGGCCTTAGCTACGAATTACAACAAAAGTGTGTAGCCCAAACATAAAATAAATTATGCGAGTACCAATAATTGTCGAGTGCAAACACTGTGTTTAAACCAATCCGATTGTTTTGAACTGTGTTTTAATAATTTTAAAATAAAATTTGCCCTGTATTTACAGAATATCGTATATTTAAATATGTTAAGACATTATTTAATACATAAGATTCCACAAACTGAATGTTTCTTAGAGAGGACGAGTTTAGGTGGAATTGTCTTAATCTCACCTCGGATTATAGCAATGCTTCTACTTTCCAACCCAAACACTTTACACAGCGTTATGTGTAAGTCTGCAGAGTACATATACCTGAACCGCAACGTTTACAGTTTTATATATTTACTCCAGTAACAGGTTTCAATAGATAATACTTAGTTAAAACGATTCGTTAGAAGTACTTATAACCATATATTTAAAAAAACTGAGTTTATTCAAATATAAACATTTTTTATTAGTATTTATTAAAAGATTTTTGTTGGTAAACAGTAACAGTATAATCAGGAATGAATAATCATCAGATTGTATTATTCATTCCTGATGATGTTGGTACTGTTTATCAACGAAAGGCTTAAATAAACATTATTAATATTCCTTGTATTTGAATAACCTCAGTTGATTTTTAATTATTTCACAAGAAAACATATTATATATATATATATATATATATATATATATATATATATATATACATATATATAATTATATATACACACACATATATATATATATATATATATATATATATATATATATATATATATAAAGGGAGAGAGAGAGAGAAATATATGCATATATTAGTAATTAGTATGCATAAACATTTATATGAAATATACAACTATAAATATACTACATATATACAATATTATAGTTACTAGGTAGGAGTAAATATATACTATATTTAAAAATATATTTATTATATTATGTTTACAATATTACTCCTTGGTGCTGAGACTATGCTGATTATGTCCAACACGCTCCCCCGACTTTAGGTTTATATCCTTACTAAAAACTCATGTCACGGTCTTCAACTTCTACGTTTAAAGAATACCTTGATTTTGAAAAAAAAAATATTTTTTTTATGTGTTAGAGAGAGAGAGAGAGAGAGAGAGAGAGAGAGAGAGAGAGAGATATTGTAACACATTAAATTGTTGTAAGATTTATTTTAAATAAATTGTTTAGAAATTTAGGTGTTGAATGTTGAAGTTATCGGTTACATTATTAATAAAGTGACCTACAAAGTCAAGAGCATTCCTAAATTGAACTTGAGAATGATGCATTCAATTAATTTACCTATTGTTTTAAAGTAATATAAATTAAATTTTAATGTATAAAATTAACATAAAAGATAAACGAGAGAAATATAATACATTTAGAAACGCTTAACTATTTTAGATCTAGTTTTTATATTTCTTTGATGTTAAGAATTTACACAAAACTTACCCCATTTTAGTATATATGGCATTGGCATAGGATACCCAACATAGAGATTGCTTCTATATAAAATTTTAAAAAAATATTTCAAATGAATTTATCTATCAGTTGAAAATTAGTTATTACATCCCACGGATTATTCATAAATTCCTGCATATTAATAAATATGAAAACTTGTATTATTTTGCCGTCCCGAGTTAAATTTTTAAAGTTAATTTTTGATTTCACATCACCTTACATAAAATTAATAACTTATCTGGAACTGGAATATATGTAGTACAGCGTGGCTAGGGTGCTCGCCAGATGTCGACTAATCACTGATGAAAGGTTTTTAAAATAACAAAGGAAACTTTTAGACACTTCTTATCATAATTTATTTAATTTAAATTAAAACTGTTGAAAATAAAATTTGCTCTTGATACGCTCCATCTTGCGACGTCCTTTCCATTCGAAGAACTAACCGAAAAATAGGTGTTTAGAGTTCATGTTGCGATTCCTGACCTGAACAACTTTCCGGCACATTCCTAATTGTTAGCTGTTTTTTAAAAAAAAAAAGGCTCGAGGAAATCATATCTCAACCAGTATGACTGTACATAGAATTATACTTTACAATTTTTTTTTAATTTTTTTTTTTAAACTAATATCTCGGTTTGTTTTCTGATGCTGCTGTAATATGTAACAGTTTTGCCTAACATAATGTTACAATATTTAAATAAATAAATAAATGTATACATGTATATATAAATTTATTTGTATATATATATATATATATATATATATATATATATATATATATATATATGTGTGTGTGTGTGTGTATATGTATATATGTGTGTGTGTGTGTATATATATATATATATATATATATATATATATTCCTTATTATTTGCAAACATAAAATACAAATAAAATATTCAGCTTTCTAGTAACCACCCTCAGTATACATTATTGGACCTAATTCCTATTTCAACTGATAGTGTTAAACAAAACTATCAAAGTTAGGTTAATGTTACAAAAAACCGTCAACGACATTATAGTAAAACTAGGGATGGTGGTAGTTTGATAAAACCCTCTCATAAACAAGTGGATTTATAAAATAATATGTTATAAAACTTTAGTCTTTCACTAATAGACTCTATTTATTTATAATATATCTATTTTGAAAGTATTATTAGGTCAAATAGAAACGTAAAAGATTTAACTTATGACTAAATAGTTTTCAAAGCGCAAACATTTATTAAAATACATTCCTACAAGCAAGTATAAAATTGTACAGTTATAACAAGGTTTTTGTTACAGAGAGCTTTTGTTAAAGCGTTGACAATTCCAGTCAGATCATTTCTTGTCACTAGCAAACATCACGTGCTCTGAAAGTAATTTCTGCTCGTGAAATGATGTGAAATATATAATTCATAGGACTAATCCTCTTTCAATGCAGTTTTATCTATGTGTCACATGTATCTATGTATCTAAGTACACACATTTTGTATTAAGTACAGCTTAATTATTGCATACACTTTTTTTAAAATGTTCGCTATAACAGTAGTTTAATAATGTTCTACATGTTCAATAATCAGTGGATGTGTAGTAGTAATGTAGACAGAAAGGTGTAGGCTAGATTGCATGAATGTGAAGCGATACATTTGCAGGCATAAGGGTAGTAGGTTTCTATACGATATCAAGAGCACATGGGTACAATATAATAAAATAAAAAATGATGAAAATAACCTCAATACCACAAAAATATTCAAACATAATTAATTCCTATTCATATAATATACATTCCTACCAAAATAACTCTAAACTAAAGAATGTGAATGTGGTTCTCTTTGTAAAAAACGTAATTTAAATTCTAAAAACACGTGTTCATGGAGTTATCTTAAAATTGAAGTTTTGCTATAAAAAGATATTTTTTAAAAATATTGAGACTAAAATAGAGAATAATGTAACCGAATCCCAAGACATTATGAATCTCATACAGCGTATGTGACTGTATAATATATATATATATATATATATATATATATATATATATATATATATATATGTGTGTGTGTGTGTGTATATAAATATATATATATAATATAATAATATAATATATATATATATATATATATATATATATATCATGTTTTACAATTTAAAATAACTTTGAAAAAATATTATTTAAAATCGCCTAAGTACTATATGTTTAAAGATTAAAACTTAATATATATTTATAATAACTCAAAATTCGCTATAAATTCACTTTAACCCATTCATTAAACTCATTTAAGTTTATTGTAATAATGAATGTATACATAGCAAATGCATCTTTGGTAAAAATATAAGTACAACGCCATTTTTAACAATTCCTTCAAACAGCAATAAAATTAGAAATCATTCAATTTATTACTTCTGAAACGTTTCCTTCAGAAATTCATTTCCTTTGAAAATAGAGTTTAATCTCATTTCCATTCTAACCTACGCAAAGATTATCCACAAATCTTAGATTCTTACTTACAGTGCGGAGAAATTTAATCATCGCTTCTCAGATGACACCGAATCTTTTAGTTATGTTTCAATGGTGAAAACCTGTTCCTACCTTTTCCAACCGCCTAATCATTTATAATATTTATTGCGTTGTACACAAAAGTGGGTATTGTATCACGCTTGGTAGAGTGCCCTCTACTCAATACACAGACATTGTATTTTTGCGAATCTAAAAATTGTTCAATAATATACCTAGACAATAATTATATTTATACACATTTTATGGAAAACCGTATTCATTATTCTATATTTATGTCGATAAAGTGTGTAAACGAGTGAATGAATTACATAAAACGGACTGGTTTCTTAATTGTGACTTAACAATTTCCATTCTGATTTTTGCAATCTTAAACTTCTCGAATTCAGAGTGTGAAACATGCGTGAACTTTTTTTCAGGAATTCCTTCCTTTCTTCTGACTCTTCCTAAAACTAAAAGATAGCTGTTCATTTCTCCATTAAAAACGCAGCTTGAATTTTGTTCGAGAGCTCGAAAGTGTTAACAATTTTTTGTTACTTTTTTGTGAAACATTTAAAACATAACAGTTTTATATCATCGTGTTTTAAAATTTAAAATAATTTTGAAAAATATATTTTAATTCAAAGGAGTTAATTTTTTGACGTTATACGAGAACAAATTATAATTAATTTCACTAATTTTTAACGGTTTAGAATTCACTTTAATAATAACGTTAAACATGTTTGTTGTGATAGTGTATACAGTGCAAATACAACTTTAGTTAAAATGTAAGTATATAATGTTTGTTGAAATTGCTTCGAACAGCGTTAAAATGATATATGCGAACTTTTTTTTTGCTGAAATAATATTCATCTCCGCTGAAACAATAAAACTTAATCTCATCTTCCATTCCAACAGTTGAAGAAATCACCCAGAGCAGCTTATCGACCGGTCTCACGTACTTTGAATTAGTGTTTGCTCTATTTAAATGTTTTCTAAATTTAATCATTGCTTCTCAAACTAAACCGTTTCTTCAAAATATTTTGAAACTGTTTTTTTTAATGCCAAATTAATTATAATAGTTATTGTGTCATACACAAAAGGGGTGATTATTACACGCATTGCAGAGCTATCTCTACTCAATAAATAGACATCTATTTATTTCGAATTTAAATGTGTTCGATAAATTACCTATTAATACAATTATATTTCCATACAATGTATGCATACATTAAAACTCCGAGAAAACCCGTTAAAACGTATGAAATATATATTTCAAGTTACAATAAAAATATTGCATACACCCAATATCCCAAACAAAATCAGAAATAACTAGTAATACAAGTTACCAAAGTCTGTGCAAATGTAATATGTATTATTAACTATTCTTGATGTTTTTTGTGCTATTGGGGATTTTTCCAAACTTTTTATTATAATACATTGTACCACTGTGTTCATGATATTTTATATGTTTTTAAAGATTTTATTACATCACAAATTTTATATTCTGTTTGTTTAGTGTTGCCGTACACAATATCAGATAGCAGACTAACAGTTTAGTTTTTTCTTTACAACTAAGATATGCACAATATTGGCCTTCATTCACTAAACTACTTCGGATTCTAAGCAATCGTACATTATGTAAGTAATATATGTTTACGGCTCATCGGAAACAAATATAGTCACTTATTTTATGTAATATACTTTTTATGCATGGTTCTGAATGCCGTGCCAAAATTTCTTTCTTTCTATGTATAAATAATGCAATAAGACTTAGCATTGTAAATATGACTCGCAAAGAACGTATTTCTGCATTTATATCTTATTAGATCAATGCTATTGTTGGAAGCCGGAGGGTATTTCACTTTTAGTTTTTCCTTAATTGCATATAAATCTGTTAGTATCCTCTTTTTGCTTAGAAACAAAGAATCTCTTCTGTTCAGGTACTAGTGTGAAACACGCATTGCCCTCTTATTCAAAGTATTTATGAGACACTAAAATATAGATAACTAGACGAGAGCCCTATTTCATTACTAATAATCTATGACCTCTATTTTGGAAACAAGCTTTTCTTTTACATAGGATGAGAATTGTAAAACATAATTACGTAAGTCTTAGAAACATATTTTAGCGAAAACGATAAACTTTAAATGGAATCTAAAACCACACAAACTAGGAAAATGTAATTCACTTAAAATTTTTTATTTTATGTGGATTGTATTAAAGATATATTGTTGAAATTATATCTTTAAAGGTCTCCATTTTTACTTTCAAGGTTGATAACCTTATGAAGCTTAGTAAAATAAAATTTACTATAGAGTCATTCCCCAAAATACTGCACCAATTCCTGAAGACAAAATAATCAAAACATTTATGATGAAGAATAAAGCTATCTTTATAATTGTTTCTGAAGAAAAAGGTTGGGACTGTTTCAGTTTTATAATTTATATCATTGAGGTGGATCATCGGGTCATCCCAAACATTAACTTAAGAATAAAGAATATAAGAGCTTTAATAATATTATTTTTCTTTAAGAAGCAATTCCTACTATTATCCTATACGACGTCAAGTGGATATATTGATATCATGGTATCTTGCTTAGTCTCCTGCCAACAATAAAAATTATTATAGAAACGGAAGTAATTATTTTTCTAAAATATTTTTAAATACAATTGTGCAAAGTTTAAATTTAATAAATTTAGCCACCTTGAAGATATATTTTCATTGTGAAAATAAACAGGACAAAAAATATTGTATTTTTCTAAAAATAAACACGAAAGTAGGAAATAGAACTATATAGGAATACATTTTATAAAACATTTATTGGGTTTTTCACCACCAGAACTTCATGTGACGTTTTATTACAGTTACATATCACATGGTTATTTATTTATGTACGTTAGATTCAATTTTAGGCCCAAGTGAGCAAAAAAATTATCAGCGTAAACACACATTTCAAAGAAAAATTAATACTAACGCCCTAAAAAAAACTCAATAAAAACCCTACACGAAAGAGGAAGACTAATAAATGTATTGTTGAATCAACCGCAAGCATTGCTTTACCTCTTAAAGTAAATCACCCTCCCGCCTTCGCCCTCTAACCTAGAAGACAAATAAAGCAATAAAAGGAGCGTGCCCAGTAAAATCATTTATACATGAAAAATCAGAACTGAAATTTTATAAATTTGATTCTCTCTTCTGGAGCTAATGTTAAAAGGATTTAATTCACTATCATCCTATTCTCTATTTGAACACGAATTTAGCATAAAATATTTGTATATTGTTATCAATAAGAACTTTCAAATCTATAACAGTTTAAAATTTTCATGTAAACAAAGTATTGCAAGTCACTGCAAAAATGTAATACGTTTCTAAGCTTTCTACGTGCTCTAATCTACGATGATTTGGCTTAGTAATGTGAAAAAATAACACATTTAAATAGTTGTTTCTGTAATATAAAATTAGCTTTTCAGATCAAAACATATAAAACAATAAAAATTATATTTCACAATATTTCCTAATTATGTCGTCCTTATGAATAAATATATTGCCTGATTAAACACTAATATATTGATGATAACAACTCGGTTCTCGAAACATATCTGAAAAGCTTCAACACATCATGGGTAAAACGTTTTTTTTTTTTATTTGTCTTATTTTAAGTCGATTTAAAATATTCTAAATAATAATTAAAACTATTTTAAATAAAGTTATTTTTATTTAAAGAAGAAAATCCACAATAGCATGACTTTCTAAAGGAAGCATGTTTCATTGAACCATGACTTTACCCAGTAACTTTGTATTTTAAAATTTAATAAGTAAAAATAAATTTATTTTAAATACAAACTTGTTACAAAAATATTTGAACCGGTGAGTTGCAGACAAGAGTTACACTAACCTGTACAAACAAAAGATCTTCCCAGATACCTCTTTGTAGCTAAATGTACACAGGTTTTTCATTGATTGTATTTTCAATGTCATCTTAACGTTTTAAAAATTACCAATATTCTTTCAAGGTACCCGTAAAAATACCAACGCAAAATTCTGAATTAAAAATTTCTTAACGAAATGAATATTAGTATGAATATATTCCTACACGCATATCTAGTACAAGAGAAAGCCATAAAAATAAATCTCACTTCTGGGGAAAGGTTTCCGTGTCATCCAAGGAATATGGAAATTTCCTTTCTTTTGTGAGAGTTGATAGAAGTGTATGGCAAAGGGAGGAGTCGGTGAAATGAACTGAAAACTTGGCATTCGAATAAGCACTTGCAATTTACGTCTTGGTAATGGAAACTATTTTATGGCAAATCCATTGCCATAGCGTTATTTAGAAAATCATTCTCCATATCACATATTTATTACTTATTTTTATATTTATAATAAAACAATAATATAAGGGTTAAATTTGGCAATAGTATTAACTTTACTTGAATAATAAAAAACTGAGAATTGTTCTAGAATTGATATTCTTTAGAGAAATTTTCATATAATAATTATTTGGGTAAGAGATACAGTCAGAACATGGATCACAATTTTAAATGGAACTGAGTACTTATCTTTCGTCAGCCTTAAAAACCTTCTGGAAATAATGTTTGGACGAATTCCTTTCTGATAATTAAAAGTGACAAAACCTGTACTTTTGCAATACGAGTAGATAGTAATGTAACCTACTTTTCCCTTGTAAGTATTTTTTTCATTATGGTTTTACCTTTAGTGCCTCAAGGACGTTAGGGGCAATCTGGGAAACTTCTACGCTACTGTTATTTACATCAATGGATTTAAGCATCCCACAAATTACTACAATAACCACAGAATACACATTAACCACAAGGACAGATATGTTTGCCAATAAATTGGAGTGATGATTATGGAAATTGCTTTCAAAACTAACAGGACATATATTTATTAGTTTTGTATTTTAATTTCCCTTTCTCTGCTATTTTAATAGAGAACTATAACTTCTACTGTTTTATAGCATCAAAATTAAAAAAGTTATACATAGATATTAAAATTTCAATATTTAAAAAATATCATTGATATTAATATTTTGTTAAATAGGATTAGGAGAGGTTTGTCAATCACCTACAACTGGCTTCTTGGAACAACACCCCTAACCCTATCAACAAGCCGGTTAACAATAAAAAATGCTACACCATTGAGGTCCGTCTATTAGTGAAAGAGAAGAGGAAAGCTCGACGGCAATGGCATCAGACGCATGATCCATCTGACAAGACCACGCTAAATCGTCTTACTAATGAGCTACGAGACACCCTGATGCAAATCAAGAGTGATGAAGTCAGCAAATATCTTCATGGTCTGACGGCAGATAAAGTAAATGACTATTCTCTGTGGAAAGCCACAAGTTCAATCAAGAGACCAAACACACAAATACCATCCATCAGGGTCGGCAATCACACATGGGCTAAAACTGATAAAGAAAAAGTAGAAGTCTTTGCGGACTATCTAGGAGATATGTTTACCCCTTTGCCAAGACAAACTGCCAGTGAAAATACCAAGTTCTTACGGAGGACTGATAACCTGATGATTCAACATGTCACCTTCAAAGAACTTCAGGAAGAATTAACAAAGGTTTCAAATAAAAAAGCTCCCGGGTATGATCTGATCATTGGAGAGATCCTGAAGGAGCTGCCACACATAGCTGTGATGAAACTTCTCCACTTGCTCAATGCGTGCTTCCGGTTAAAATATATTCCGAGACAGTGGAACGTAGCTGAAATCTTAATAATTGCGAAGCCAGGGAAACCACCGAATGAGAAAACATCTTATCGCCCGATATCATTGCTTCCAGTGACATCAAAGATTTTTGAGAGACTGCTGCTGAAACGACTCAAACCAATAATTGAAGAACGAGGCTTTGTTCCAAACCACCAATTCGGCTTCAGGAGCAAACACTCCACTATAGACCAGGTGCACAGAATTGTAGAAGTAGTTGAGGAAACCTTGGAGATGAAGAGAGTATGCTCTGGTGTCTTCCTCGATGTTTCCATTTGATCGTGTTTGGCACGGTGGCGTACTATATAAAATTCATCGAGATCTTCCAGAAGAATTCTGGCAAATACTAAAGTCCTATCTGGCGGACAGAATCTTCCGCGTCAAGCAGGGTAGGGAGTACTCTGGTTTCAGGGACATCGTTGCTGGGGTGCCTCAGGGTAGTGTCCTTGGACCGGTATTGTACCTATTGTATACAAGGGACATACCTGTAAACGGGAATACAATTATGGCGACGTTTGCAGATAACACAGCTATCCTGTCTGTAGCACAAAATGAGGATGACGCAACAGCTAAATTGCAGATCACCCTGGATAGTGTTAGTGAGTGGACTAGGCAGTGGCGCATAAAACTTAATGAAAATAAATTTTCTCATATTATTTTTACCAATAAGGCAGAGAGCAAAACTGACCTCGTAATAAATAGCCGGGTTGTTCCTAATTGTAAGGAGGTGAAATACCTAGGTTTAACATTGGACGCTAAATTGAACTGGAAATCTCATGTGAAGAAAGAAAGAGATGAACTGGATGTAAGATACAGAACTCTAGCACGGCTCATGAACCGGTATTCGGAGTTAAGCCCCTACAAGAAACTCCTTGTTTATAAGCAAGTGCTAAAGCCGGTATGGACATACGGGTTACCACTTTGGGGGTGCTCCAAGAGCAGCAATTTACAAGTAATAGAACGCATCCAAAATAAGGTGTTGAGAGCTATAGTGGGAGCTCCATGGTACGTAAGTAACTTTTATATACTTAGGGACCTCAAGATGAAGAGCGTGAGAGAGGCGGCCGCTACTGCAGCAGTGATCACTTCGGGCGGCTCCAGGAACATACGAACCCTGCAGCTATGCGACTAGCTCACGGGATACCAGTGCGTAGACTTAAGCGCACTAAACCTTTGGACTTGATTCCAGAGCAACATTAAGTTAGTCTCGTTCACTGGAACAATACGAAAATTGTAACCTCCATCAGAAAGCAAGCTGTTAGATAGGATTTATCTTAGTTGCACTTTATAATAAAGAAAAATAATAATAAAAAAATAAATAAACAAGTTTAATGAAAGCTCATTTGTAGTAAAGATAAATTTCTATGGCTAAACAACGGAAAATGAACACCTAATTTTTATTAAAACAATAGGTTACTAAACAATGACCTATAAAAGCAAATGTAATCTAAGCAGTAGTAATTGACCATTTTAATTTCTAATTAGAACTGTTGTGGTTTTTCAAAAATCTAATTATGGGTTTTCCTGTTTGTTGTCTTCTTTATAAGTGAAGGTAATATAAGCAAATTATTTACTATTTGAAATTTAGCCTATTAGGAAAATCTTCAGCGGGAACGTTATTCTAAACGATAAGTTTTTATCAATCGATAAATAAATTAAATAGATTAAACGCCACCCGGTTATTGTAATATGTTTAGTTATTTTACGTAATATTAGGTTACGTTAAGCTCACGTTTAAATTTCCAAAGAAAAGACTTATTCAATTAATATTCTTGAAAAAAACTACTATTTAAAACCTTGAGAAATGTCAATAAAAAAAAATTAAAAAGGGGTTACATCTTTTTCAAAATATTTCATCAGAAAACGTTTGATTAGTTGCGTGTATATTTACTGATTTTATCATATTACTTTAAAACATTACTTTAGAACATACCTAGGCAAACAATACTTTGCTCAACTCGTTTAACATATTATAATTTTAAAAATATAAATACAAGCTACATTTAAAGCCTAAAATCATTTTCACTTGGTAATAAATTTTGAATAGTATCACTATCAAGACAGCTGTGTCTATCTTCACTGAGAAAAAAACAATAGACAGATCCTTACCATGTCAAGTTTCGTGAACAGAATCCCCCCTTTACACTTTCAAGGGCTTTGATTGGTTACTAGTATAAATCCTTACCTAAAGCATTCTAATGAACTCTTTCAGAAACATTTTTTTAAAGCTTGACCTATTTTTCGTTCCAAAAACAAAACCAATTTTTATGCAACATGCTAAATTATTGTCCCACACTTAACATGTTTCAAACGTTTAAACTCTTGCCTCTAGTAGACCTGACATCGTTCTTAATGAAGATGATCTTTTCGGGTCACTATGAGACGCATTTCCAGAAATAGACGCCTTCATTTAAAAAATTCCTGTTTATCGTAGAAAAAAATATTCATTTTTTACATGTATTATCTGTTTAATCAGTTTGTCATTATCTGAGACTAAACCAGTAACTCAAGTTACTAGACTTCACCAAAAGTAGAATTCACTTTAGTAGCAATTTTTACACCACATTGTTAGTTTGAAAAAAATGCTATTACGGATGCTAATTATTCTTATTCTAAACTAATTTTCTCTCAGTATACAGGGACAGTCTTACCATATTCTTATTTCCACGATTATTGTCCCTCACAAGCCTTAATGGTCGTTCAGACTTTTAAAATGAACTATTTTCAACATTTAATAATAAATTCATATACGTGAGTAAACTACTACTTCAAAATGTTCCAACCTATCGCTGTTAATTGCTACTAGCAATTAAAACAAGTTTTTTACATGTCGTCACGGAACAAGACTCCCAAAAGTTGATAATTTTGATAATGCTAATAATACATGTTATATATAATTTATCACAGATATGTTTACGTGTTGTCTATTTTGATATATATCTATATTGTATAATTGGTAAGGTTTGTTTTAATTTTCACTATTTATTCCATTTTATCTAAGATCCTAGAAAAGCGATTAAAAATATATTTCAACTGAAAATGAAGGATGTCATTTTTTCATTGTGTTTAACTATATTTATTCAAGTTTTACAAAAATATTCCATGGTTTATTTCACAATAAATTAGTTCGACTATGACATGAACTAGACGTACTTTCACTCGCTAAATAATTAGACCTTCCGATACGAAGAAAACCAAATTAGAACAGAGCTTTAACGCACACTTATTCAACACAATTAGCAAAATCAGAAGTTTACATCTGTGCAGAGTTTTCCCTGTACGGGATTTATTGCGAACACGTAAAGTAAAATTAGGGGGAAAACTAAGCAAAAATTAGTGGAAGTGTCCTACCTTTAGGGATTTCTATGAAAAATTTCCTCTCAATGAAATATTTTATTTTTTCCGTGGATGAAACAAAATATGAAACGTTTCAACCATTTCTATTTATTTTATAATTACGAAAAACGACTATTTATGTTTCCAAGGCAACGATATAATAATAACTTTATAATGACTTACATTAATTGTTGATAAACTCTAATTGATACACTCCAAGTAGGATATTTGTTTACACATTTTATACGCATTAAACCTCCAGATGACTTGAATATACTTTTAAGCCGGGTCGACTTGCTTGGTAAAGTTTGGCTTTGGTCGAAACTCCCTTAGTTGCTTAGTTTGTATAAACAGTGGGCAAATGATGTTCCTGGGAACATGTGTTTGCTTTGCGTTGCCTAAATAAATGTGTGCAACACAAATTTAAAATTATAATTTAGATTTATGACGATTGTGGCATTTCAGAGAGAGAGAGAAAGTATGAGTGTAAGAGAGAGTGTAACTGTATTGGAATATGTTTCAAACTTGTTATTGAGATATATAACAAATACATACTTGTAGCTCTAATTAGGATCCACTTTTAATCAACATTTATTAAATTTAAGGGTGAAAAATGAAAAGCAATTCTTACCTATAAATAAAATGAACGATGCATTATGCTTTAGTGAGTAACAAATAATATTTTAAGTCAACTGTTCGTCATATTTTACACCTGTGAAATTATATATATATATATATATATATATATATATATATATATATATATATATATATATATATATATATATACAAACTCACACACACAGACACAAACACACACACACACACACACACACACACCTTATTTAATAAGGAATAAAGTAGATCGTTTCATTTCTTTATTCTTTCGTATATATTTATTATTATCATTTTCTCAATAATGGATTACCAAATCCATTAAGTTAAAATATATTACATATTTAGACTTCTAAAATATTTATTGCATAAAGTTAGAAATTTTTCTTCTACAATTGTTAGATTTACAGTTGATTAGAGCAATTATTCTTATGTATAACTACTACGAAACATTTCGCTGGAAAAACCTTTAGTTGTTATTAAAAGGTATTTAACTAATACGGATTTTCTACAGATTGCATATGATGCTGAAACTTTTCTTGATAAAACATTGACCTGATTTGTTGAAAGATAACATGCGTACATAATAGCACTCATGAGACAGGGTAACGCCTGAGTATTAACTATGTGAAAATGGATCTCTGAATATAGCCAACGAATTATAATTATTAATTAGGCTCTTCGGTCTGAGCATCCTGAGCAGACTTTGTGGTTCAAACAGGGGTTCTAAACCAAAGACACTCCTAAATACTTACACAACACTCATCAGACCAATCCTTGAATATGCAACACCAATCGGGGCTCCAGCATCTTCATCCTCGTAAGTCGACTCCGTCCAGTACAGAGCCTCCAAAGCCATCATTGGAGCCGTCTCACCTACAAATAGTTTGAAAGCTGAAACTGAATGTGGCCTAACCCCATTGCAAAATCGGAGAAAATTCGCTAGAGTGAAATTCACAAAAATCAGGAGCAATCACGAACAACATGTCTCAAAAGTCACCTTTTGGAACTGGTCGGAAAAAACCAGACTAAAAAGATCTTCTTCTCTCCAGTACGACAAAAACATGAGACAGGACATCAACCTATAGCACACGAGCTTTGACATCTTTCAAGAACCCAGGTTCCCGGTCACACCACCCTCATTTGTGAATATAAACTTGAATCTCCTTGAACCCTGCTCCAAAAAAGAGCCTCAAGAAACAAACAAGAGGAAAGGAATGGAAACTATTGCCAAGATTTTAAAGCCACACTTGGTCGCTGCTTACACCGACGGCTCTTCGAATCTTTATAACCTACACTGATGGCTCAACTTCCAGACACAAAATTGCAGCAGGCAAAATCGCCTCCAACTTCACAAGCGAACTCATCGTAATCAAAGAAGCTCTGAGTATTTACCTCACTTGGACAACACTCAACCCCTCTGATAGCATAGTAATCTTCATGGACTGCAGATCTGCTCTTCAGGCCCTCCAAAAAGGGAATACAAACCTCGCCCAAAAAATCAATACCCTCCTGTCCTTAATTGAGGAAAAGAAGAAGCTTTGTACGCTTCAATGGATCCCGGCACACGTCTACATCAAGGGGAACGAAGATGCCGATTCTCTGGCCAAGGATGCGAGGACCATCGAACCAGCCCCCGTGATTACAATATCTTCCGACGTAAATGCCGTTACAAAACAGAAGCTCTCCCATAACAACCAAAGAAAATCATCTCTTCCCGAGCTTAACTTCGACAGGGAAATAACAAAAACAATTGCCAGACTGAGGGCAATGCACCTCAAAGACATGAAAACCTTGCCTGATGGATCAAGAACATACCCTGAATGTAGGCACTGCCCAGGGATACAGCTTAATCCCGCTCATCTCTTCAACTCCCCGTCCATCATTGCAGCACTATTTAAAATTGACTTAAACTGTCCTAGGGAGACCCTTTATATGGATAAAGCTGCAGTTGTGGCCAGTGCAGTGCTTCACGCCTTTAGACCCGTGTAACTGTGCTCTCTCTACCTTTCTCTGAAAACTTTTTTTTTCTTTTTTTTAATTTTTTTTATTGCACTTCTCACACGACAACAACAACAGGCTATATTGTATCTTAGTAGATGTGTTAGTTTCTGTAAATGGGTAGCAATATCTTGTAAGAAATTCAATGTAATTGAATTGAATAAGAATTATCTCCGAAATTACATTATTTGGCGCAATTAGTAAAAGCTAGCCTGTAGTTAAGCAGTACAAGGCACTGTTTCGATTCACATTATCCTAAGAAATGTATGTACTATACAATTTAAGAAATATGTTTACTTTTTTATAAGAATTGTAGGTTAATATTAATAAAAATTTTAATGCACTTTTTTATTTTAAACTGACTTTATAACATGATTTTTTCATTAAACATAATAACGAATTATTTAAATTGCTTATTTCAGAAAAAAGCTACTGATAAATCTAGTGTATATTTTTCTTCATAGTTTCAGGTCCTGTTCTCCATCCGTTAATCGATTTAAAAAATATGTAAATTTTGTAGTATATTTTATATTAAAGTTAAAATATTCATTTACCTCTAAATACGTTATCGTATTAAGTATTTTATTCTTTTAGTTTTTGATTTATTACCTTTTACTAAATTTATGTATAATAAGGTTTAAATAGCTTTCTTTACTTATGCCTATAAGCACTAGAAAGAAATATATTTCATACAATAAGGACTAAAGAGCTTTCTTTTATTAATGCCTATACAAACCAGAAAGAAATATTCACCATAGATCACTGGGACCAAACGCCTACTTGGGATGCATCCGTGATTACTGGGCATGATGTACAAGACATGACGGGGATTATTTATACTGCACGTGGCACACAGAGTTGTGTGAAGGTGGGAATTTTTCTCCGCTTAAAGGTATTAAAGGGCACTCCTTTCCGAAATTGCTCTTTTATTTACTGTATGATTGTTGTTTATTTTGCTCCACCCCTTACACAAGTGGCTCGGTTGATTGAATGTTTCACAACCCCACCCATCCCTGAAGGCAGCAAGCTCCCAATTTCCTAAGTCAATACGGCAAAATCTTCGCAGAAGAGAAGACTCAATTACATTCTTTTGGTTTCGGGTACTCAAACAGGTAAACCTATGCAATTATTAGAACAATAAATTAGGTGATAATGTTGAGATATTTACAATTTATGTAGGCCTATTTGAGAACCCCATATATATATATATATTGAAAGCAATATGTTACTACTTATATATAGTATTTGCTTAAATACTTTAAATGATTGACTCTCTTTAATGACAGTGGTATTATCAACCAACAAAAATGATAATAGTCTATGTAATTTTCTTATAAAGTAAAAGTTTAATGTATATATATTACGCAATGATTATTGAATTATTTAATCTTTTAACATGTTTGCCACTTCATATTATTAAGGAGAATGGGAAAATAACTATTATTTAAAGGTATTTATACAAATAAAGAGGTTATATATAGTACAGTCAGGATCATAGCTTGTGTATTGTGTTGTTTAAAGTATAAATTGTAAATACAATATTGCTACCATTTGATTATTTATATTATAAAATATCAAGTGTTATAGGTTTATTGTATATATGATATGCAATTATTATTGAATTTTCTACTCTTTTTACATATTTGCCAGTTAGTATTAATAGGGAAATTGGAATATAATTGTTATTTAAAGGTATTTGTACAAATATTCAGGTCATAGTACAGTCAGGGTTACAACTTTTGTGTTTTGTTGCCAAATGTATAAGTGGTAAATATGACATGCGATCATTTGCTTAGTTATGTTAATACCTTAAAATATCAAGTGTTTTACGTCAAAACTAGGAAATATAAATTTGAAAATATGTTAAAGTAAATAATATCTGTCTCCCGTATTGTTTATAATTTGGAATTATTTGTATTTATTCAGAGTTATATGAATTTGTCTCGCGTATATTAAAAAATTATGGAAAAATAGTTTTATAGTTCCCTGAAGAATATATTTGATTTACCAATACTATTTTTCCTGGCATTCGTAACCTCTATTTATATTCGTTATCGACATTAATTTACCTCAGTAGGTAAAATAATATACATTTATAATTTGGCTTTGCTAAGAATGTCAAGGGTTTTGTAATTATGTTTCATGAGTATTGTTCAAACTTCAAACCAGAATTTGGTGAATACTGAAAAATATTTTTCTACAAATTGATTAATATAAAAAAGTAAACATGTATATTCCAAATATTTCATGAGTCAATAGTCAAGTCAGAAAAATTACACCATAACCGTTGATTTACGGACTGCATGCACGTAACAAAAAATTTGACTCAACTTATATTCGAGCTTTAATAAAAACATCTCCACAAAATATCGTTTCAGTCAAACACTCTTGTTTTCTATAATTACTATTTGCATACTTAGTTAGGGATCGACATTTGCAAGTATTACAGTGTGAATCCAGCGCTAGACACGGATCCTGCATATAATTGTAACTGGAGCTGGTACCATATTTTAATAACAAAAGCCGTCCAGTTTCTTTCTGCTTTACGCTAATTGTAATGTATAATTCTGTTCACAAAGAAAGTCTGTTTATTCACTCAGTATTATTCTATTCTAAAATCTTTTCTATTATATTAAAGAATAATTCGAGGTTCCAATCTCGCAGTTTAGCTTTATCTATTATAACGAAAATCATTAAGTTAAGGAAACTGTTTGTTAAATATTTGAACTTATAAGATCATACCGCACTGTCGCTACGTAGCAAGGGTTAGTCTATTGTTTATATTTCGGTCAAAAAGGGTTACTGGGTGCATTTGGTATGCCATAAATATTATTTAAACGTCAAAAATAGTCATTGTAATTAAACCAAGACGTGACTCGATCACTGGAGAGGTGTTTTACTTGGACATCGAGGATCCTTGGAGATATATAGCGAAAAAAGTTTAAAGACGCAGAAAAAGCACGTCCAACGAAACACCTGCCAGGAATGTCATTCTGATAGGCTGGAACAGATTTGAGCGCAATATAAAGCCAATCAAATTTTAAGAGGGGCTGATACCCGTACAAAAGGAAACGATCCAGAAGGAAACACGAAGGCCAGTCAATTTTCAGGACTCGAAAGGGTTAAGTTGTAGGACTCGTGGTGCCAAAATGCAGGACTCAAGGGAGAACTGCGTCAAGTTTTAGTAAGAAATATTAAAATCAAATAAAGTAACCTCATAATGTAAAGTATCAAGTGAAACTAATAAGGGAGATTATTAAATAGAAAGTGAAGTAAAAGACGGAGATGAAAGGGTAATAAGTAAGATTAAAATAAGGGAGATTCTCAAGTATTGAGTTATAATAAATGAGGGAGATATTTAAATAGTAAGTGGAATCAATAAGGGAATGATTTATTAAAGTCAGTTACGGCATAGAAGTACTTCTAGATATTAAGACAAGTGAAACGGAAAGGAAAATATTATTAAGTGAAGTGAAACAAGTGAATAAGTGAAGTGAAACAAGGAACCATGCAAGTAATAGGTAATAATTAATCCCAAATATAAAGCTAACTCCTTAAAGTAACAAATAATTAGAATCTTTTAAACTTTATTCATTCTTTAAAAAGTAATAATTCATTCAAATATAAAATTTATCAAACCAGATGCAGTAACCTATCACGCCTTGAGATAATTAAAGACAGTTGAAATAGAATTGTAAATTTGATAATAATTATAAGAGTCTTGATGCCTACCGACAATTGTAGAGTTAGTTAAAACAAATCTTATGTAACTACCTATAAATGCTAATGTTTGAAGTCAGGATTAAAATTAATCAGTTATTGTAAAAGCTAGCAGCTACGTTATTAATTGATTTCTTAAATGTCAAATATCCTGAACGACGGTTAGAGAAGATATACTATACTATAGGCATGACTCCTTTTAACACACTACAAATATGTAAGACGGAATAGTTTGAAGGAAGAAAGGATATTTTAGCTCAATGAGTCGAGACGTTTCTATACATTTAATAAGCAGTATCTCTTATTTAAATACATTTTCCTTTATAGAACGCGTGTACACACACCTCAAATTAACTTCTTATAAACTATGAATGAAAATTCTTCTACACACCCCTCGCAGCGTTAACCTCACTCATCAAAATTGCCATTGTTTAAATCTTTTTTATAATTTCTACATGGAACGTTTACAATTCATTGAAGGTAATACAATTTAGGATTATATGTAACTTCAGACTTTCTTTCAAACCAGTTTTCATTTGCCACAGCTTTTATAAATTAAAAAAGAATTTGACCAGTAAACAATGTGAAAGTCATATGTAAAAATGCTTACTTACTACGCACTTTACAGCTAAAATAGTTTATCATTGAAAAATAAATCAAAAGAAAAAAATTTTAGTTACCAAACCTAAGAGAAGTAACATAGAGTATTATAAAAACATTTCAGTCATATTTCATCTTGATGGTAGAGAAAGCCTCGATATTAACGAAAACTGCCAGAGAGCAAACAGTTCTAAGCAAATAAAACAGTGAGTCAAATTTAAAGGGTATTTTAAAAGTATGAATAGTTATACTTTAAAGAAAAAAAAATATGATAATTTGTATATTCAATTTAGAAATTTGGTTTGTTTTTTACTGATGTTCCAATACGAAAAGTTACTACCTTTTTTGGTTTAAAAAAATTGTTTTAATGCTTCATAGACTGAATTATTTGCAGAAAATCAAATTCAGATGTAATAAGCGTATACAAGAATTAAGGTACAAGAGTTTTCGAACCAGCTGAAACCACCTTTATTACCCTTATATGTTATTGCAAAAATAAAGATTATATTTTCCCAGGATATTCGTAGGCCCTTTGGACAGCTACTCATAATGCATTATTTATAAGTCCTTCTATCTGGCGTCTGTGGTTAGGTTAATATATTTATTGATCCGCGTAGTCAAACATTTACTTCTTCGAACGAGACCATTTTAACTTATTTTAAATTCATGGCTATTTAATAAACAGTGTAAGTACCTAACCAACACTATTTAAAAAGTGCTTTTTCACGTTCTACATATACACATACAGTATATAAATAAATATATATATATATATTTATATATATATATAAAAATAATGATTAAAAAATTGATATAAACACAAATAAAAAATGTGTGTGTGTGTGTGGGATACTGCAACGGGCTGGGAGACCGTGGCAAATGGGAAATAAGTAATTTCCTGTTTTTTAAGAAATAAAGCTGTTTTTAGAATAATCAAGTAGGGAATTATACAATTAATAAAGAGGGAGAAATTAAATAAAACCTTAAATAGAATAGTTAAGCTAAGTTAAAGAATGTTATAAAATAAATTTGTAATAACTAACTAAATTTGAACATCGGGAGTGAAGCGAAAAGTGCCTAAAAAAGCTATATTACGAACCAAACCACGTAGAACTTTCATCGACATTTTAAAAGAACCACAATAACCTAGAATGAACATTAGAGAAAACAGAATTCAAAAAACTTAAGAAACAAAAAAGTTACAGCCGTTTAAATAAAATAGACATTTTTCAGTGTTCTAAAATTAATAATCAAACCATGCAAGCTAAAACAGATTCGTTGCCCGACTTGCCTGTACAAGGAATAAATCGAGCGATAGCAAGCTTTGCAGGCGGGGTGAGGTAGGTTAAATTCACCGCTATATATACTTGGTCTCTAAGCTTTTAGAGACAGTCTGTAATAATTTTCTAACACGATGTGCCGCGGGACGCTATGCTGGACCGCGAGTAGGACCGTCAAAAGCCAGATGGACCATAACCTCAGCGCTTTCGACATCCAGGACCACCAAAGGATGAAGGCTCCAGACTCAGCCTCCAGGACGCTCGAATAGAGGGAAACCACCACCGACGAACCAGGGATGGCGAGTTCCGGTGTCCAAGGACCAGGGAATCCAGACGAGGGACCCCAAGGACCGGCAGGAACATCTTTGGCAAGTCATTTTCTTTATTCGATACCAGTCACGTCAAATTTAGTTAGTTAATTTTATTAAATTCAAACAAATCTGCAAGCTTAAAACAATGACTTCACTCTTTATAAAATTTTAATAGATTGTATGCTAAGTAAATGAATTTATGTGTTCAGAATATCTAAAATAATGAATATTAAAATTACAAAAGGTTTTTGGCCATATGCCGTTTATTTAAAGGAAATGAGAAATTTTCGAATATTATTAAAGGTCATAAAATATGAATTTACCAATTCCATATAGGAGATAAAATATTATTATGTGTAATTTGGAAAATAATTTTATGTTTATGTCAATGTAATCAATCCATATGCAAAGTATAAATTTTTAAAGCATAAGAAACAAGAAGTAACTCAGTGAATTGTTTTGTTAATATAATTGTGTAATACTTAAAAGGATAAATTTTCTTTTTTATTTAAATAAATAGAGTTAAAAATGTCATAAAAATCAACATTATTTGCAATTCATCCTGTGTCAAATAACCAATAAAAACTGTTTAGCTTTTTCCAACTAATATAAAAATGATTATTAAATCAGTAAACAAATTTAATTAAATTTCATTAAATAGCAGTAGATAAAGCCTAATGTTTTAAAGAGTTTCTCTCTACTAACTTCGAGATAGTCTAAAGATTAGTTGGTTTTTTGTGTAAAAGTCCAGAGATTTATCTACTGGCAGATTGTGTATAAGAGGACACAGGAGCCTTTTAAAATAGGTATTTTTAAACACAATCATATTTTGCACGTTCCCTTGCTGTCTCTGCAGATCATCATCAGGTGGTAAGACTCTGTGTTTATTATGTGTATTACTCTAAATGTGTTTCTTTCCAGCTGACTATTAATTTGACATGTGTGACTATACTTAGACCATACACAATTGATAAACTAATTTAGGAGTGTTTAAACGTATTTTAAATAGTAGTCAGCGGGAATAGGCTTGTTGTGGGCTTGGCCCTACGAGCGGGAAACATACACTTAACTCAGGGAGTTTAGCACGGTTTTACCAGCAGGGTGATAGACAGATTTTTGGTTGTTTATTAAAATGTTTTCTTGTAAACAATTAAATTTTGGTATTCTGCAAGAAAGGATTTAAACAACACGGCAACCGCGTAGAGCAGCGGTAGTAGGGACGGGTTAAAGAGGGAAGGACGTTGCAATACACGGAAATATCCCCCCCCCACACACACATATCCTGTCCCTTAAAAAAGTGGAATATATTTGTATCGTCATATATATATATATATATATATATATATATATATATATATATATATATACCATACTTTTTAATTTCATACAAATGTTGCATAGCTTTGACATACACCCTCATATTTAACAAAAATACCAATATTTTTAAAAAGTGTTCACAGTAAAATTGAAGTTGCATTAAAGCTTATTAAAATTCTCACAGTAGCAGCATTCGCCTCTAGAGATATCATGTTTAATCCCCTAGAAAACAGAATTTGGCAAACTGATGTAGAGCTTGGATGATTTAAATAATGACATGAGACGCCGAGAGATACATGCAATTTTGTTGGTACCGCATCTGGTAGCCTACTAAAATATTAACAACCATCAGTAAGTTCATCCCTCCTTTTCCCTTTAAATATTTGGGGCATTTAAAGATTTCATCGAATCTTCATCTTTTGTTAAGAGATATTTGACCTATTTTTTTTTTTTTTTTTTTTTTAACTTGGGAGCGGGTTTGAATTACCCGAAGCACTGCTACCTTAAGGTATATTGTACTTACCTCCCTGATCTAGTCAAATAACCCCTTCCCTCTTACCAGGTTTAGGAGTTTCCTGACTAGAGTTTTACCTTCAGCATCCACCGAAGCCGTTCCATCACCAAAGAGGTTGAAGCGCCTCTCAGCAAGTACTTCACATCTGTAAATAATGTGTGTGGCAGTCTCCAGTTCCTGCCCGCATAATCTGCACACTGGTTCATCTTTGTAGATACACATTTTATGCAAATGTTTCCTTAGTCCACAGTGTCCCGTGAGTAGACCTGTGACTATCCTCAATTCCTGCCTAGACAGATAGATGAGATTCTTCTGCAGCCCAAAGAAGGTTTTCTAAGGGTTACATTACTGTGTCTCATCCCTTCGGCCCTGATCCAGTGCTTACAGTGTCTTTCAGCCATCCACATTCGCACTGTCATCTTGACCATGGATTTGGAAATACCTAAAGCAGGCTCCGGTCCAATCAGGGGAATCGAAGACCCCTCCCTGGCCAGCGAATCTGCGGCTTCATTTCCAAGTATTCCCCTATGCCCTGGCACCCAACCTAACTTGATTTGATTGGGCCTTGCCAGAGCTTGTAGGTTAATTAGGCACTCCCTGACTATGGCCGAGGTGACCTCGTGCCCGTTTAGTGCCTTAATTGCTGCCTGACTGTCGGAGAAAATAGCAATCCGGGTCCCGTGTGTTTCCCTTCTCGCTATCTCTCCCAGACAGGCATTTATAGCATATACTTCAGCCTGAAAGACAGAGGTATGCCTCCCCAAAGAAAAAACTAGTTCTACCCTGGGGTTTTTACAATACACCCCCGCTCCAGTGCCGAAGTCCATCTTGGAGCCATCTGTGTACCAGATCTGAGCTCCCGATGTTAATGTCCCTGACCATTCCATCATAGTTTGGTGGACCTGGTCAGGTGCAAACATTCGAGTAATGTGGTCGCTGCCCATTTCCAAGACGGGTTCTTTGACCACGCACTCGATACTCATATGTCCCGAGACATCTGGGAGGTTAGCCCAGTTGCTCGAGTTGCGCAATCTCCATGCCGCCAGCCTCGCCTCTCCCCTAAGCACAAGCTCAAAGGGAGGGAGGTTAGGCATTAATTCCATTGCTGCACCTGGTGTAGTTGACATCGCTCCCAGTGTGCACAGACAGGCCAATCTCTGGATAGAGCTCAGTTTAGCTCTTGTCTGTGCCTGGTTGGCCTTTGTCCACCACACCAGAGCTCCATAGGTAATCATAGGTCTTATCACCCTCAGATACATCCAGTGCATCATTGATGGCTTCAGTCCCCATTTCTTACCCACCATTCTTCTCACAGTCATCAGTGCCCTTTTGGCCCTGTTAACTGTCCTCTCAAGATGTGGGTTCCAGGTGAGTTTCCTGTCCAGAGTAACTCCCAGGTACTTCACCTCCCCCACAAACTCAAGGTATTCACCAAACAAGCGGTGCATCCTGGTCGTCAGATCTTTTCGCTGTCTGGTGAAGTTAATGAGAGCAGTCTTTTTTGGATTTACCCTAAGGTTCTCCTTTTTACACCACTCTTCAATCAGTCGTAGAGGATTTCTGATTACCTCAAGGACTGTATCAGGGAATCTGCCCAGGATCAGAACAACTATGTCGTCCGCATATCCTAGACAGAAGTACCCCTGTTCATTCAGGAGTTCAATAAGGTTGTCAACCACTAGGCACCACAACAGAGGAGAGAGAACCCCCCCCCCCCCCCCCGTGCACAGCCCAGACTTGTCTCCGCCCTTCTGACTTCCCCTGCCACCTCTACAGAAATGCTTGTGTTTGTTAACATGGAACTTATCCAACCACAAGTGGTTGCATCCACTCCATGACGTCTTGCACCACTTACCATCGTCCCCACTGAGGGGTTATTGAAAGCCCCTTCAATGTTGAGGAAGACACCTATGGCACAACCTTTCTTGGTGATCATTTGCTCAATCCTACCAACCACTTGATGGAGAGCTTCCTCGCAGGATTTCCCCGGTTGATAAGCATACTGGTTCCAATGCAGTGGTTTTATGGCCAAAGCGCCCCCCCCCCCCTAATATGCCTATCAACCAGTTTTTCAAGTCCCTTAAGAACAAAGACATGAGTGTAATAGGTCTGTATCCTTTCCCTTCCGATTGGTTACCGGTGGGCTTAGGTATAAAGACCACCTTACTAGATTTCCAGGCTGCAGGAACATGCCCTAGAGCAATGCTTAGCCTGTATAATTTAGTAAGTACCAGTACCAGCAAATCAGTTCCCTGCTGCGTCAGCACAGGATAGATCCCATCTGGACCTGGAGATTTGTAGGGTTTAAATGTGCCAATAGCCCATCTTACCCTTTGTGGAGTTAACATCCTCCTTGCCACTTCCCAGTCCTCCCTCTTACCACGTCTTGTGGAGAGTTTGGCAACTGGTTCAGTGTCTGCTCCCCCAAGTTTCTTCAGAGTACTGGAAGGGAAATGTGTTCTAATTAATTCTTCCACAGTTTCCCCTGCAGTTTTTGTTATATTTCCCAGTGGGGTTCTTAGCATCCCCACCGGGTTAACTGGGTCCTTAGAGAGCACTTTATGCAGTCGTGCCCTTTCTCGAGTTTTGTCAATCTCTTGACAAAACTCCTTCCAGGACTTCCTGCGTGCTTCTCTAATTGCCCTGTTGTATTCGGTTAGTGTTTCCTATACTGGTCCCACTCCCCGTTCTTTTTTGCTCTATTAAAGAGTCTCCTGGTGTTCTTCCGAAGTTTGGCTAGCTTCTTGTTACACAATGACGAATCCCCTATATTTCTCCCCTCACTGAGAGGGCAGTTATCAGTAAAGGATACTACTATAGCCTCGCCAACCAATGCGGTAGAGTCTTCTAGCTCTCTCCTCCCACCATACTCTAATCCAGCCTCCTCAATCCGAACTCCCAGGTTCCTCCTGTAGGAGACCCAGTCTGTTCTTCTTGGATCCCTGGTTGGCCGAAGCATGGCTGGATTTAGAGAGATATCATACGTAATATGTCTGTGGTCAGAAGAAGATGGTTCATCCGACACATGCCAGTTTAGTACATACCTAGCCGTCTGGTTCGATGCCACCGTAATGTCCAGGACCTCCTGTCTAGTGACAAACGTCGGCTCTTCCCCCTGATTTAAGACTAGTAAATTCTTAGAGCTAAGATAAGCTAAAAGTTCCTCTCCTCTAGTGTTGGTACCTGTACTTCCCCACGAAGTGTGATGGGAGTTAGCATCCATCCCCACTAGCAGCTCCTCATCCACAGCCCCGCAGTGCTCGACCAGCCTCCTCAGCTCTTGTGTTGGTAGAGCCCCCGCGTAGTCAAAGGGGAGATATGCCGTGGCAAGGTTCAGCCTCTTCATCCTCCCCTCCGCCCGCAGCTCCACTGTCACTGCTATTAAGTCCCTGCAGCAGAAGTCCGTTAGTACAAAATCACTCAACCCCCTCCTAACCAAGTTACACGTCCTGGGAACACCGGAGTCCTTATCGTACAACAACTTACCACCAGATGTCGCCAGCGCACATATTCGTCCTCCAGAAATCCATGGCTCCTGGATGAGAACCAAGTCCACCTCTCCCCTGTCCAGCATCCTACACACGACAGCACTCGCCGCCCTGCTATGCTGTAGGTTCACTTGGAGGATCTTGATCATTGTTCTGCCTAATTTGCAGTCGCCTGGGTCCGCAGATCAGCCCCAGGACTAGACAGCGTGCTCAACTCTACAGCCACTTCACCGGTTTCTGCAGTCGGCAGCTTGACAGCCGCCCCCGCACCCCCAGTGATGGTTGCCGTTGACACATCTGCTACAGACTCACGGTTTGCCGTCTCATTGGCACCCGCTGTCCGTGCAGTCTCGAATTCAATTCTTTTACTTACTTGGTCCATTAACGTCCCACGAGTATGGGGGAAAAAACGGTCGACCAGAGCAGAGCCCCCACTGCCCTGGCAAGACAACATACAATGAGGTTTTGTCTGGTTTCTCAAGGGGATCGTGTGCAACTGCATTTTATACCCTGCTGCCATTCATCCTTCGGCTCGATGCCTTCCACCTTGGATTGGGTATTCAGTCACTGACCTTGAAGCACACCCCATGTTCAGGACATTATTAACTGTTGCTCATGGAGCGAATAGCCTGCTTTACTCTCTTTTTTAAAACTGTGTCGTTAGGGTAGTTTCCCGCCCATACTTCACTCTCGCATTGCCCTTGGTTCACCTGGGAGGTGAGAGTAGCATTGTGAGGACTTAATTCCCAACTACCCCAGTCTCCCCGGTCAGAGCAGTTATTTCTACCACACCCAACCGGTTGACTGACGAGGAGGGATAATTCCTCACCTTTGAACCATAGCCTTGGTCCAGGCCTGCATATTCAGAAACCTTCCGGAATCCTTATTCACAGGTAACCTACATATCTGTAGGCCGTCCCACTATCCGCCACCTGTGGACCCGCCCGGTTGCTCAAGCCAGCTTGCCGGGTATTTGACCTATAGAAACTGTATACAAGATTGACTTGAATACACTGTAGAAAGAAAGCTTTATTTGTCTTAAATATTGAAAAGAGTAAAACAAATAGAATTTGTTTATAAAATGTAATACTTAATATTGGTTATTCCTATTTGTAGGTTTTGATCAGTGTTGTATGATCTACACCATTCAGAGCTCTCTGTGAATTGGATTTAGCACTACAGATTGCTCCTGTTTGTGGTACATGAACGTATTGTTCACTAGAGAGGTACACTGGTATGGTTGTACAAATAAATATTATGTTTATTAAGAAAATGAAACAACGAGTTCATTCCTTGATTAATTCGTGTTTCTTTAGATTAAATCCTGTAATAAGATTAACGATGTTACATATACATAATTAGAGTTTAATTGGGCGTAGAGAATTGAGGCACATATTAATAAAGAAAGTTGAACTACAAGAGAAGTAAAATTAAACTAACAAAACCTATTTCATGGTCGTAATCAGGTTCAATTTGCAATATGCAATCCCTTTATGTCTTCCTGCATTTATTCCTATAGATAAAACTGTCACTAGAATAATTTATTCGTAGTACTTCAGTATGGAAATAACTAAAGTAAATCGTTTACTACTTAATTTTTGTTAGGTGATAGTTGTTTATCTCTGTGTAATACACAAAATGATAATGGTTGATAATCAGGAACGAGATTTAAGCTTAGTTGTGAGTAATTGTAATAGTTTACGCACTCAAACTCAAATTGAAAGTATCGATATTCCTTTTAGCCTAACGAGCTTTCGTAGCGGATGAGATCGCTAAGAGCAATCCGTACGCTATATGTGGAAAGAGACAATACTGACCTGGTTGTTTTTGTTAACAGCCATTTGTGAGACACTGGTAGAAACAACATAAACGGATTTTTACAAAACGTCACTACGTTTTTTGTGGGACTGTACTGGGGATATAGTCATTCAAATTTTAAAAGGAAGTTTACGTGATGATGATATTATTTATGTTGTAATTTGGCGAAAGATGGTTTCGCAGCAAGTGAAAGTCATTCACAGAACTTGATGTTAGGCTTAGCCGATATATTTTTACCTCTTCGAGCTGTAACGGAAGGAAAAAGCAATCTTTACTGGCAAAGAGACACTCGTGACAGGTGCTGCAATGATAGGGATTTATTTCCACGATACATTTATCCTGAATGTTTCTTCACATCTGTTTCCTATGTACGTTATATTCTCCGGGATAATTATGTTTCACTGATGTTAAATCGTATAATACTTGTTCCACTGTCTCCAAAAGGTGTTAAACCTTTTAATGTTTGATTAGAAAAATTATTGATTAAAGAATTTTGTCCTTATTGAACTCAATTTCACCAACTTTCAATTGAAATTATTTGCCTATCCTATAATGTACCAGCAAATACAATAATATATTTTATACTAAAAATGTTGGCTAAACAAACGGATATATGGAAACACTAATCTAAACAACCAATTTTTAAAGTTTGCCAGAAGAGGTTTCGTGCAAGTTAATTACAAAATTCTTAGAAAATTGTCTTTCATGAAATACTTTACTCCTCTGTTTATATTTACAAAAAAATAATACTAAAACAAACGATAAGGTTTAGTTTTTAACGAAATTGTGGTCATATACGTAATATTTTATGAACTGTTAGTGAGGCATGATAATTGTAATAAAAAAACGACTCAAGTTCACGGAAACCTAATTTTATGCAACATTTTACCAATCTTGAGCAGCAACACGACATCTTGGCTCGAGATAAATAATTCAACTGAGACATCTTTTAAAATCTTTCAAGAATATTTAGATCATGAGTTTTACAAATAATTTACAAAGTCTCTTTATATAGAAACATAAGTTAGCCTAATAAATGTATCCAATACTTAAGCCCATATTACCATTTATTTAGAGCCAAAATATATAGCACTATATAACTATTATTTTATAATTTTTTATTATATGACTATTATTTTATAACTACGCAATTAGTAGAGTTGGAGAAGACGCCATCTATTATAACCTTTTTAAAAAACACTGTGAATTGTATTGAGAAACGTTTCGATCATATAAACCATTTAGTAAGATGTATACCCAAAAGAACAAGATAGTTACCAAATCAGATTTGATGTGAGGAAAACTTTTTAAGATGAGATCCAGACAACGAAGTCATCAGAATCAAATTTTATAAACAAGAATATTTATTTAAATTAGACTTTATTCCACATATAATAATTAAAAATTAATATTCAATTAAAAGATATAGCGTAAAGGAAATAAACCACGCTTAGGACAACTAAATAAAACTTTAATTTTTCAAAATTGTCTCTTTATGTAACAGTCTTTAAGAAATGAAGAGAGATAATGTATGTGAATAACAAATGTGCAGTATGAATTTCTCAACAAATTATATAAATTCTTATTGGTTATATATATATATATATTTGTATAGAAGATAGTGATTGTAATTATGGTCAAGTAAAATTGTTTGAATAGGTGGAATAAATGCTAACGTATTAATTAACGAAATGTTTGGGTAAATCTTTGCCAGACTTACATGCTGTTGTGTAAATTTAGGTAACATATATTTGTCCAAATTTGTTCAATAGAACTATAGCAGATTTAATAATAGGAATTGAACCATTAGGCTTTGAGTGTATGAAATATGAAAGTCGAAATTATAAATTAAAATTTTCGCTAAATGAAAAGTATATAGTCTATCCTAGAAGTAGGCAAAATAGCCTAGAAATATTAATGTGGTATTAGTATGAAAGATAAATTATGATTATTGTGAAATGGGCTATACTTGTTTGGGGGGGGGGTTATGTTCATTTAAAAACGAAGAATCTCAAATCTTAAATTATTTGCTATTAGTTATTATTTGCTGCAATAAGAAAAGGACTAAGTTAAATTATTATAAACATAGTTTTGGCTATATTGTACATAGAATACCTAATACTTGTAAATGAAAAGAAACAAATAATTAAAAACTAAGATGAATAATAAATATAAATTGTTTTTTTCCAATCAGCTTTTTATTTAATTTTGTGTATAGTAAGTTTCCCAAATTGTCCAATTATAGTCTTTAAGTCAGAAGTATCTCTCAAAGAAACCATAACCCCGAATAATGTCTAAATGGGCTTGTAGGTGGCTAATTGGTTTTTGTTAGAAATTCAGGAATTAGTTCTTTTCAGAGGTTTATTCCTTGAGCTACATGTATCACACCAAAGTAAGATTTTGAGGGATAAACCATTACTACCCTGCAGACAAGGAGTGTGTTAAAATCATTGTAAAGAGCAGGAAGAAGATGAGCTGCCCGGTTGTGGGATAATGGAAAAAAAGGGTTTGTGGTGAGAGGGTGGCCAAAGGCCCGTAGGAATGTGTCTTAATCCTAGGAATTGTTTTAATCCTTTTCTCCGTCTCAGATATTTGGAAAACCTCTGTGTTAGGATGGAAGTGAATGAAATTTCTGTTAGTATTTTCACTACCCTGCCACAGACCCATTCCTATTCTACTTTAAATCAAAGTATAGTAGTGTAAAGATACTTTACGCCAAACGGAGATTAATGATTTTGTCCAACTAATTATTCTTTTGTAAACATAGTACTATGTTAGTGTTACTTTATATTATTAGTCATTTAACACATCCCACTGTTTGAGGCTGCACTGTACTTTCTCAATGTTAATACAATGAAAGTTTTCTATATATTTACAGCTCGAGTTAATAACCTCGCATGTGAAAACGCATTAGTAATTTTAAACATCAAAATAACACTTCACGGCGGTTATAACTAAAATAGAAATATAGTATATACAACACAATGCACCTATATTAGCTTTGTGTTTCGCACCCTCCATTCTTACTACTTACCACTTATGGAAGCTGATTTCAAGGACTCCAAGTTCGTCCAATGAATTCTAATACAATCATTCCATAAATATTGTTTTCGCTTGTTTACTTCACACAATTTTGTTCTGTTACATTACTATTATCTCTTCTTTCATATTTATTTCTGTAACAATTCCTTTATAATTTAAGTCATTTTTTTAAATTTAAATTTTTAATAAAAATATTATTAAATTTATTTCTAATGCATTTTCTTTCGAAAATTGAGTATTGGTTTATACTTGAATATTAAAATATATTAGGAGGACGTTTAAAAAAATAATTAAAATATATCTTTGAACGATAAACGTTTGTGTTACACCTAAAATATTTCAATCAATGTGCAAAAAAACAATTCCAAACTTAAGCACAGTTGTTCTGCTATTTCATTCGCTTTGATCTATTTATAAAGTATAGAATGATTTTGTTGTAATTTAATTTTTTTTTGTAATTAACACTTAGCTATTATAAACTTGATGCTATTGGACCAACTATTATCTTTCCGTGGTACAGCACATATACACGTAATATATTCCTACAAGCATATATAAACAAGTTTTTCTGATTAGACTTTAGATTTTGTCTTCACAAACGTAACACCCCACCATATATATTTATGGTGTTCTCGTTTATAGTTTTTTCATCGTTTTGGGTAGTTGATGAAACCTCTGTGTTAGGATAGAGATGAAGTGCCTCTTCAACTTTTTCGCTATCATCTTTATTTTCTCTGATATCTCTGAAATATGCAGATCTCAAAACTTATTTATTTTTGTTACTCATGAAGATAACGCCAAGTGGTGCACAAATACTTTTTTTCAAACGAATGTAACTGATTTTTTTCCTCCATATTTTTCTTTTGTAAATATTTTACCGTCTATCATTTAATATCTTTTCTTTGTAATTATACGCAATTTTTAATTCCGAATCATAGTTTTAAAATTTTCCCCCGTACATAGATATGTGCGAGCTGGTGCAATATGTATAATATGTAATGTTAATTGGTAATGTTCTTCTATAAAAACTAATAAAATAGAAGTTTGTAGTAGGCCAAAATTATTTCAGAAATTTGTTGGAAAAAAACAAACATTTAAAACCATACATTTTGTTAAAATTTAAAAAAATAAAATATAGGTCTCTATAATGGGGTGGTGAAAAGTTTAAAAATTAGTAGAGTATTACCTAGACAATAACTCAGGAATGTGAAATGCCCAAATGGCATAAACTAGGAGTTATTTATGTTTCTAATGCAGTTAAGTAGTACGGCCTAACAGATGGTGTCACAGGACCCAGCAAGTAATAAAGCTCATCTGACTGCAGCATCGGCGAGCGCGGCAGAACCAGTTCTAGCTAAACATTTCTCCTAATACATTGTCACGACTTAATAATTCCTGCCAATCAAAAAGGACAATACTGAGTTATACGTTTTACCTTTGAACTCAAGAAATTAAAATTACAATAAACTCAGAAAATGTAGTATGTGCAGATTAAGTTCAAACTTAGCTATATAATTTTCAATCTTTCAAGTATAACACTTTATTGGTTATTATCATGACCAAAAAAAGAAAAAAACGATGGGTATTTAATTCTCATTAAACAATGTCATTTTAAGTTACTTCCAATAACACTATGTTACGCTGTTCTTCATTTCACAAACATTAAATGCCCCTACAGATCATGTTGTATCTTTCTTTTACCGAGGCTTTGTATTACACAAATCGTTATTAGGTTTGAACTAAAGGAGTTTTTGAGCTACTAAAATAGTTGTTATTGTTTCTTCCGACTGAAAATTGGTATTAAAGTGTAAAATTATCGTTTTCTCAAAAATTGCTTTCTATTTTATCTTATTTTCAAAAATTTATTTTACATACCTACTTTTGATTATTCCTAACTTTCAGCATTGAATAAAAAAGCAATCAGGATATACTAATCTGTGACCTATATTGCTTTGGTATAGTTTATGAATATCCAAGCTGCACAGATACAATGTTTACTCCGTATAACTTTTTCTTTGTTTTTTGTTTGGACAATAATTTATTTTTTTATGTAAAGGTTATTATTATGTTTGTGTATTCATAGCTTACGCTCTTTTATTACAGTAGGGGGAGGAAATAAACTTATAATTTGACATAGACGAAAACCTATAAAGAAGTTTTCTTCGAACAACAGGCGCAAAAGTTTACCAAATAATTAATAACAACCGGCTTGGAATTTCACCCGGGGTTATTACACAGACTAAACGCCCGAGAGTTTACTTTTTCAACACATAAAAAGCAGATTATACCAAAATGAAACTAGAAGCCAAATTGTGATATCATGAATGTTTGCATAACAAAGAAACTTCTTAATTAGCAATATAATTCAATGCAGCAAGAAATCGTTAGTTGTGTTAAAGAATAAAATTTTAATAAAATTAGCTTCAACGTTTGACCTAATTATCAATCTAAGTGCATTCTGTGATAAAGGGTTTTATAAAATCATTGGAAAAATTAAATTAATGTTTATAATGCAAATGCGCATTCAGGGTTTTTTTTTTATTATAATGGTTCTGTACAACGAAGGTTATTAAGAACATTTCAGAAATGCTCTTTGGATCTAACAATTCTCTCAAAATACCAATAAAAACAAAACAAAACGCTAGGCTAGGCATACAGGGATACAATAGATTTAAAATGGTGCCACCGTATATAGTTAATATTTTGAGCTATATTAATAATTATCACTTAGACAATAGTTTATGACTATCCGAACTTTAAATTTTGTAAATTTGTTAAACCTTACTGAGACAGAACGTTTTCAATCGCTATGTGTCGGTCTTCATCGGTGTCTTCTGCATGAAGATGTCGGGTCAAGCGTATATTCCATTAATATTATTAATTTTTTAAATACAACTTAAAAAACTTATAATTCTATTAAAAGTGTAATGTTTACACGGAAACAATTTAATTTTTCTCAGAATGTTTCATTTATTTATAAAACGTTTTACGAAGAAACCTTTCTATCTATTACAGGATCTAATTATTTAGTATTTTATTGGAAGTAATGAACTCACTTTCAATAATACGCTGTTTAGATAAGCTGTCTTCCTACCTTACGGGATTTGTTATCAAAGCTTCTCAGTTCCCCTTATTTAAATAAATAAACTTATAAAAGCATAGATTTGTTTAACGTTTGTATATGCGAGAAACTTACTTTGAGTCTAGTATTAGCACTTTTCAAATCATGCCCCTTATCTCTTCAACAGATCAACCGCACTAACAATAATTTATTTATAAAATTCAAACAATTTTTAATATCCATGGAAACAATCAAATGCATTGTTGCATGTGACATAAACGCTGTTCCCTCTTTAGCAGTTCAGATACTAAGCAAATGCTCATGTGGGGTACAAGTGACTGGCTAGAAGCTGGATTTGAAGGCATAAAACTTGAGTAAAGAAAATCAGATATCGAATGTTTTTCAAAAATACTATATATTATCCAACTATTAGATTTTGATATGTTTCAACTTCAAGTGTTTATCGTAAAAAATAATTTATGAGTTAAATTAGAGGATTGTTTCTATTTTTTTGGGGGTTTTTCTATTAACGAAATTTGTGAGTACTACTCAATGGTTGACTATGGTCGCTCTCATCCAGGGGAGGCTATTATAAAAACAAATAAATGTATATTTTAGTTTTTTTTTTTAAAAAACTACTGGTATAAATTACAAAAACAAATTTCTTGCTTCGGAAGTGTAATATCAACAGGTATTTAGATTGGATGAAATTTTTTAACTAATAATTTGAAATATTTACCAGGGCCAGGTAATTTTATAAATCTTATGTTTTCTGTAAAATGCTTTTTAAACTTTTTATTCAGGCACTAACAAATTGTCTTCGTTGTTCTGTTACATGTAACGCAGATGCACATCCCTAAGGCTACAGTTATCCCCAAGGAGAGTATTATTTTTATTTGCATCCCCATTAAAGCTTCTAGTAGGCAGCAGAAGAAGAAGTACATGTCCTGATAATAGCTTCACTGACAAAGTAGTTGTAGGGTAATACCCCTATTTACCTATTAGAGGTAGAATACCATAGCCTCCAGGGTTCGATCATGATCAATTGCCAGGGAATTAATCCCGGTCTTGACGCAAGACGTAACGTATATCCCTTTCACTGTCTTCCTATTAACCGAGGAAAAGTTTATTAGATGGTACTTGGACATTTAATCCTGATTCCCTCACGCAGAGTAGGGTTACTAACAGAATGTCCATGTCAGACCGAAGTGGAAAGCAGAGAGTCGTTGCCACTTAAACACATTTACTCCTAACGTAATATGTATGGCTAAACGGTTTTGTCCATATATTACTAATAACAGTTGGTGACGCAAGCTGAGCGATGAGATCATCTAATTATTTAAACATTTAATAGTTCGTAGATTCAAGGAAAGCACTGAGTCAAATATAAAATTTAGCACTTCGAAGTGCTTGAAAATTGGCTCCGGATGTCAACACGAACATTCCAGCTCACGGATTTTAAACTCATGCAATCTAAACTTTACGCAACACATATTGTGTGTAAAAGTATACACAATTGAACACAAATTGACTAATTATGAAGTATCGTAATAACTAATCAATAATATGTTATTAACAAACCTTAGAAGCAATAAATTTAAAATTATTTGCTCTAGGGAAAAATAACAAACTTCAATTAGATGGACAGTGTTGAATCAGATGGAATTGAAGCAAAAATATTCTAAACTATAGTTGAAACTCAAATTTATGAAATTATTTTCATAAGTTTTAAGGGTAACAAAAATTTGACTTTATGACTTTCATTGTGTTGTTGTTATCCTATTTTCTTGCAATTTTTTCAATAAACAATACAAAAACTTGAAATAGTTGTCAATAATATTTTATGTGCTTCCTCATAGATTCAATAATTGTCACTAACGGACTGGCAATTTATGCTTGCCACTCGAAGCATTGGCTACAGCACAGAAAGGGCTATGCTGTACTCTGTGTCCTACAGATCATGTCTTCTACATTATACGTAGCCTTTTTACATAATCTTTTCCCGTCTGAGACCTTGCATATTGACAACAAACATAATTTTTGAGTGCTTACCTGTAATTACGAATATATTTTCCTTTTAAAGTCTGTTTAGAAGTTGTTTTTCTTACTAAAATAATAAAACTATTTACTAACCTACTTTAAAAAAAATTACACATTTTTATTTAGAATATAACAAAAATTGGTTTTTCTTAATATGTTTATTGCAGACTCGAGTAGATATCAGGAGATGATGTATGAATGCATTACGTTTAAGGTGAAAGGTAACCTTTTGCGTTGCTTGTTTTTAATACTCAATTCCCTCGTAGTCGTCCTTCTATATTGCACCTGAAGTTAACTGTTCATTCTGATTAATGTCAGTATCTTGCAAGTATTCATGAGAAAATATGATTACTTTGTAACAACTAGGGCAACTGCTGAAAGCTATCAACTGAAGAGACTAATGACATACAAAAGGACAGGATATATCGGTAGACATTGGAGTAAGAAGATAAAATGAATAGACAGATATTTGAAAACTAATAAAAACGCAACCTTTACATTCACAACAAGTAATTCAATAGCCTGTTACAATATATACTCAAAACACTTTGTTATAATGATTTAATAATTTGAATCTATTCTTTTATACAATACAACAATAATTCTAATTTAAAAATAGCATAACATTAAAAACAATTATTATCCCCTCAAAACTAAATAGAATTAGGTGGTGCTACGCTTGTCTACGTCACTAAGACTGCTTATATCCCATGCTAAATTAAGCTAGTTAACACTTAATTAGTAAATAACAATAGTCTAGCATAACTAACAATTCAAAAGTAAACTCATTTTAAAACATTTAATTCGTTTATATCCAAGCCAATATAAGAAACATTATATACTTATTTGTGTGTTTCTTCGCGAGAAATTATTCATAATTAATACCTTCCTTCTCATTTTGATCTTGTGAGTTTTTTCAAACAGATATTGGATTTTGTAGAACATTTCAAAGACTGTTACAGTCAAATTGAAATATAAAATAAACATTAATACAATAAAACCATACAATCACAATTTAAAAAAATACCCTTTACAAAATAATACATTTATTTTTCAAACGTCGTTCATTGAGTATATATATATATATATATATATATATATATATATATATATATATATATATATATATTTAATTATTGTCCGGCTGTACATCAATATTTAGCACTCTTGCCTGAGTCTGTCTTCTGCACGCCCCTATACCTCTTTTATACTGTCAAAAACACAAACAAGAACATCGATTACAGTTTTACTTCAGTTAAATCACCTCGTCATGCAAAGGAATGTTTCTTCACACTTTTAAATAGTAAGGGAAATTTAAATAGACACTTCACCCTGCTAATAGTTCACTGAATCACCTCTACATCCCTGCTAAACTTTAAAAGTCTTTCAAGAAACATTATCAGAGTTGTACTCCTATTTATCTTGCAACATATACTCTTGAGTATATCTTCATGCAAGAGACATGTTCCTCCATACTTTAAAACCGTAAGGGAAATTTATGTTCCCACATCAGCCTCGTAATAGGTCAATTCTTATCTCCTACATCCCTGCTAGGCTGACTGGCTACAAGAACAAGTTTTATATTAAAACTACATATGTTTAGATTCTGCAAAAGTTTCCAAAGAATAACATATTTCCTCCAAACTTCTGTCTAACATTACAAGTATTTTCAAGCTGTTTTTATTGTCAGCACGGTTGCGTCTTGGCATCGAATGGATATTCCAGTTGAAATTAGTGCATATCACTTGTAATTTGATTCTTTTTAAGATTTAAAATTTTTAAACTTCTAATTGAAGAGTTGTGTTGCAACTTCATATATCGTTTGTACATAGGGGATTATGTTTGAATAACGTATTAAGAAGGTCAGACTCGCAAGGAGCATCGTTTTGATTCTGGATCTACACTTATCTGTGAGCCAGGTAAAACTTTGACACGCATTGTAGGCCTACTGACCTATGTCAGAACATGTGCAACTGCTTGTCAAATTTGACCAGAAAACCTGTTACTGGCCTTTTTTAAACAAAAACTCAATTTGATGAGATTGATCAACTTGGGCTGTATTTTTCCTGGGAATGAATTCGTTCAAGGCACTACAGCTTATTACCCATTGTTTAAAATTATTTCATAAAGTTGCTCGTATATCTTGAATGATATTGTCCTCTATGTTGAAATCAGTAAGATTATGTTTTTTTATAACTTTTTCCTAAGTTTTATAATTTGCATTATTATAGTTTGTTTTTTTTGCAAAAGAACTTCTATAAATAGAATGCTCCTAATTTAAAATCCCTTTCAACATATATTCTTTTGAAAATTTATCAAAATAACTTAATTGTAGATAAAACCTGTGAACAATAGATATTAATATAACTTACAAACACATTGAATGTACGAAGTATTATTATTAGATATTTTCAGAAACTGAAGTATTCTTGTGTGGAGTATTCAATTTTTCATATATTTTATCTACTGCAAACAAACATTTCTGTAGGGAAAATTTAGAGCTATAATTTAAAATAGATGCATAGTTTTTATGTAGTAGAGGTTACTCCCATCTTCATAGTAACAATAAAAACTTCATTTAGAATGAGTATCTAATAATTCCTCTAATATAATCTGAATTGGTTTCGTACGAACCAAAAATCTATCTTTCCAATAACGTTGCGATCTATTTTATATCTGAATACATAAACGTAGCCCCAAACTAATCATGTCTTTATTACACTCTCATTCCTTATCTTGGACTTGTGTTTCTTTTCTTCATCTAAACTTAACCCCATCTTCTGCCAATATACTTTGAAAGTATTGCTCTTTCAGACAATTTAAAGAAACAAGAAATAATTAATAAACAATAGGTTGAACGATAAACATGTAGTACAATAAATAAACAATAAGTTGAACTCTAATCTAGTAATATATGCTATTTCTTTAAAAGGAATTATTGAAAATGATTCCATTTTAAACAAGATCTATTCAAAATTGTTTAACATAGGCATTGTGAACTGTTTTACAAACAAGGATTACGAACAAATATAATCTCTGAGTATCCAAGAAATCCGGTTTTACAATAAAAGTGTCATTCACTGAACAAATGTTTTTCAGGAAACAAAGTCAGGAATCGACGACAATGACAGTTTGATATTTCCAACTGGGAAATCTGTGTAATCGGATTTCAGACTGTACGGGGATTTACGTATTGTATTTAAGTAGGGTAACATTTTTATTTTTTCTGATTCCTAAAGTTTAACCATGATTATACAAATGTTTATAGTTTACATTTATTTAAATTGCATACAAATATATATATATATATATATATATATATATATATATATATATATATATATATATATATATATATATAATATATTCTTGATATTTTACGTTATCCATTGTTTTTCCGTTGCACTGACTTTATGAAGTTACAATAGTAATATATCCACTTCATATATATATATATATATATATATATATATATATATATATATATATATATATATATATATATATGTATACATATTTCTATATCAGGAGTTACATATAAGTCGGGTAGAAATTTACAATAGGAAATATAAAGAGTTCTGTGTATTGAAAATCATACAAATTGGCCTATTACTTACGCTTAGGTTCTAGAAATGCTTATTTAAGGTTATTTAGTAACTCTGATTTCATATAGCCTATATTGAGATGTAGCTATAATTGTTTTTCAGTAACCATTAGTACATGGTTAGATATGGTCTACAAAAAATTTAAAACTATTTTAAATTACAACAATTATGAAACTTGTGCAATTTTGTTTTTGCTTTTAATTTCTTTTCGAATTGAATATTTATACGTATAACAGGACGTTTGTCAGGTCAGCTAATATGCTCAAAAGTACTAACCTAATTTTATCTTAAGCTAACATAACATCGATTGACTGCCAAGCAAAACTCATAAAGTAGGAATTTATCTGAGAGATGACTGTTTTTCACATGGATAACTTTATGTTGCATGTTCTAGAGTAAGCTCTTCCATTAGTTTAGGGATTCTTGCTCCAGATGGAAGAAGCATCATGTTGTACATAAGGAGTTTTTGGGATAGTGAATGTATCAGCGAAAATTAAAAATATAATATCCAACACGTTTAGTAAATTTTTTTATCTATTTATTAATAAAAAAGATAAGTACTTATATAGTCATTGTAACATTATTGCATTTGTTTATAACTCATTTTCTTATAATAAAATCTTTTTTCAGATGGGCCAATATGCATGCAAATATTTTTTATAAAATTAAGTAATTTCATAGGTAAAGGTTTTATTTGTAAAAAAAATCTTATTTCTAAATTCTTATGAACAGATTTGATAAAAAAATCTTTTATAAACTACATTTGTCTAATTTAAATGACTCTATTAACAATTAATACCCCTTATAATAATATGTTTATTCATTATATATTATCAACTATCATAATGATGTGTATTGCAACGTGTGACAACTTTAAACTTGCGCGGGCGAAGCCGCGACTGTGCGCTAGTGTGTATATATACTCGTAAATATTACCCTTAATATATTTCTTATGTAAATATATAACGATTATGTGTCTGATGCTAAGGCTAAGAAAGATTTTAAAACACGTCCTTATTAGCATTTACTTGTTGTATAAATTTAAATGAAGACGTCGATATATCTCTATGTGCATTTTGAATCGAAAACTTTAAGTATCTCCTGAAACGAGTAACCTCAAACAAAGGTTTGGTACTATTATAATATTTACTTTAAATAATGAAATTAGAAATTTATTTCTCTGAGTAAATATTTGTATGCTGTTTTTTTTTTATTGTTAGTTGTTAGTTACTTCTGCAGAGTCTCATAATTTATAACCTGAAATTTGAGTATAACTCTGATGAGATATATTTATCTTATAATAAAAAAAATATAGGCCTAAAGTAGTTTTCCTTTCGTGGTAATTTCGACCGTTAACCAGAAAGATAATAGGGCCTACCCATAAACACAAGCAAAAGTACAATATTTATTTTCAAGTTCTAATACTATGTTTTATTACGGGTTGTTATAAGGAAAAGATTGTAAGTTGGTATTATTTGACATTTCTATTAAATCTAGGTAGGTTTAATATAGAGTTCAGACACTGCTTGGGTACCGTGCTCTGAGTGACTTGAGACATAATCATCATGACATCGTATATTTATCCTCCTGGCAAGACATAAGGCGATGATATAATAAGGTGTGTTGATAACATGAGCAGATCCTTTGACCGTGTCAAAGCTGCTCAAAAGCACAGAGTCTGGTTTATATGACCTAGTCTGTGCATTGGGTAATCTACTGTAAACCTAGGATAAAGCTAATCTCTCAACCTACTAACTATCGCAAGTAGTTATTTAAACATATTTCATATTTTTCCTAATTTGTGAATTTTGTAACATATTAGTAGTGAATTTATTTTTGAAGAACATGTAGTCCGAACTTTTAGTAAAAAAATGTATTTACAAAATCAGTAGAATTTTATCTGTCACTAATTGTATTAGACAGTATATGAAACTTTACTTCAAGAAACCTATTTCGATCTTGATCTCATTAAAAAAAAGTATTTCACTTTATGCGTTGTCTTGTCTCCCATAATTAGTTGTATTGACGTCAGAGTTATAGTAATAGTTATTATTTTAAAAATAGTTTCCTATACAAATTTAGTTGCTATTTAATTTATGTATCAAGGGGTTCCCAGATTTACAGCCGTCTTTGCAGCACGAGCAAGAATCACACACATTGTGACTAAGACCTATCTCCTCAGATTTAATCTGAGTGAATCTCCACTCTGCCCTAACTGTAGAAAAGAGGAGGAGATTTTAGACCATATCCTCCTTCGATGCTCTTCACCAATTCCACCAAGAGCAGCTCTGCTGTCTGCGCTGGGAAGCCAGGGAAACATCAAAACAATATTGATCGATAAACAGTTTTGGACCTTGGCTGCAGCAACTTATTATGGACATCGGACCATCGGAGTTCCATGACCCTGGACGTCCGCAGCAAGAAGTAAGAAATAAGTTTAATTTATGTTACACCGGTCTGTACTAATACTTACGTTTGGTTTAATAAGGATTAAAGGTCCCTTAATTGTCAACTCAGCCATCTAGTGTTGAAATAGAAGACACAGCAGTTCTCGTTAAACACAATAAATCGTAATACAGTTAGGTGTCACTTAATAAATATGTCAAGTGAATAAAAAAAAAAACTAATGTAAATGAGATATATTACCTATTTTCCAACAAATATATTGGTGTTTACTATATTTCAGTACATTATGTATCAAAGTTAGGATTTTTGTTGGTCGTGCAGATTACTAATATTATCCCTCAATTCTTTTTTCTCCAGCAAAACAATTGTCAACATACTCATTCTGTATATATATATATATATATATATATATATATATATATATATATATATATATATATATATATATATACATTTATACACAGCAATATATATATAATGTAACATATATATTTATGTACAATGATATAATATATTGTAGTTAGTGTATCAAAAACCAAACACAATGGCTGCGAAATATTTGACTATAAAATATAATTTATTAGAGCATGATTCATCAACCTAAGCAAGACTGTGTGTATATTTATATGCAAAAATACATTTATACGCTTGTATAAAATACATGATCCTTTGGGTATAAGCCGCAATAACGTTTTATTAGTTGCATTTCGAAACCTGGGATTTTCATAGCTCAATACATACGAATTTAAAATGTTCAGATTTACTAAAATTTTAAAGATCATTTCAATGACCCGACAAAGAGACAACAATATAACTTCTATTTCGATTGTTATTAGAGTTTAAAGCTGTAGTTAAAAACGTTGTATGAATGCTGATAGCACGTGGTAAAATTTTAAATTAGGTGTTAAATAAATCTCGGAAATATTACAATTTGAAATGAAATGTTTAAAACTCGCGTATCGAAATTGAAACCTGTTGATATGTAGTATATATATATATATATATATATATATATATATATATATATATATATATATATATATATACATATATATATATTAAAACAACATAGGTTATTCAAATACAAGAATATTTATTATTTTATATCTAAAGCTTTTCGTTGGCAAACAGTACCAACATCATCAGGAATGAAAATTACAATAATCTAAGCTATAGGCCTAAAACATATGTTTAAATAGAAATAGAATTGTTGCTAAATTTATACAAATTGCCAAATTCTTTTTGTTGCTGTAACATTGTAGACACTGAATATAGTATCAAATTTAGAATGTATTTGTATTTGTTCTTTTATTAATTTTTTATTATTATTGTGTTTATATATTTCGAATGCTTCATATATATTCATTCTTAATCCCTTATTAATTTCTTTTATAAGTCTCATATTTTCTATATTTGGAAATTGGTGCTTATTATTAATACAATGATTTGCGAAATTTGATTTATATATTTCTGGATTAATATAGGCATTTAAATGTTCTTTATATCTTTCTTTTAATTTTTTTTCTTGGTTTGACCTATATAAGCTTTATTACAACTTTCTCATTCTAATTTATAAACACCACCTTTTTCATTCATATTAATTGTTTATTATTGTTATTTATTATGTTTAATATTTTGTTATTAGTTTTGTATGCAATTTTGATATGTTTGTAAACATGTTATTTTCATAAAATTTATTTTTTCCAACATGTTGAAATCTCATTTCTAATAATTTGTTATTGACACTATGATAATTAATAGATGGTAGTCATTATTGGTATAGTGCAGTTAAGTGTTTTTCACGAAACAGTATTAAATACAGAAATAAATTTCAAAATATTCCGTAACATTGGGACCCGATATGAATACGTCATTCCACAGTAACCAGATACTGTGGATAGGAAATGGAACATTAGGTACGAGATATATCAGTCTCTATCGATCTACATATCAGTTATGCCGACACTGACGCAAACCGTTAACTAAATGCTCTGCTGCTCTAATCTGCTTCGTAATAGATTTATTTAGTTACATCGATGGTAATTATCACACGTAGCTTCACAGTAATCAAACGTTCTGCGCTAAATTAAACGCGGGTGTGAGTTAAACCTCTTGAATTTCCTGAACTCATTTTAATATTTCAAATTAAAAACATGTAAAGTAAAACCAGAAAAGGTTGATATGTAATTCATACATTTTGAAATTCTTTGAGATAAGTATAAACCATAAAATGTTTTAAATTTTTAAATCCGATTTAAAAATAACAGACGTTATGGATCGCTCCCCCACATATAGGTAACATACTTAAGATCTTAACAAGGAGTAGGAAAAAACGAGAAATGAAACGATTTAGATTGTCGATATATTGTAACAGTAGTTTGGATAAGTTAACACCCACACGCGCGCACACACAAACCAGCACACCACTCAAAACACTCAATCCACAAACACAATATATATATATATATATATTTATATAACATTATATATTACGTAAAGTTTTGTCTAGGGTCAGAAGTTTATAGCATCTACGAAAACCGGTCTGAATGTGTAAATCTCAATAGAAACGAAAATCTGTTACAATGCCATAAAGTACAGTATTATCGTATAAGACGATGTGTTAGTTGTAAATCGTTTTGTAGACTTAACTTAAAAATAAACAAATTAGGCTACAAGTAACATGTTTCTACGAATTTCTTACGTACGAGTTTCAAATAGGAATAACAGAAAAAAACTAATTGTTTGATCTTTTGAAAGCCAGCTCGTATTGGTAAAATAATTTTGATTATAAACCTAGAACAAAAACTCGCACAGGACGTTAGTGTATATGTAATGGGTGACTATTAATTATAATTTTTTGTAATTTTTCACAATTTTTACTATGATTGAATATACTCTTTTTATCTGTTAGTTTTATTCAGGATTATAGCAAACTCAATATTAAGAGAAAGTGATACGTTATTATGAGATGTAAACTTAGATTTGAAGTTAAATAAATTAAGGTTTATTAAATTAAGTATTCTTGACTCATGAATTAACCGTATTTTAGTCAACAAAATAATAGGTACATGGCTATTCATATTATTCTATAGTTTTCAATAGGTGTTTCGTTGTAATATGTTTGTTAAGACGCACAAAATTGATATGCGATAAATAGAACTAAAGAACAAATGCTTTAAGTGCTTTAAAGATTTACGCATACATCACTTCATAGAAAGAGGTTGCTGGTGTAGAATATATTATTGCTGTTGCTCTCGCCTTTTTATTAAGTGTTAGATACTAGCAAAATTGATCTGATTTTATTCGAGACAGACGGGAAAAGTGAAGCAGATAAAAATCCGGAACATCTTTCTTATTAAGTGGCTTACAAATTTCCCTGCTGATCTCAATTTGGTCAGAGGTGAATCATATTACCTTCACTGCGCACCAAGATGACCTAGATATTTCAAATTTAACTTCCTATCCATTATCTCTAGCTGTATATCTAACCTGCGTAATACGCCTTTGGTAATCACATTGGCGTTTAAAGATACTCGTAGGAGTAAACTTTATTCAGAACATTTTACTATCAAGGACATTTTTATAAGTTATTTTTATACGTTTTTCTCTTATAATTGTTGATAATGGTATATGTGGCATAATTATACTATGAAACGTAATAATATCGTGTTATTACTACATCTAAATAAGTCACACTATTCTATTAACACTTTAGTAGCCGGCCACAATATCGGCGTTTTCCCGGAGGGCCAGACATAGTTTGTTTATTGTATAAATGATATCCAAAGAAACTGTGTCCGGCCAAACTCGTCCGACATTCTTTTTGAAGTATTTATATTTTCTTATCTCTGCAGCACTGTCTATATACTTTTTGTGTTTTGTGTGTAAACAATAAACCACAATTTCATGTTCCGGTTAAGCACATAATAAGCTGACTGGCGAGTAAAATGTTTTGGCACCTATCACGAAGACATGTAGACGTGTCATGTATGATTGATTTGTGCGTTTATTGATATTTTGTACATAGAACGGAAGTGTAAACACATTCTCTGTCTGATAAATAATGCTTCACATCCGATAAATACTATACAAGATTCATAACAAGAAAAAGTTTTGAAACTTAGTAATTTAATTTTTAAGGAATTTTCGTTATAATTAAGTTCCCAGTAAGGTTGAGTTTATTTTTGTGTAACAATGTTTGTACTTAACTTCAACAATGACAGTTTTTGCAAGAATGTTTTACAATTAAATATTTAGACGATATTTCTGACTATTTTTTAAGTTTGTTTGAAAACAATAGTGAAAATCAATATAATACGTCATGAAAATTGTTTTATTTTATTATGAAAATATATGTTGATAAGCCTCTTTCAATAAACTAATTTGTTCGGCTGGAATAATCAACGCAACTTTACTAAAATTGTTAATAAATTTGTGTCGGGCCGTAAATCCTGACGAAAAGCTCCTAAAATAGCATCATGTTTATAATGACGTCGGAAGTTATGTATTAAACAAAAACCATTGTAATTGTAGGTAGTATAACGCTTGTGGTTTATTATTGTGCAATTATTGTTTCTAAAGTAACAACACTGGTTGAGTCCTACGAATAAACATGAAACGTTAGTAAACAACAATGTCAGGACAACCTATACCGTGCCGCTGGCCCGACGTAGCAACTAAAGAATTAAACAAAATAAGGGACCTACAAACTTTTGATAATTAGAACGTTTTTCATATTTTTACAACTAAAATGTCAAAGATCTAACATTCTGCTCATCATTTTATCCTCAGCACAAATAAAACTTTATGTATCTATGCGTTATTCCTTCTCAATATGATTCAAATTTTCGATAGGACAAATTAGCAGCGTTTAAGTTTATTCGTTGACGTAATACCACATACTTTAAATTTAAAGTTAAATAGTGGTTACTTAGATTTATAACGTCTTTGTGCGAATGCTCGTATTCACAGAATCACCAGGGCCCTTGTAAGCATTTATATTCTTATAAGATACTTAGCACAGAATTCTTCCACGAACAATAAGCCGCTAACGAACCACAATCCTTTAAATGTCTCTGAACGAAGTGATAGTGTACGGGGAAAAGGAGTTTATAAATTTAAATCTAAATATCACATCAAAAATCATTATTTCGTTTAAATAACGTTTTTCGAGATTGTTGATGTCCTGGAGGATTTACATTATCTTTCTTTTATATTTATTTCTACATTGATTTTTAAATCCGTCAGTATACGTCTTATTAGAATATTTTAGCAAAGACCGTATATAAATGTGCACCTACAATATAGTCGAAAGTCGTCTGAGGCGTTTAAGCTTATAACATGTATAGTTTTGGTTTCACATTCTTCAAAATGTCCTGGACATTGAGACTTATAAATAGACGTTTAGAATAACATGTTTGTCTCCAACAACTCTTTGCGACGTCAAAATTATACGTTGTTCTACAAAACGTATTGTTTTTCCAAATGTTTTTGTCAAAGAAATCGAAATGAATGTATATTAAAAATTAAGTGTAATCTTAGGTTGTTTTTTAAAAGAGGAACTTTTCGCTAATTTTAGAAATACCTAGCAAAAACGTTAGTTTGTAGACAAAATATCAGAACACATAAAACTTTAGACAAATATCATTCGTTCAAACGTCTGTAAGTTGGCCACACTAATTGAAATTAACCGGAAAATTTTTCCATGAATTTTACATCAGTGGTTAGTAATATCAACCACATTGAAAAAACTTTCCTGGCACATAATTTGTTTTACACCCAAGGCAATACTTGCCGCGAAGTATGGATCCATTCGAAGCGGAAGGGAATACGGTTTTAATGATGAAAGATTTGGCGCAGTGCACTCTTCCGTTCCAATAAAGCTGTCAATAACGCTTGAGTAAATTGCAAAGTAATATCTTGTGGAACATCCTGCGTCCTGGCCGGAAACGGTCAGTTACATTCGCTGAAACTGATTGTCAAAATGTAAGCTTGCGTCCCTAACTTGAGCTTTTTTTGTATAAATTGTAAACCTAATTGGATAAATACAGTTTATGGTTTACATTTTCGTCAAATAGCACTTGTGGTTTGATAGCCATTGAAGGGAAAACATTAAAACACATTTTTTTGTTTTTGTGAATACATTATTAATAAATATTTTCATTTAAGTCTAGTGTTTCGTACTTTGCTCATGTTTTATTTTACCGGTATAAATATTTTATTTTAAATACATTTTAATTTAGTTAGTCGATACATATATTGTACTTTTATATCAATCTTAATTTAACTGTATGTTTTTGTTATTAGTTTATCATTGCACTAAATATTTCTAATATGAAACCAAATTAACATTTCTTGAGGTATCTGGTTTTATAATTACAATTTATTCACAGTTTCAGTAGGAATTGTATCTCAGAAAACATTGTACTCAGTAACAATAACACTTCCTTTCTCATACGTTATATATATATATATATATATATATATATATATATATATATATATATATATATATATATATTTGAATAAAGTAATAACTCAGAGCAGTAACATCGCGGACACCGAGCATGTGTCTTCGTGTTATACATTCGCAATTGAAATAAAATTAAACCTTCTATTCTTAGAAAACCACTCATTGCCATATTTTTTTTTTTCATAAAAGAGAAATGTAAAAATTTTAAAACTGATTTTCTCAATGAATAATTGACTCGTTTCTAGTAGAGATACGATCTAACGGTAAAGTAAAGCCGACATTATTAGGCTTTCAACTGAATAAAATTCTCATTTTAAGTTGTCTTTTTTTGTGGGATTTTGAAGGTCAAATCATAATGTTCCACAAAATTATTACTTTAATTAGCCTGAAAACCGAACATTTCGAATAGAAATGGGGTTTTCGTTTTTAAACTTTATTAAATCCAATCAATGGAAAAAACAATAAATTCTTGCACTAAAGAGCAAAGAATATTATATTTCCGTGTTGGTGTGCGAGTGATATTACATAGAATAACATTGGTGTTACTCACCCTTACGTTCTACTAAAATAAGGCCATAGAAATTTATGTTGTCATTTGAATTTCTCTTTAGATCATGTTGTAAATAACCCCTATTAAAATATAATAATTTATTTACAACCTTGTAGTGTGATCCAATTCATACAATTTTGTGAAATTATTCATTTCATGGTTGTAAGTATACAATTGAATTTCTTATGATTTTAATATTTCTTAGAAATTATATGAATACAACAAGATATGAACCAATAATCTTGTGGCTACTATACCAAACTTCATGGCCCATCATGTTTGCTAAAAACTTTAAACACAGTGTAACTTTATGAATATTCCTTATACGATTACTCGAGTAATATCTCTGAAACGCTTCATAAATATTTTATATTGCCACAAGACATGTGTACAATGTATAGCCTACAAAGCTTTATTTAAATATAGGTCCTTGAAACTATTCTCATCTTAGATTTGAAAATATATCGTATCTGTGTTCACACATTCCCATATCATTAACACTGAATGAAACACTATATATTTGCCGTACTTTACAACTTTATATATAAACTTTTGTAGTTTCTCAGAGCAAGAAAACTTGTTTTCCTTAGAACCTGTACTTTTTTTTATAGATTAATGTGACTTTTAGGGATTTAAGTTAAATATTAAATCAATGAAAACATTAAATTATGTATATAACCAAATAATAATTTGGATCAAAAGGAGTAAACATATTATTATTAAGAATAAAAACATTTTTTAACAATAACACACTTTTAAATGGTCGTATTAAAAAAAGAAAAATAACAAATAATTATTGCAAGTATAATGTTTGTTTAAGTATAAGGCAAGTATAAAGTTTGTTATCTAATCTATTACTCGATCTCCCAAAGTGTTAAACATTGAAGAAATTCGTCATTGGCTGTTTCTCTCATTAGAGTTTAGGTTTCAAGTTTTACCTTTGGAGAGGTTAAAAGTTGCAGTTTTGTTTAAATGATGAAGATCTAAATGTAAAAATATTTGTCCCCATCAAACATTGGCTTATTAATTTTCAACTGTAAATTTTTAGGTATTGTTACGTCACGAAATATTTAAAACTACTTCGAATGAACTCGAAGATATAGAGGGAAAAACGGGTAACAATTTCTCGAAAGGAACCTGTCTACAGCATTATTGTAGATAAAATTGTATTGAATGAAGGGATGTAGAATGTGTAATATAAAGAGTAATTACATATTTTTTTGTGAAATACTTGACGTGAACACGTGAATAACAATTTTTCCTTAACGGGGAAAAACGAAATTTCTATACGAACAGATTCTGTATTTTAAATATAATAAAATCTCTTTAAAATTTTCATAAAATTTTGAAGAGTGTTTATAAATGTATATACCCAGTAAGAGTTGGCTTTAAAACTTTATATACTTGCTTATAAAGCAATAGGTTTTATTTTAATAAATCATCTGTACCTCAATATATTGGTAGGATTTACAGACAATAATTTCCATGCCATTGGAGAATATGAAATAAAACATTATTTGCAGGTTTTTATTAGAATATATAGTTTAGTCAAATTGAAAAATGACACAATAAAATTACAACATTTTAACCGTATGGAAATAACACGCATTATTAAGCAGAAGAAAAATAAGGCTTCGCAGTCTGAGAAAAACGAACACACAATAGTATCAGTATATAATATCCCTTAAATAGACCAATATAATGTAATACTTGAGATTATATTTAGCATACGATGATCACGATATATAAACGTCTGGTAGCCAGACATTGAGTTATGAACTAAATCCTGAGTTAAAACTCAAGCCTCATTCAGAAAGTTGTATCCTCTTACTTCTGATATGGTGTGTATAGCAGGTCAGGTTGAGTAAATACAAAAATGTACTTCATATTTCATTTTACATACTATATACATTATCTAAAACTGGTAATACATTTCTCTCTATTATGAATCATTCACTGCGAATGGTTTCGGTTTGCTATCATGGCATGTGAAGGTAAACCGTTGTCTGATTTCCGGTTTATATTCAGAACTTATTGTCCGAAACACGAAGGAAATGTTGAGTTAGATTTAGGAGTTAGGAATGTTTTTGCGGTATATAAAACGAAATTTGTTGTAGAGGGAAGTCATTTGACAGGACGTAAACATTTTTTGATGCTAGTTGTTTCTTTAAACAAAACAAGTTGTTATTATTTATAAACGGAAATATTCATCTCTACAACTTTTAATCCTAGATTTAGTTTGTAACTGTATTATAACAATATTTACGTAGAACAACAATACAATAAAATGACAATCAGCAAATCAAGAGCTGATATTTTATTTTAAAAATATTTTATTAATTTAAAACTAAATGATAAAATTGAATGTATCATGTGTAGCAAAGTATATTTATTTCAAATATTCCCAATAAATGTAATAAACTTGAAACATTCTCTCGTTATACTGCTGATTTGATTGTCGTTATTTCTCTGTACAAAACATAGCATGGAAATCAAGAGTAAATTGGGAACTTGATATTCCTTCAAAAGGTCGTCTCTTACAAACTAAACCTTTTTCAAATCCGCAAAAAGGTAAACAGATTGTTTTACCAATATTTTTCTAAGAGAACCCGTTTGAAAAAAATAGTAAATAAAAAAAAACTGTAATACAGAAATACTTTTCAAAGAAAACTAATCAAAAGAATAGAATAAAGTCAAATTACTCTTTAGAACCTTTTTTGCATTTTTCTATAGTTTCAAAAATAATCTTCCGTATTTTGTAAATGATTGAACAAAAACCCACCCCGTAAATGATAGAACTTGTTAAATAACCGTTAATGCTTCCTTTTACAATTTAAGCACCCTGTGCCTTACAGGGAGTCGTGACGGGAATAGATTATCAGGAGATGAAGAAAGATCCCTCTGTGAGCAAGTAGACATATATTGGAGAGTTACAAGCTTAGTGTAGATAGAGAGAAATAATACTTAAATGAGCAACTTTTTGGATTCGGAAGTAATGTAACATATATATATATATATTAGAAACCTGAATGTCTTTGTTGTTGTATCAATATTTGTTGCCACATATTTTTAAAAGTAACTGCTAGACTATAAATCTTTTTTAAAAAGATTTAGGTGTGACATAAAAGACAGGAACAAATATCTAAACGAGTTATAATTAGTAATATAACTAAGTAATAATGTAACTAAGTAAATATAAATTTGTTTTTTTTGTTGCATGTTTTAAAGGTTATTTCTAGAGTGAAATATATTATTTACACTTGAACTAATAATTGGCAAATGTAAGGTAAGCTATATGTTTTTTTAAAAGATAATTTCTTTAAACCATATACCATTATGTGAAAAAATGTTTCCTAAATTTTTTTAACAGAAAACACACACAACATCATAACATTACAGCCAAACACACACGCACACACACACACACACACACACACACACACACACACACACACACACACACACACACACACACACACATATCACAATAAGGTAAAAAAAAAATAACAAAATTCATACAATACGTATAACAAACTCATAAACAACACAAAATATACATCGAACACACATAAAAAAACAAAGACTCAATTTCCCACATACATAAAAATGTACACACATACACACACTCTCTCTCTCACTCAAACATACACACTGCCGCGGCCAAAACACGCTTCTTGGTGCTAATCTTGCGGCCAGCTCCTGTTACGACACCCTCAGTCGTGTATGTTTTACACTCTACATTGACTTACTGACGATGAGTGCTGTAGAGCCGAAAGGCGAAATATGATCCCAGGCGAGTTACCATGCCCACGTACCTGTAGTGTGTGGAGCGTGAACTGCCAGTGGATAAAATACCAAAACTTCATTGAAAAAACCAACTATAATGCTCTAACTCATTTAGATAGATTTTAAGCTCATTCATAATTATTTTATCAGTATTAAAATGAATATAATTATTTGCCATTGCATAAATATTTATTAGAATTTTTTTTTTTAACGATTTGAAATGTTTGCTTTTATTTTTTAAAATTGTTGAAGAATTTCTAGAAATTTTATTTTTGATTAACTACAGGTTAATAATAATAAATTTTAAACATTTTGTAGTTTTAACTGGATTTTTAATTAATTTGAAATTTAAACAATATAATATTAAAATTTACTCTTGACAATTTTATCTAGAAAATTTATTTTATTTCCTCTAATAAAGGCAGTTTTTACTTAAAATAAAGTTAAATAGCTTATAATGGTTCTCAAATGTTCTTGTTGAATTTTCATTGTCTTGACTTGTTAAATTTGACCTTGTACAAATTTGATAAACTTTAATCTTGATATTAGTATTTGAAATTTTAATAATTTATATTTAATCTCCACCATTTAGATACGTTTCCAATGAAAAGTCAGTTGTTAAAATATATATATATATTGTGTATTCTGATGAAAAATCATTTTTATAATAATTTTGTATTTAATGAAATCAGTATTTATAATTTCGAAATTTGTATTTAAATTATTGTTATTATTTAATTATAATATTATTAATATTTAATAATTGTATTTTAAATTAAAATTTTGACTTGCTCCAAAACTCTTCACTGCACCTCGCTCCTCTTCTCCCAAGACTAGTTTCCTGGAGTCTGGAATGATCTAGCGGACGCGAATGAACGCTTTCAAGGCAGTTTTTAATACTGTTTAGTTACTTTAAAAAAAATTATATTCGAATAGTGGCGGTTGAAGAGCTGACTATCTCCAATTCCATCTTGGGCTATGGATTAAGGCTTAGCCTCGGAACGGCATCTGGCTGTCCATGGTTCTGGATGTCCAGAAGGAAACGTCTGTCTTCTCCTAACGCTGAATCACCTCTCCTTTTTTATAAAACGGGGTCCCCACTCTTTCGTCTTGTTAGCCAAAACCAGCCCTTTAGACCGGCTTTGTTTACCTATTCTGATAGCGAACAAGTTTGGAACGCTACTTTCACTTCCACTATTGTGTTTTAAAATATTTATTTTAAATAATTTTACCGATTTTGTCTTCTTTTGTAAAATATTTATATTTTGCAACGGTTTTAGGCCGTCTCAACACACACACACACACACACATGCGCACACACACTCAAGCATACACACACGCACGCGCACACACTCAAGCATACACTCTCTCTCTTTCTCTCTCTCTCTCTCTCACACACACACACACTCACACACTCAAGCATTTAAAGATAACTATATACTAACAATAAATGGTATACAATCTTGGGTAAAAAATGGTGACAATATATTTAGAGTAAAGAAGCTGTCACATGTGGCAGTGGTGAAAAAAACATCCCCTTCCTTAGAGGGATGTTTATATTTCACTGTATTTTGTCAACATGTCAAGCGGTGTTAGCGCTGTGGTTTGTAGTCTACTTCTGTTTCTCGTTTTTTATTTCAACTTTTCATATTGATGACCTGATTTTAAACTGATTTACTGTAATTAAATTTGAGCTATACAAATCGCTATTGATATCCGTTCAACCTCCCAATAACAACATACAGTCATAAAGAACAATTTATATAAATGCGTTATTAGATATAGCACACATAAGCGTACCTACTACATTTTTCAAAAGATATTTTTCTATTATAATTCTTCAAGAAAAGGTAGGTATGAACGTAGACGGTTGTGGTTGAACTGTGATAACACAAATCAAACCATTTCCAAAGAAGGAGTTTCCCATTGGTACCAACTAAATTTTCCACATTTTTAAGGTTCATACCCACTGTTTTTAAGGGGTCTACTATTCTACCAGCATCTCAATGAATGAATTACTTGTACCTGTATCCATAGCATGTATTGGGGATTTTAAAATATAGTTTTTTGTTTTATGCTCAGGGTTGTGGCTTTCCACAATCTCAGTTCCCTAGACATTGAAAATGTATACCTATTTAAAGTGAGGTGAAAATAAATACACTGCGTTAAAGGGAAATGAATTTAGAACATTATTCATCATAACCTCTTTTAATCAGTCAATAAATACAAGTTCGTTCATATAGATCTACTCACGGGTATACCTAAATCGAATTGGACGGTCAAGCAATTACTAAAATTTTGTCAGCCACTTTATGCAATTGATAATACAAGTAACCCTTACACGGAGTCGCTAATATTTGCAACGTAGTCGAAAATATCTCCTTTAGGCCAAAATTAACATAAATGACGTCAACAGAGTTGTATTAAAATCCCAGTCACACCATCAATATGTTTATAATTTTTCGTTTCACGTATTATTGAAAAACCTACGTACTAAAAGGTTATCAAGTTTTATTATACTTCTTTACATAAATTATATATTTTTCAACGGCATCAACATCAGTCTAGTTTTTGTACTAAGTTTTTATAAGGTCGACTACAAAAGCCCTAATTTATTACAAAAAATACAAATAATATAGACACTTTTATTTATATCGTTTACTTATATGATCTTAATAACAAAAATTAGAAACTCCTTTTGAGAATAATTAAAAAAAAAAAAAAAAAATACAACCTAGAACTAAACTCCTCTAAGAATGTAACAGTTTTAGTTTAACACTTTGTCACATTTTTAGCACTATGATCTTTACATATGAAAAGTAAGCAATTGTCAAACTTCAGAGAATAGGCTATATCATGTTCTCTCTACGATCTGACAAATAACATCTTCCTCTCTTAAGGATGCTTGTTTGGGTGGAATGATGAGCTATATCTTCTTCAATTTGATGTTTTTTCAAAAAGGTTTCCATTTTTTCTCATGCCTAGCTAGAACTTTCCTTGATCCTATTTTGGCAAGGAAAAGATAATTCTAAGTCAATCTTCTGGAGCTTCTCTGGATTTGCTGCCTTCCACATAACGTAACCACTCACCATCGAAATATTCTTAACAACCGAAAATATAACGCATGGGTATCGTTCCATCCTTATAACTATAAAATAGTATGCACATATCTGATCCAGAGCATCTGCGCCTTCTTTAGTTCGATTATAAATAGTAATAAACTCTGACTTCCCGTTATTCGGATTAATTGATTTATTGTTGTGCATGGTGAAAATCATTACAAAGTTTTTTTTTAACATTCGAAGGTAGCGTAAATCCAAATTGAGATGAAACTTGAAAACATGTTTTATGTATCAAAAACTTAAATGATATTTTTTCGCATCGTTACAATTAACGTCAAACAATTTTCATTCAACTTAACAAACCGTTCAACTGATGAAAACCGTGAAGTTATCACCCATGACGATTCTGTTGCTTTTCATTACTAATTATACCACAGTTTGTGTAGGTATATAAAGGCAATTTACAACTCTTCCACATCCGGTGTAAATAAAGTCATTATATAAATAAATTGTCTACAGACAGAACTTTATCCACACTACGAACTTACGAACTATTTGGGCCAGAGTCCCACAGGGATCACTTATTAGGATCGTCTTGTTCAACTCTACATCCACGACATACCGACACCGAATACACAAGTGGCCATATTTGCTGATGACACTGCGGTATCTGCTCAGTCATGGAAACGACTCATACGTAGCACACTACACACTATTTCCCAACATGATAATAGTGGTCGAGTCATTGGAGAGTGAAGGTGAACGTGGCCAAGTGTCAAGATATTCTCTTCCGACGCAGGTCACTCAAACTTACCACACCTTTACAATTGCCAGACGAGGACATGCACAGGGGAGCCCTAGTTCACTACCTGGGAATTATATTCCACAGGAGGCTTACTTGGAATCCACACATAAGCCACACTATTATCCAATGTTCAATAGAACATGCTTTCTCTCGTTATGCGTGGCCACTACTATTGACGTTACAATTCTCTCCAGTATATTTACTCACTCGTCTCCCGTTTAGGGTCATGCTGGCTCTTCCCGATTTCGCAGACTACAACTATTTCATAACAAAGTGTTTAGAATAACCAATAAGACAACTAGTAGCACTAAATTGAAAATTCTATATACTGACATTAAATTGGGTTTCGTAAAACATCATCCTACGAGCAGAGGGAAAGACGTACCAAGTACGAGAGGACTCCTGAGCGTCCTCATCACCTTCATCACTCTCTGCTACTATTTCAAAAATGACCTTCGATCTCTTGTTGGGCATTATCAACCCGGACCTCACCTTAAAAGCCTTCACAAGCGGCCTAGGTCATCCTCTAGATATAAAACTCATCTCCCTTTCCAAAACCTTCTCAATTTTCCTGACCTCATTTATAAAATACACCACAACAATCAATCACCGACACCAGGTATGGTTTGAAAGGCCAACGGTTTAGAATTTTTTTAAAATTAATTTTGCTACCGGCAGAGAAATGACCTAAAAATCGCTGTTATAACAGAAACACATATGAATCCCCAAGATGTATTCTCCATGTCTAACTTTAAAATTTAAAGCACTGATAGGACACCTAAACCTGTGGCTTAGCAGTGAGGCTGTAATAACAGAAAAACACATAAAACACATTATCGGGCATTGAAAGAACAGTATTGAAGATGGAGCTCAATGATAGTGTAACATTTCTGATTTCACCATACAATCCCCCGGGTACAATCTATATTCATGACTTAAAACACTTCCTCCAAACTTCTAAAAGGGTTCCCACCGTCACGCCGGGAACTTTGATTCAATGTAATATTCGTCTATATAACTGATCATCTTGTTTAGTTTTAACAACGGTTACGAATAAATGTAATAAATCTATACCTATTAATTTGTAAATAAATGTAACAAATAATTATGTACTTCATCCCTATTTATTTTAACATTTTTAAAAATTAATAATTAACTTACAAATTAATCAGTCTATCGATGTCAACACTGCAATATTTATTATGCTATGATGGGTATTGATAACATTTAAGGGCATGTTTAGTTGTTCAAATAAACTGTATATATATATACAGAGAGTTTGAAAATTTAAAACTCTAATATTTGAACATCGTAATAAATTTTGAAGATTTTTATGAGTAAATAGAGATGCAATAGCCATTATTATAAAGTAATAATAATTACACTTTTTTATTAGTAAAAAATATATGCACTTTTTATTCCTAATGTATTTTTGAATGGGTGCCAATATGCCATCACATAAATCTGAAATCAAAGAACAAATACACATCACATCAATTGTGAACAAGTACACAAAAACATATCCGTTACCCTGAAGAAACCTGCCAGAGTTCACTGTAGAAGACAAAGATTGACGGCTGTATAAAGGAATACGGATTAATGGAGTGATGTTTTGGACTGGTTTTAATCCATCACGGAAAACGCAACTAATCCCTAATGAAAGTTTGCACACGGTTTAGCAAAAGAGGATATTCAAATGCTAACATATTAAAGTTTATTTTTCCAAATTATTACAATAATTACATATTTTATTTTTGAAGGTTTAACAAAATATATAAAGAACAATTAGTTAATTATTAGTTTATTTAATTACAAAAGTAATGCTCACCAAAGACAACTCCATAGAATGTGTAATTTGACTATTCATACTTAATTAAGCAAGTGAAAAGAATTTGAGCTATTTGTAACATGTACTAATCTATTTTGAATATTGCTATATTAGTTTCTTGTTTTAGAAAAAACCAATAAAAATAATTTGCGTTACTTGTTTTTTGCTTTGTGCATCGAATCTCGATATTGTTGAAACTTTTTGTTAGTGGAACAAACCGTTACCAGTGTATTTTTTTCCTTTTTAAATTGACTGTAAAAATTGTTAAAATAGAAAAATAAAACTAACTCAAAATATCTAGTTATTAAATTAAAATGTCTCGTATGCACTATCTCACAAAGGCCATAAATTTATAGATGGGAAGTTCTTACAAACACTGTTAACTGTAATGGTGTATATTAGTTTGTTAGTGACCAATTTAATCAATAACGATGTACACAAATTGTAAACATGCATTTTCATAAAGGATATCTACCAAACAGTAGATAAGAGAGACTTGTAGGACTGGTATAGGTGTTACAATGATATCAACGATAAATACTTACTCCTTGAGCGATATTCAATCACAGGGGCCCTGACTTTTTCAAACTCTAAACTTTTATAAACATGGCATTTTCGGTACTAAAATTTCTCTTTAAAACGTTTATATATTTTCAAGTTACAAATTATTTCCTAGTAAAGTGATTTTCTTGTGTCTAAATCGTGCGTGGAAAAGTGAAACACTTTATAATACAAAGCGGCGTTATAAACATATTTTACTATGTGAAGCAGATTTAAATTTACACAGTAATATAAAAGAACTGTAAGATGTTTATTGTTAATAGAATACCAAAAAAAATAATAATAATAAAATAACAAATTAAACAAGTTACTTAAGATTAAACCCTTATGTACATTTCGATAACCCTCTCATCATCATCAGAGGGTCATGTTACAAAATTACAGTCTAGTAAACCAGAAGTTACAAACTAGAGTGATGACTCCAGTTCACTCTAGTTTGTAACATCTGGTTTTTTAAATTGTAATTTTGTAGTAAGATGCTCTAATGATGATGACATTGTCATCGAAATATACATATGGGTTAAGTAACTTGTTTTAGTTACTACGTTTGATTTTTTTTGGGGTATTGGGTTTTTTTCCAATATTTTCATTATAACATATTGTACCACCGTGCTCTTGATATTGTATATTATGTATAGTGTTAAAAATATTCGTTTTTTAAAAATTTATTTGGCATATAAAATAACTAAGAGAAAAAGTGGGAAACGAAGATAACACACTATTACTGAAGTTGTGAATATATTAGGCTTGAAATTAATAAAAACATTCTATAATTAAGGAGCATTAAAAATAGCTGGTCTATCTATTTATAGCTTATCTCGTAGATCTGTGAAGACGATAAAGGCAACTAGCTCTAGATATTTATACAGGACAATTTTATATACTTTATTGAATCCTGTAATTAAAATATTATTTATAAAATGTATACCGAATTACAATAAAACATATTGAAAAAGGTTATCTCTCCAACCGAATAGCGGGATTCGATTATAACTTGATCGCTATGTTAATGCAGATTCAGTAGTTTGAATAAAACATTACTGAAGAGTTATTATTAGTTGTCACATAAATTAGTTAGTAAACTGTAATATAGTGACTATCAGTAATTATTGTAATATATTGGGCAAGAGGGGGGGGGGGGGTAAAATAAGGTTGTTGAGAGAATGTGTGGGCGAATTAGGTGAAGAAATTGCCTGTCCGCTACTTTCAAATAACCCTCACACATGAGTTGTTAGGTCATCACTTGTTAATACATACTTACATTTATAATTTTGTTTTATGTATTTTGTAATCTCTATTTTACTCTCAGCATGACTGCGGAAATCAAGGATAATGTCAACTATAACTTTAAAAAGGTTAATTCACTAAATAAACAATTTTTACTGTAAAATACATTCTCTCGTGTTTACCAGTTAAATGTATATACTATTAGTAGAGCATAATGTTTGAAATATCCATTAATTTTTCATAATACCGTGCATTAAATTAAACATATTATAACACCACTTATACCCCAAAAGAAATAAAACAAGTACTTATATAACAAATTACCTAATATTAAACCCGTTTATACATTTCCATGACCACATCATATCATTATCCGAGGGTCTTAATACAAAACTAAAATCTAGAATACAACAATTTTCAAACTAGACTGACTAAATTGTAAACTAGTTCCCAAGTTATTCTAATTTGTAAATTATTGTATTCTATATTGTATTTTATATAAGATCCTCTGATCATAATACATGGCTACCGAAATGTACTCAAGGGTTTAATCTTAGGTAACTTGTAATATTGTAATTTAATATTATCTTTATGGTATTGGAATTTTTTTCCAATATTCTTCTCGTAATATATTGTAACACTGTGCTTGATATTGTATATATAGGCTACTGTAATGTTCAACTTTTACATAACCTGAAAATTTTAGAAAATCATAAAACAGTTGTAACCTTTCAATATTCCACAAACCCGATTCGTCACCAGGTAGTCCTTTAAACCTAATACAAAAGCTTTTCAATAAAAAAGTTCTTGTCTAGGGTAACAACCTTAGGTGATCAACTAGAATTCATTAGCTGACAGTTCAATAGTTAAGTGCCATGGTTTCTGCAGAGTATACATGTAAGAGCAAAAGAAATATGTAAGAGGAAATGAGAAATCGTTTACCCGTCTCTTTCCAGGTAGAGTTTGCTCACTCAGATGGCCCGGGAGAGGTATTTTACTCATCCCTAATAAAAACAAACAAAATTACAGCTATTTACTTTTGTTCGGTTGAGTCCCTCCCTTATTGATTTACTCTAGTCTCTTATCGCTCCACCGCCTCCTTAATTAATGTTTACTCTTTCACAAAGGAACAGAAAATAAGATAAAATGGAAAATACTCACTGCACTAGAAGCAAGATGTACAGTTAGACGTCATTACTTAAAGTACGGATTCCTGTATGAAACTAAATCACCTTAGATGATGTATTTGTTATTGTTATAAGGTTATGTTGGTAGAATTGCCAGTAAACTAATGCAGTATTTATTTCAGAGTTTCTATATTCGACGACTTCATATTTTTCCTTCTTTTTAATCACAATAAAGATAAGCGTAGACATTTTTCGTTTTAAAGACTTTTTCCGTCTAAAGATCACAACGGAATCCATCTCGGTGAATGGAAGATTCATCTCGAAAGATTCAACGGTGTCGTCTTGAATTTGCCCGCGGGCGAAATCAGCGAAAATTGCAATATTCAAAATTAGCGATCAGCTTTCTTCATAATACCCGAGAGTTTTCTCTGTTCTTTTTCCAACCAAAAAAAAGGTAAAACGTCTGTATTTATATCATCAGGATTTAAAGAATTTTGATTAAGTATTGATGATGTAAAAATATCTGAAATAAACCAATTAATGGAAATTATTAATTAAATACTTAAAACCAGACTTTTGCATTGAAGGTTTTTCATTATGTTAAAAATTAAATTTCGTAAATCCAACAAATATTCTTACGTTTTACGATTTGTAGTAACTCTAGACTACTGCTACTTGAAAAGCCGCCATGTTTTATAAAGGAACAAAAGTACTGAAAAACTTTACACAGATGCCGTCTTCTCACAGATTTAAAACGTACTCTATGTAATATATGTTTTAAATTGTTGAGAATTTTTTAATTATAATTTTTTGTAGTTAACACCCCTTGGTGATGTTCACCCCGTCGTGATTTTGCTGGTTAGTTCTATACATTCTGAATAGTGAAACATGCTGTTTTTTCCAAATGAAATAGTTTTTTTCAAAGCTATGGGTTGTATAGAAAAATGTTGTATGCTAAACTTAAGTGGTAATTAGACAAGTGATGGCCCAACAGTACCGTGTTTTTCATTTTCGAAAGATGAAGAGAATCGTTAGAAATGAGTGAAATCAATTCATCGAAAGAAGTTCAGCCCTACTCCTTACACTAAAGTTTTCGAACTGCATTTCACTGAAAGTGACTTCAATAAATACTCTGGAGCCGTTCATAAGAAGACGGGTAAGGTTATAAGAGTATATATATATATATATATATATATATATATATATATATATATATATAGAGAGAGAGAGAGAGAGAGAGAGAGAGAGAGCGAGAGAGAGAGAGAGAGACAGACAGAAAGACAGAGAGAGAGAGCAAGAAAGAGAGACAGACAGAGAGAGAGTGAGAGAAAGACAGAGGATAGAGAGGATCTATATTATGTGTTTTAAAATTTACGTACTACAAAACTAAAACGAGCAGAAAATTTTATGGAACAGGCAGTTTCGTTGCTACCGATGAATCCCATGTATACCGATGTCTAGGTATATTTAAATACAATAACTAAATAAAATTGGGGTCCTAAACCGCAAAAAGGTAGAGTTGAAGGAATCTTTAAATTTTTTAATGCTGGAGCGTGGAACCCGATAAGGGCTGTAAATGGTTGAGTTTGAAACGTGATATTGGCAAAATGCCGTCTCACCCCTTTTCTTGGGTAAAAACGCAAATATTAGACGCGCCAGCACATATACGCCAAATATGTTTGCAAAGTAAGAAGCAGATTGTAGCAGTTTCATATTTCCTGGCTTTTTATGTTATTAGTGGATTCATTGATTATTTACATAGCTTAGTAATGCAATATTCAATTACCGTTGTTTTAGTTACCTTCATTGTTTATTCAAGAAACATTTTACTATAATATAAAAATTGGTTTAACTTTATTCTAGAAAATGTTTAGGCAAATATTAAGTAAGGTCTATTGTTTTTCTGAAAGTAGGATGATTTTTATGCTACGATCATTTCTTATTTTTTCATTTTAGATTGGACATTTTTTATATAATAAATGTATACTACTAGTTGTCTGAAGAAATTTTAGAACAGAATTATAATTCGTGTTTGCTTATAAGTATTGATGAAAGGGATAAAACAATGATATCTTGAGGCCCTTATACTCCTCGACATTATAGGTAATTATAAATAAAAAATTGTTTTCCTCACCTTATCTGATGATCATAAATTGCTTACTGAAATGCAAATGATAACATATATGTTTGTGACTTGCTGTTCGTTACATTTTCTCGCAAGGCCAGGTAGGGCTGGATCAAATTTGCGTGTATTATGAACCCTTTTATCAACAATTACATAATAAAAGAGTAAAACAGCAGCATATGCATTTATTACGATCATAGGTTTTCTTCAAGTTGTGCTCGGCAAGAAAGCTCTTTGCTCTTGTGGGTTCAGCTCATACATTTTGGCCAGAATATCTTTACGATTTGAAGTAAAAATCACACTTAAAATATTTTAGGATGAGATATTATCTGGGCAGTAGAAGAAGAATGTTGTTTAGCTGGCAGGTAAGTACACCAGAGAATATCAAGATTTAGCATAAGGTGGGTACTTCCACTAATGAGCATCCACTAAGCTAATCCTGTGGTAGGGATGGGAAGAGAGTACAAAGGCTAAATGCTCTACACCAATAAGGTCCCTCCGAGTTTCTAATAATAAACTATTACCTAGGAAACGTTCTATTGGGAAATTACATCGTAAGCATAAATTACGTAAGGATATCATACATAAGAACATTAGGTAACACCAAATGTGAAGAAAAGGTAATACCATACCACCACACACATTCACGGTGACAAGGGCGCATCTAGCAAACTCATAAACTCGCAGTAGGCCGTTATCACAAGTCGAAGGATAAGAAGAAAAATTATGATATGTAAAGGTAGAACCTAATATCTTTGTAGATGTATGACGTATATAGAGGTTGGCATGATTTGCTCAAAGAAAACATTAAAAATAGGCTCTGAATATAAACTTCTATTTAAACAAAATATATACTATTTTGAGAGAAATAAAATGTCGGTTTATATAATTACTGTGTTTTACGCTAAAGGATATTACAAACATAAAATTCCAAACCCTAAGTCTAAAGGTTTGTTCTCTTATCTAATACAAAATAATATGTTTTACTAATTACTTAACCTAATAGATCTACCAAATTCCCACATTTCAAGTTTGGAAATAAAATTCCACTCCCTTCACAGAGCTTGACTGGAACCTCTGTATAGGTTGCAAATTTTATTTAAAATATTTCGAGCTTTCTCACACCGAGTAGTCACTAAATGTATCAACCAATTAACTTTTTGTAATGACGACTCTGTAGAAGACATTATTACAGTCGACATTTATATATGTTATTAAATCATTGAGCTAAAATAAATAAATATTAAAATATTACCTCAAATTCAACATCATCTAGATAACACTTAATTATTTTCTCATTGTAATCTCTTCATAGTCATTTTTCGTATCTGTCCAAAGAGTCTATTTCTCTAGTTTCACCTTTTCACTCCATTAATATACAAATTGACACTAATGTATTCCGACATTATCCATTATCCAAGTCGAATTCATGCATCACTGTGGACAATGAATATGCCGTCTAACAGCTAGATTTTTTATATAAGATTGCGGCTTGGAAGCAGAAGTACGTTTTAGGGGTTAGGTTGTAAGTTACAGTATGTAAGGCGTATGGTATAGGTGGTAGTAAGTAAGACATAGAGGGTCTTAGTAGTGTGTATGATGTAGAGTGTAGGTAATAGTGCGTAAGGCGTAAGTTGTAGATGGTAGTATGGAAGATGTAAGGTATAGGTGGTACTGAGTACGAGATAGGTGGTGTGCGGGATTTGCGGTGAATGTAGCAGTGTGTAAGGCGTAGGGTGTAGGTGGTAGTATGGAAAACATAGGGTATAGGTGGTAAGACACCGGTTGTAGGTAGTGTTTAGGACCTAGAGTGTAGGTAGTAGTGCGTAAGGAGTAAGTTATAGATGATAGAAAGGAATATGTAGAGTATAGGTGGTAGTGAGAACGATATAGGCTTTAGGTAGTATTTAGTACTGGAGTTGAAGGTAGTAGTGTGTAAGGCGTATGGTGTAAGTGGTAGTATGGAAGATGTAGGATATAGATGGTAGTGAGTGAGACATAAGGCTTAAATAATTTTAGGACGTTCGGTGTAGGTAGTATTATGTAAATTGTAGGGTGTTTGTGATAATATGTAAAACGTATGGTACAGGTGGTAGTAAGACATCGGGTGTAACTAGTGTATAGGACATGGGCTATAGGTACTAGTGTGTAGAAAGTAGGCATTAAGTACTATTTATTAGGAATATTCTGTGGTTGAATTTATTAATAATAAATACACAAAAACCTCTTAACCACAAACTTTCTATAATTTACCCTAATGTACATTTCAGTTACAAAGTAACCATCCTCAGAGGGATAACATACAAAGACTGTCTTTGTATGTTATCCCTCTGAGGATGGTTACTTTGTAACTGAAATGTACATTAGGGTAAATTAAAGAAAGTTTGTGGTTAAGAGGTTTTTGTGTATTTATTATTAGGCATTAGGTAGTAGTAGTAGTCATGACGTAGAATATAAGTGGTAGTGAGTAGGACATAGAGTGTAGGTAGTGTGTAGGATATAGGCTGTAGATACTAATGTGTAGAAAGTAGGTTGTAGGTAGTAGTAGTAGTCATGACGTAGATTATATGTTCTAGGGAGTAAGACATAGAGTGTAAGTAGTGTGTAGGATATAAGCTGTAGGTACTAGTGTGTAGAAAGTAGGTTGTAGGTAGTAGTAGTAGTCATGGCGTAGAATATAAGTGGTAGTGAGTAAGACACAGAGTGTAGGTAGTGTGTAGGATATAGGCTGTAGGTACTACTGTGTAGAAAGTAGGCATTAGGTAGTAGTAGTAGTCATGACGTGGAATATAAGTGGTAGTGAGTAAGACATAGAGTGTAGGTAGTGTGTAGGATATAGGCTGTAGGTACTAGTGTGTAGAAAGTAGGTTGTAGGTAGTATTAGTAGTCATGACGTAGAACATAAGTGGTAGTGAGTAAGAGATAGAGTGTAGGTAGTATGTAGGCTATAGGCTGTAGGTACTAGTGTGTAGAAAGTGGGTTGTAGGTAGTAGTAGTAGTAGTCATGACGTAGATTATATGTTCTAGGGAGTAAGACATAGAGTGTAGGTAGTGTGTAGGATATTGGCTGTAGGTACTAGTGTGTAGAAAGTAGGTTGTAGGTAGTAGTAGTAGTCATGACGTAGAATAAAAATGGTAGTGAGTAAGACATAGAGTGTAGGTAGTGTGTAGGATATTGGCTGTAGGTACTAGTGTGTAGAAAGTAGGTTGTAGGTAGTAGTAGTAGTCATGACGTAGAATATAAGTGGTAGTGAGTAAGACATAGAGTGTAGGTAGTGTGTAGGAAATAGGCTGTAGGTACTAGTGTGTAGAAAGAAGGTTGTAGGTAGTATTAGTAGTCATGACATAGAATATAAGTGGTAGTGAGTAAGACATAGAGTGTAGGTAGTGTGTAGGACATGAGCTATAGGTACTTGTGTGTAGAAGGTAGGTTGTAGGTAGTAGTAGAAGTCATGACGTAGAATATAAGTGGTAGTGAGTAAGACATAGAGGGTAGGTAGTGTGTAGGATATAGGCTGTAGGTACTAGAGTGTAGAAAGTAGGCTGTAGGTAGTAATAGTAGTCATGACGTTGACTATTTGTTCTAGGGAGTAAGACATAGAGTGTAGGTAGTGTGTAGGACAAAGGCTGTAGGTACTAGTGTGTAGAAAGTAGGCTGTAGGTAGTAGTAGTAGTCATGGCGTAGAATATAAGTGGTAGTGAGTAAGACACAGAGTGTAGGTAGTGTGTAGGATATAGGCTGTAGGTACTACTGTGTAGAAAGTAGGCATTAGGTAGTAGTAGTAGTCATGACGTGGAAATTATGTTCTAGGGAGTAAGACATAGGGTGTAGGTAGTGTGTAGGACATAGGCTGTAGGTTCTAGTGTGTAGAAAGTAGGCTGTAGGTATTTGTAGTAGTCATGACGTAGAATATAAGTGGTAGTGAGTAAGACATATTGTGTAGGTAGTGTATAGGCTATAGGCTGTAGGTACTAGTGTGTAGAAAGTAGGTTGTAGGTAGTAGTAGTAGTCATGACGTAGAATATATGTGGTAGTGAGTAAGACATAGAGTGTAGGTAGTGTGTAGGATATAGGCTGTTGTAGGTAGTAGTGTGTAGAAAGTAGGTTGTATTTAGAGGGAGTAGTCATGACGTAGATATTATGTTACTGAGAGTAAGGCATAGAGGGTAAGTAGTGTGTAGGATATAGGCTGTAGGTACTAGAGTGTAGAAAGTAGGTTGTAGGTAGTAATAGCAGTCATGATGTGAATTATATGTTCTAGGGAGTAAGACATAGAGTGTAGGTAGTGTGTAGGCTATAGGCTGTAGGTAGTAGTAGTAGTAGTCATGACGTAGAATATAAATGGTAGTGAGTAAGTCATAAAGTTTACATAGCGTGTAAGATATAGGCTGTAGGTAGTAGTGTGTAGAAAGTAGGTTGTAGGTAGTGGTAGTAGACATGACGTAGAGTATAAGTGCTAGTGAGTAAAACATAGAGTGTAGGTAGTGTTTGGGATAAGCTATAGGCTGTAGGTAGTAGTGTGTAGAAAGTAGGTTGTAGGTAGTAGTAGTAGTCATGACGTAGAATATAAGTGGTATTGAGTAAGACATAAAGTTATCATAGCGTGTAGGATATAGGCTGTAGGTACTAGTGTGTAGAAAGTAGGTTGTAGATAGTAATAGTAGTCATGACGTAGAATATAAGTGGTAGTGAGTAAGACATAGAGTGTAGGTAGTGTGTGGGATATGTAATAAGCTGTATGCAGTAGTGTGTAGAAAGTAGGTTGTAGGTAGTGGTAGTAGTCATGACGTAGAATATAAATGGTAGTGAGTAAGACATAGAGTGTAGGTAGTGTGTGGGATAGGCTATAGGCTGTAGGTAGTAGTGTGTAGAAAGTAGGTTGTAGGTATTGTTAGTAGTCATGACGTAGAATATAAATGGTAGTGAATAAGACATAAAGTTTACATAGCGTGTAGGATATAGGCTGTAGGTACTTGTGTGTAGAAAGTAGGTTGTAGGTAGTGGTAGTAGTCATGACGTAGAATATAGGTGGTAGTGAGTAAGACACAGAGTGTAGGTATTGTGTAGGACATAGGCTGTAGGTACTACTGTGTAGAAAGTAGGCATTAGGTAGTAGTAGTAGTCATGACGTAGAATATAAGTGGTAGTGAGTAAGACATAGAGTGTAGGTAGTGTGTGGGATATGCTATAAGCTGTAGGCAGTAGTGTGTAGAAAGTAGGTTGTAGGTAGTGGTAGTAGTCATGACGTAGAATATAAATGGTAGTGAGTAAGACATAGAGTGTAGGTAGTGTGTGGGATAGGCTATAGGCTGTAGGTAGTAGTGTGTAGAAAGTAGGTTGTAGGTATTGGTAGTAGTCATGACGTAGAATATAAATGGTAGTGAATAAGACATTAAGTTTACATAGCGTGTAGGATATAGCCTGTAGGTACTAATGTGTAGAAAGTAGGTTGTAGGTATTAGTAGTAGTCATGGCGTAGAATATAAGTTGTAGTGAGTAAGACATAGTGTGTTGGTAGTATGTAGGCTATATTCTGTAGGTACTAGTGTGTAGAAAGTAGGCTGTAGGTAGTAGTAGTAGTCATGACGTAGAAATTATGTTCTAGGGAGTAAGACATAGAGTGTAGGTAGTGTGTAGGACATAGGCTGAAGGTAGTAGTGTGTAGTAAGTAGGTTGTAGGTAGTGGTAGTAGTCATGACGTAGAATATAAATGGTAGTGTGTAAGACATAGAGTGTAGGTAGTGTGTGGGATAGGCTATAGGCTGCAGGTAGTAGTGTGTAGAAAGTAGGTTGTAGGTAGTGGTAGTAGTCATGAAGTAGAATATCAGTGGTAGTGAGTAAGTCATAGATTGTAGATAGTGTGTAGGACGTAGGTTGTGGGTACTAGTGTCTGGGACATAGTGTGTAGAATGTAGTGTGTAGGATGTAGTGTTGTAGAAGTTTGTATGATATATTGTGAACAACGTACGGGATAGATAGTAGTGTAGGATATAATGTGAAATTAGTAGCTTGTAGTTAGAATGTGTAAAATATAGGGTGAAGATAGAAGTATGTAGCAAGTTGTGTATAGTATAATATAGTATGTATATAGAAGTGAGTAGGATTTAGTGAGTAGGGCGTAGTGAATGTTGAGTGAATGATGTAGCTTTTAGTTAGTAAAGTGTAGCCTACATAATTCCCCATCCGATCTGACTGGTATTCATTTATGTTATGACAATTTCCCCATTACTGAGGAAGCGTACTTTAGCCTATATACAAGAATATTCTACAATAGTAACTGCTACGCTATAATCTAAACAAAGCAACATACCATTTAAGGTTATGCACGTAATGCTAGATCCTGCAACACTCATTCCATACACCTCATACTACACGTTTTTACCTGCATAGTAAATACCGTTTTCCATAACTTACGTTAAAATTACTCACGGTACCTTACAAAAAGACATTCAACATTTATTTCACACGCTTCATCCTATAATATATTTACTACGTCTTTATCACCAGCTCCTGTTTGCTACCCCATGCAATATACTTACTATATACCCTACACTAATACGTACACACAAAGACATACAACCTTTATTTCACACGCTTCATCCTATAATATATTTATTACGTCTTTATCACCACCTCCTGTTTGCTACCCCATGCAATATACTTACTATATACCCTACACTAATACGTACACACAAAGACAATCAACCTTTATTTCACACGCTTCATCCTATAATATATTTACTACGTCTTTATCACCAGCTCCTGTTTGCTACCCCATGCAATATACTTACTATATACCCTACACTAATACGTACACACAAAGACATACAACCTTTATTTCACACGCTTCATCCTATAATATATTTACTACGTCTTTATCACCACCTCCTGTTTGCTACCCCATGCAATACACTTACTATAAACCCTACACTAATACGTACACACAAAGACATACAAGCTTTATTTCACACGCTTCATCCTATAATCTATTTATTACGTCTTTATCACACCTCCTGTTTGCTACCCCATGCAATATACTTACTATAAACCCTACACTAATACGTACACACAAAGGCATACAACCTTTATTTCACACGCTTCATCCTATAATCTATTTATTACGTCTTTATCACACCTCCTGTTTGCTACCCCATGCAATATACTTACTATAAACCCTACACTAATACGTACACACAAAGGCATACAACCTTTATTTCACACGCTTCATCCTATAATCTATTTATTACGTCTTTATCACACCTCCTGTTTGCTACCCCATGCATTATACTTACTATAAACCCTACACTAATACGTACACACAAAGACATACAACCTTTATTTCACACGCTTCATCCTATAATCTATTTATTACGTCTTTATCACACCTCCTGTTTGCTACCCCATGCAATATACTTACTATAAACCCTACACTAATACGTACACACAAAGACATACAACCTTTATTTCACACGCTTCATCCTATAATCTATTTATTACGTCTTTATCACACCTCCTGTTTGCTACCCCATGCAATATACTTACTATAAACCCTACACTAATACGTACACACAAAGACATACAACCTTTACTTCACACGCTTCATCCTATAATCTATTTATTACGTCTTTATCACACCTCCTGTTTGCTACCCCATGCATTATACTTACTATAAGCCCTACACTAATACGTACACACAAAGACATACAACCTTTATTTCACACGCTTCATCCTATAATCTATTTATTACGTCTTTATCACACCTCCTGTTTGCTACCCCATGCAATATACTTACTATAAACCCTACACTAATACGTACACACAAAGACATACAACCTTTATTTCACACGCTTCATCCTATAATCTATTTATTACGTCTTTATCACACCTCCTGTTTGCTACCCCATGCAATATACTTACTATAAAACCTACACTAATACGTACACACAAAGACATACAACCTTTATTTCACACGCTTCATCCTATAATCTATTTATTACGTCTTTATCACACCTCCTGTTTGCTACCCCATGCAATATACTTACTATAAACCCTACACTAATACGTACACACAAAGACATACAACCTTTATTTCACACGCTTCATCCTATAATCTATTTATTACGTCTTTATCACACCTCCTGTTTGCTACCCCATGCAATATACTTACTATAAACCCTACACTAATACGTACACACAAAGGCATACAACCTTTATTTCACACGCTTCATCCTATAATCTATTTATTACGTCTTTATCACACCTCCTGTTTGCTACCCCATGCATTATACTTACTATAAACCCTACACTAATACGTACACACAAAGACATACAACCTTTATTTCACACGCTTCATCCTATAATCTATTTATTACGTCTTTATCACACCTCCTGTTTGCTACCCCATGCAATATACTTACTATATACCCTACACTAATATGTATACACAAAGACATACAACCTTTATTTCACACGCTTCATCCTATAATCTATTTATTACGTCTTCATCATCACCTCCTGTTTGCTACCCCATGCAATATACTTACTATATCCCCAACACTAATACGTACACACAAAGACATACAAGCTTTATTTCACACGCTTCATCCTATAATCTATTTATTACGTCTTTATCACCACCTCCTGTTTGCTACCCCATGCAATATACTTACTATAAACCCTACACTAATACGTACACACAAAGACATACAAGCTTTATTTCACACGCTTCATCCTATATTCTATTTATTACGTCTTTATCACCACCTCCTGTTTGCTACCTCATGCAATATACTTACTATAAACCCTACACTAATACGTACACACAAAGACATACAAGCTTTATTTCACACGCTTCATCCTATATTCTATTTATTACCTCTTTATCACCACCTCCTGTTTGCTACCCCATGCAATATACTTACTTTATACCCTACACTAATACGTACACACAAAGACATACAACCTTTATTTCACACGCGTCATCCTATAATCTATTTATTACGTCTTTATCACCAGCTCCTGTTTGCTACCCCATGCAATATACTTACTATATACCCTACACTAATACGTACACACAAAGACATACAACGTTTATTTTACACGCTTCATCCTATAATCTATTTATTACGTCTTTATCACCAGCTCCTGTTTGCTACCCCATGCAATATACTTACTATATACCCTACACTAATACGTACACACCAAGACCTACGGATCGGTCGTATTCGGCACAAAAACTCTTTTTACTGCTACACAATAAATACAACAGTTTATAATACACTTTATGATTTTCACTGATTATACCCTCTATTTGACATTGTTTTTAGTTTAGTCTTAGTTTTAGTGGTGATAAGATTTAAATATTTCGATTTGCTGTTGAGTTTGAAAATAATTTTGAATATTATTACTACAAAAGTTATGTTTTTAGAAATTTTTATTTCCTTTTTGAATTAATTACTTTTTTGTGGCAATAAATGGTTCCAATAAACAAGCATTGACCGTATATTATAAATGTTGGTGGGTAATTTTTCTCGAAAATAAAAAAAATCCTACAACCTAGCAACGGGCCTAAACAATAGGAGATTTATTCCGTATTGTTTTAATAACCCAAAGGATTTAATTATTATGAATGCAAGAAATGAGTTTTACTGTCAATTTCATTTATTATAGAAATCTTATGGGTAGATCAGTTTCCCTTACTTAGAAAATCGGTAGTTTCCCCGTATTAAAATACCCTATCCAAACTAGAGAAAAATTAACAAAGAAACACTAATTGAAAGATATTTCTCAAAAAAATAATTTTTTTTTAAACTCTAAAACTAGGTTCTTTTTAAGAAACTCTGTGTTTCTAGATAGAAATTTTAAGACTATATTCCCCATTGCTTTTATGGCCCATGATGTAAAATTTTAATAAACTATTCCAAAAGTAAAACAAATTAGTCAAGATTTAAAGCCGAAGTTAAATATAAATATATATATAAATATATATAATACATTTTCTTGCTTAATAAGTTAAAACAACATAGGTTATTCAAATACAAGAATATTTATGAATTTATATTCAAAGCTTTTCGTTGGTAAACAGTACCTACATCATCAGGAATGAAAATTACAATAATGTAAGCTATGGGCCTAAAAACATATGTTAAAATAGAAATAGAATTGTTGCTAAATTTATACAAATTGCCAAATTTATTTTGTTGCTGTAAAATTATAGACATTGAATATAGCATCAAATTTAGAATGTATTTGTATTTGTTCTTTTATTAATTTGTTATTATTATTGTATTTATATATTTCGAATGCTTCATATATATTCATTATTTGTATTCATATGTATTCATACAAATACAAATACATTCTAAATTTAATGCTATATTCAATGTCTATAATGTTACATCAACAAAATAAATTTGGCAATTCGTATAAATTTAGCAACAATATTAATTCTAATTTAACATATGTTTTAGACCTATACCTTGCATTATTGTAATTTTCATTCCTGATGATGTTGGTACTGTTTACCAACGAAAAGCTTTGAATATAAATTAATAAATATTCTTGTATTTGAATAACCTATGTTGTTTTAAATATATATATATATATATATATATATATATATATATATATATATATATATGTATACAACAGGAAAATGAAATTTGTCAATACAGTAACCAGTGACAATATAGGCTTCGGTTACTAAGAGAGGTTACTAAGGAAAGCTAGTAAGGTTACTAACTTAGCTGTGATGATATTTCCCAGGTGTGAGACTTGATGTGTATTTTTTGCCTTAATCTAATTAAAAACCTTCCGCTTAAGCAGGTAAATCTATAGTACATGACATATGTAGTCTATACGCTGACTCAATGATAGCTGACACTGTCTATACTTTACTCAAAGCTCTTGCGTGGCAATAAATGAGCTGTTATCTTATGATAAGAATTGGAACTAAAAACTGAATTTCTTGCGGTATCATCTTATTAAGAATCTTATTGGTTTTTAAATTATTCATTTTTTTAAGAGTAACTCATATTTCAGTTTTAATTTTTATTACAGAAAATGTTTATTTAGTGTTTTGAAATGAAATCTTTAAAAATAAAAATCCTTTCAATTACTAAGTATGCTATTGCAAACAACCTACTTTTCAAGTGTTTGTTGTCATGTTTTCGGACACAGATGACAATCGCACAAGGCTTTATACGTTACATTACTTTTTATTTGACATTATGTTTTGTACAAATACAGATTTATGTTTATAGAAACATTAGCAACCTAAGGGAGTTCTAAATGTTTTTCTTGTCTCTGATAGTACCTTGCTATGTTCTGTATAAATACAGATTTCTGTTTATAGAAACTTTAACAACCTAAGGGAGTTCTAAATGTTTTTCTTGTCTCTGATAGTACCTTGCTATGTTCTGTATAAATACAGATTTCTGTTTATAGAAACTTTAACAACCTAAGGGAGTTCTAAAAGTTTTTCTCGTCTCTGATAGTACCTTGCTATGTTCTGTATAAATACAGATTTCTGTTTATAGAAACTTTAACAACCTAAGGGAGTTCTAAATGTTTTTCTTGTCTCTGATAGTACCTTGCTATGTTCTGTATAAATACAGATTTCTGTTTATAGAAACTTTAACAACCTAAGGGAGTTCTAAATGTTTTTCTTGTCTCTGATAGTACCTTGCTATGTTCTGTATAAATACAGATTTCTGTTTATAGAAACTTTAACAACCTAAGGGAGTTCTAAAAGTTTTTCTCGTCTCTGATAGTACCTTGCTATGTTCTGTATAAATACAGATTTCTGTTTATAGAAACTTTAACAACCTAAGGGAGTTCTAAATGTTTTTCTTGTCTCTGATAGTACCTTGCTATGTTCTGTATAAATACAGATTTCTGTTTATAGAAACTTTAACAACCTAAGGGAGTTCTAAATGTTTTTCTTGTCTCTGATAGTACCTTGCTATGTTCTGTATAAATACAGATTTCTGTTTATAGAAACTTTAACAACCTAAGGGAGTTCTAAAAGTTTTTCTCGTCTCTGATAGTACCTTGCTATGTTCTGTATAAATACAGATTTCTGTTTATAGAAACTTTAACAACCTAAGGGAGTTCTAAATGTTTTTCTTGTCTCTGATAGTACCTTGCTATGTTCTGTATAAATACAGATTTCTGTTTATAGAAACTTTAACAACCTAAGGGAGTTCTTAATGTTTTTCTTGTCTCTGATAGTACCTTGCTATGTTCTGTATAAATACAGATTTCTGTTTATAGAAACTTTAACAACCTAAGGGAGTTCTAAATGTTTTTCTTGTCTCTGATAGTACCTTGCTATGTTCTGTATAAATACAGATTTCTGTTTATAGAAACTTTAACAACCTAAGGGAGTTCTAAAAGTTTTTCTCGTCTCTGATAGTACTTTGCTATGTTTTGTACAAATACAGATTTCTGTTTATAGAAACATTAACAACCTAAGGGAGTTCTAAAAGTTTTTCTCGTCTCTGATAGTACCTTGCTATGTTCTGTACAAATACAGATTTCTGTTTATAGAAACATTAGCAACATAAGGGAGTTCTAGAAGTTTTTCTCGTCTCTGATAGTACCTTGCTATGTTCTGTATAAATACAGATTTCTATTTATAGAAACTTTAACAACCTAAGGGAGTTCTAAAAGTTTTTCTCGTCTCTGATAGTACTTTGCTATGGTCTGTACAAATACAGATTTCTGTTTATAGAAACTTTAACAACCTAAGGGAGTTCTAAAAGTTTTTCTCGTCTCTGATAGTACTTTGCTATGTTTTGTACAAATACAGATTTCTGTTTATAGAAACATTAACAACCTAAGGGAGTTCTAAAAGTTTTTCTCGTCTCTGATAGTACCTTGCTATGTTCTGTACAAATACAGATTTCTGTTTATAGAAACATTAGCAACATAAGGGAGTTCTAAAAGTTTTTCTCGTCTCTGATAGTACTTTGCTATGTTCTGTACAAATACAGATTTCTGTTTATAGAAACATTAGCAACATAAGGGAGTTCTAAAAGTTTTTCTCGTCTCTGATAGTACCTTGCTATGTTCTGTACAAATACAGATTTCTGTTTATAGAAACATTAGCAACCTAAGGGAGTTCTAAAAATTTGTCTCGTCTCTGATAGTACTTTGCTATGTTCTGTACAAATACAGATTTCTGTTTATAGAAACATTAGCAACCTAAGGGAGTTCTAAAAATTTGTCTCGTCTCTGATAGTACCTTGCTATGTTCTGTACAAATACAGATTTCTGTTTATAGAAACATTAGCAACCTAAGGGAGTTCTAAAAATTTGTCTCGTCTCTGATAGTACTTTGCTATGTTCTGTACAAATACAGATTTCTGTTTATAGAAACATTAGCAACCTAAGGGAGTTCTAAAAGTTTTTCTCGTCTCTGATAGTACTTTGCTATGTTCTGTATAAATACAGGTTTCTGTTTATAGACACATTAGCAACCTAAGGGAGTTCTAAAAGTTTTTCTCGTCTCTGATAGTACCTTGCTGTGTTCTGTTAAAAGCAAACTTTTATAGTGAGAACATACTAATGTCAGTATTTTAAATTATAAATTAAAGTAAACTCTAAAGTAAACGTAATATTTGAGGTTGACTTGGAACTTATTTTACACAAATAAAAGATTTTTTTGTAAATTAAGGAATACGCTAATCGTAATAACGTGACACAATTCGACAAAACTCAATTATTAGAAAAATATTATTTAGTAGAAAGATTTAGATCAATACACAGCTTCATAGTCTCGTTATCTAAAGAACGTTCTCTCCAGGGACGGTATAAGAACTTAATTACACCATCAATAAATATACACTATTACAACACACACACACACACATATATATATATATATATATATATATATATATATATATATATATATATATATATATTATATAATATATAATATATATATATATATATATATATATTATGAACATTTACATTAACAAATATATTTAATATTTAAATATGTACTTAATAGTTTAAATACTCTACAACATTATTATTATTATTATCAAACGAATACTTTCAGAAACTTATAATAAATTAGATCATTACTTCTTAGATATAATTTTAATATTGAATATCTACCTGCAATGTATTAATAAGTTTTGAACATAAACCAACTTATGGACGGGGAGATAGAGGGGAACTGGGAACATAGGATTCTATGGGAGTAAGTGCGACTTGATCTTTGTTGGAAACGTAGTAATATCATAACTTCTATCAACTTTTAGAAGATTTCGTAGAGGAAACCTTATCTTTATACAGCCATGTTTAGGAATTGAACTTCTTCTAACATTTAAAGTTTTATAAGTAAGCGCTCTCCTTCAACCTCGATGTAATCCATGCCACAAAACAACGTACATTGGTTGAAATATACTAATGTATTGTAACAATACACTGGATAAGGTAAACATTGGCTTAAATTATCAATGTAAGAAAAATAGTGGTTCCTTAGCAAAATATGTTTATTGGTGAACAGGCTTAATGGCCCAGTCATTTGAAAAACCTGAAAATATCAAGTAGATGCTAATGGACTGCAGAAATGGGCATTTTTACCTGACAATGTAAACATTATTTTAATATATTATTAAACCTTATGTTCTCTAACTCTCAACATGAAGTGTTATTTGAGGATTCGCAAAACATAAAGAAGAATAGAAGCTCGTTTTAGTTAATAAAACTGAATACTTTTTGCGTCTTCCGAACTAACCCCTGAAAAGGTTACGTTAGGAAAGCATTCATTTTAATATATTCTTCATGCGTTATTTATTTTTTCAAGCTAGTTATTCTAAAATGAAATTAACGCTGTATTAGTTTGTAAAGGTGCCACTCTAGCACCACATAACTGCTACTCCCAATAAACTCCTTCACTACCGGATTCTAATCACCTCATGTAATTTTATAGAATTAAGGGGGAACATCTTTTAGGATGTGCTTAAAGGAACTAGGAAAACATTTTCTTTCAGATGGTTTCTGGCAAAGGTTCGATAAAAAATGACAGCCTTAGCTCTGTATTGCCTTAGTCGCTGACCTACTGCAAAATCAAACTTCTATGAAACCTATAATTTGTTTTCTGCGTCATTTCTCAACCATCCAACCATGATCGGCCACAGCAAATCGTGGCAAGGCACAGGTATTTATTTATAAATTACAAACAAGAAATGCGGGTTATAAGTTACAAGGCAAATAAATGATAATTGCTTCATAACTTTCTTATTTAATTATTTTACCTGAATAAATTCTAAAAGTGTCTACATAATACAAATATATACTAAAAACTATTTTTTTAAACATATATGAATATTCATGTTGTTTTATTATGACTGTATTATTATTAGAACATATTATTATAGATATTCTTTAAAATTCACAAAAATAAAAAAACTTTTCGCGTAAATGTAGCAAAAACACTGAAAATATACAATAGTCATTGTAGTTGAACTATAATATTTGTTAAAGGTATTCCATTGTGGATTTAGGGGGTGTAATGATAACACACGAGTATGATCGCGTATATGTAAAGTATGTTAGATATGTAGTATGAAGGAACAGGATTTTGAGGGAGGCTACAGAACTAACGACTTTAGGAAGAGAAATGCTTGATTTATAACGCCACAATGTTCTCTTTTTGAGAAAATATGGCGCTCACAGGAGGAATTTATTACGGTCACAGACAAACGTCTGCACTACACACAAACATACTTAGATTTCTGATAAGGAGTAAAAATAATATTAATTTCTTCTACTGAGATATGATAACTGTAGGTAAAGCTAGCTACCGAACAGAAACTGAATTCTAATTGTAAGAACCAAATATCATTATGTAAAGTTTAAATCAAACAACAATAATTGTGATTAATTTCTAAACTTTAGAAGTGGTTCTTTGTCTATAATAAAGCCTGTTCACTCAAGTTTCTGTCCCACCCTATAAAATTCAACGATGTTTCCTTTCAACATCCACAGTGAAGCTCGGTCTCCCGGTACGGTGAATAAAAATAGCCTAAGTATTTTAAACAATTTGAAATGGAATAGTCAACTTAGTACTAAAATGGAATTAGTTCGAAAATAAACGATAGAAGTGTTATTTAAGCAAATAAAGTTAATATTTTCCATCACAAATTAAAAATGGTAGTGATTTTATTAATGGTAGTTTGTCTAGAATGTCAAGAGGGAATGCTGCTGATAATGGAAAAATTCTACCAGAACAAAAGAAAACCTTGAAGAATGAAATGAGGCATTGATTAGTCAGTACAACTCTATATTAAAAAATGCCAATTAAAGATTGAGACATTTATCTACAAGACGATGTAGGTTTATCACTAGTATTCTGACACTTCCCGCAAAAGAAATATCTTCAATACAGGCTTTTGCCGCTCCCAGATCAACATACCACCAATATCAAACGAACCTCTGCATCATAGAACCGCACAGTCATAAACTACCTGCATAAGGTACCTATTATAGATATAATTTAATAAATAAAAAATAATCACTTACGTTTCTCAATGTCTACGTTCACCTAATAACTGAATTCAAACACTACACATTCTTTCATCGCATAGCCACGGTAGGTTATCCATTGTAGGCATTAACAATGTTTTGCTTCAATTCTTTATATTTTCAAATCAAACTACTTATTCTAGTTAGATACTTTGTGGATTATTTGTAAAATATATTTTAATTAAAATAGTGCTCTATTAGGGGATACAAGTATAAACGAAAAATAATTAGAGTGGTAACGTAATGGAGAAAACTCACAGACACGTTCATGTGAACAAAATTATTTTTCTATTAGATTATTACAAATATAGATTTTACTCGGGAATGGTAACGAGCCTATCCCACAGGTGAATTAAGTGATTTCCCCAAGACTATTTTAGGGGAAAAAATGAACATTAAAGTTATTTGTAATTTACACATACGAATAGAAAACTACAATGTTTTGTTAGGTTTTCTAATGATTTTGAAATATTTTGTCTTTTCTCACAGTCAATACACCCTTCTCTTCGCTGCTCCAAGCAAATATGCTGATCGTAGTTAGCACACTTAAAACGAGTAAAACTCGGTTTCGGCTGGAAAAATAGCTCCAACCTTTTGTTCAAGGCTCTCTAAAAACTTCTTGAATGGGGCTTCTTGATGGTCTACCAACACCTTCAGTGAATAGCTTGAAGTTTGTAGAGAATACGTATTGTTTGTCGTTGCAAAACTATAGTGGTAGTGAGCTGCACACATATGCCTTGGTAAACTCTCTCCTCGACGTGTATATCTTGTTTCTTGAAATATATTTATGAACATAAACTCAAGATATAACTTGTGAGCATTTGTTTACCATTCTGTGTAAAGCAATCGCAATTTATCTCCTAGTTTTTCGGAAACATAAAATGAAAGATAAAATTTCATCAAAATTGCCTAAATCACCTTTAGTGATTTTAAAAAAATCGATGATATCTGGTTTATTCTTTATTGTTTGGTAATATTTAGATGCATAACTTGTTCAGAAACAGTAGTCTAAAAGTCATTATCACTTTTATAATCATGACTAATACCAGACGGTTCCCTCTTATCTTGTTGACTTGCCATTCTATTTGCATCGTCTGAAGGACAAAATCCGTGTATGTACTTGTTTCGTCTACTTCAGTGTATTTATTGTGCTCGGAAACTTCATCTCTATCTCAAACACAAATCAATATATATATATATATATATATATATATATATATATATGTGTGTGTGTGTGTGTGTGTGTGTGTATTTATACTAATTCTAGGAATAAAACTAATAACACCTGTAAAAATGTACAATAGAAGTTCATTTAACAAATATTAACACAAAAAGTGAATCAGTGGTGTAAACATAGTATACGGACGACAGACAGGTCATTGACAAGAGGTAAAATATGAAAATTACCGAAAATTCCGATAAACAATGAATTTCACTTGGGAATGGAAGGTTTTGTAAACGGCATTGCTACAAACCCCACATAATCAATAAATTACCTGTATTTAATGGAGCGGAGTCTGAAAGAATAAGTGTTACCGTTCCCGGGTTGAAATAAATATTACATTTAATAATAATAAATATTTCAACTAAGACAGTAAATAAAGTTAATTATATATTAATGATAATTACTTATTTTACTCACTTAATATACGAAACACAATTCCTTTTACGTATATAAATAAATATATATATATATATATATATATATATATATATATATATATATATATATATATATATTTGTGTGTTTGTTTGTATGTATGTGTGTGTGTGTGTGTGTGTGTGTGTGTGTGTGTGTGTGTGTGTGTGTGTGTGTGTGTGTGTGTGTGTGTGTGTGTGTGTGTGTGTGTGTGTGTGTGTGTGTGTGTGTGTGTGTGTGTGTGTGTGTGTGTGTGTGTGTGTGTGAGTGTGTGTGTGTGTGTGTGTGTGAGTGTGTGTGTGTGTGTTGTAACGGGAATAAATTAGGGGTTGAATAGTTACAGTAATTATTTTAAATTTAAAATTTTTAAACTATGTAATTTATAAAAAGTAAATAGTAAAGCCAAACTGCTTACACCAAGTAAAACCTCCTTACACTTCACACTAGCGCACAAAGAATTGTGATATTTTGAAATCGACAAGGGAAAAGGGGTGGCTAAAGTGCGGACAAAGCAAAAAAGGTTAACGTGGATAGAGTGTTCAAAGTGTAAGGACGGCGACTCAAAGGTGTATTAAGAGACAAATGCAGTGCTAGAAGGAACGGTCGTGCTAAAATTACCACTACAGGCGGGGGGGAAACAAATACATCAAAATAAACAGAAAATTAAATTATATTGCCAACAAATTTATTTTAAAAACAGGATTGAAAATAAAATATAAAACTAATATCAAACCACAAAATAAAATAAAACAGAACACCAACAACAAAGATAAACTACAAGCACCAGGGGTATACAAATTAAACTGTCCAAGCTGCAACGAATTTTACATTGAGCAAAAAGTCGAGGAACACACAAAGTAACCCAAACAAAACACCGATTCAGCATTTGCCAATCATCTAAAAGAAACAGGACGAAATAGACAGACATTAACCATAGCCTAGAAATCTTACACATCAACAAATAGGACCACATCTTAACACACTAGGAGAATAAGAAATTTACAAACACACAAAAACTAAAAAGAAAAACATATTAAACAAAATACCCAATACAATTCACACATTCTCTTTGATACTATCGAAAACCTGCTTTTAAAACCGTGACCGCCTAACCTAACAACAACTTCAAGCAGAAGACTTTGAAGAATATCTCCACGGAGAGATCGAAAAACTTCTGTCTCTATAGGTTTTAACAAATTTACACAATAAATTAAAGTTCGGATAGTCATAAACTAATGTAAATGTGATAAATTAAGTTTCACCGAACTTAATGGATTTAATATATATATATATATATATATATATATATATATATATATATATATATATATATATATATATACATATATATCTGTGTGTGTATTAAATAAAATCATTACTAAATGAAATATTTACAACATATGGTATAGTCAGTCAATCTATTTAAATTAAACTATTTAAAACCCCTTCAGCAACATGCAGTTTAGTAGTTTTTATAACCATTTGTTAATGCTGACCGTATAAACGAAACGTATATAATACTCACTTAACCATTTTGTAGCGGGGATGTTTATAGATGTTTAGTGATTATAAATAAACTCATTTGTTCTTAATGACATCGCCGTTAAAATATGTTAAATTTATTTGAAAGTAATTTATTTTGCTGGTATAAATTTCCCGTAATCTTTTTTAAAGTCAATACACTCAATACTTGAACATCGTCAGGAAGTGAGTGTGAGTGTCTGTGCGCGCGTGTGTTTGTGTTGATATATAATGTAACTAAAACCTAATACACACTAAAAATTGTTTTAGAATCCTTGATATCCTTTTTTAGAAACGGTTTCAAAACCATTACCATGGAAATGATCAGTTCCATTCTTTTTATTCAAAGTATTTTTTAAATTTTGTTATAAAGATTTTTCAAATCATTCAGATATATTTTATGTAATTAATATAAAAAACATTATATCTGCATATAACTGTTTAAAATGGAAAATAAGTATCTTTATGGGCACACTATATGTGTCATTTGTGCTAAATCTTATATGTGTTTACAAATGCCTTATAACTATATGTGTTACAAATTATAAGTGTGTTACTAATGACCTTTAACTTCATCTATGCTGTATCTATAAATTTACATAAAGTGCAATACTTATAAACATATGATTCTTTGTAGCACATATGTTTTAATTTTGTAAAAGTATTTTATTAGATAATTATTTTCCTGAAGATGCTGATACTATTTTATCGGCGAAAAGCTTTGAATAAATATATTCTTTATAAGTATACTTGTTTTTGAAATATTTTTAATTTATTAAATATATATATATATATATATATATATATATATATATATATATATATATATATATATATATATATTTAAACAACATGGGTTATTCAAATACAAGAATTTTTATTAATTTATATTCAAAGCTTTTCGTTGGTAAACAGTACCAACATCATCAGGAATAATGAATCCTGATGATGTTGGTACTGTTTACCAACGAAAAGCTTTGAATATAAATTAATAAATATTCTTGTATTTGAATAACCTATGTTGTTTTAAATTATTAAACAAGAAACCATATTATATATATATATATATATATATATATATATATATATATATAACTTTCAATGTATGTACTTAGACAAGAAGCCTTAGTATTTATGCCAGTTAACTTTCAAAGATTCATATTATCTTCATTAACGAGCATCAACTGAACAGGGTGTTGTAGAAGACTGCCAAGTGTGTGGCATTTCCGTTGTTACGTGGTGTACCGTTATTGTTTTATTTTCGGATTCACTGCACTGTAGACAAGTTTTAGTTTGTCTTTTGGTTAATTTTGTCTATTAGGTTGATTAATTTATTGTTTTTTTTTTATTTTAGTTGTTTTTGTTTGTTTATGATATTATTTTTGTTTATAAATTTGTAGTTGTTCCTAGATTGTTATTTTGAGGCCTTTTTGTACTATTTGTATTAGGTGTATGTTTTCTAATGTGGGGAATGTATGTTTGTTTTTGGTGGCGTGTGTAGCTAAGTTTGAGTTGTAAATTTTACGTTTGATATATGCATTCAGGTGTTATTTATATCTATCTTTTCATTTCATTCTAGTTTGGTTGATGTATAATTGGTTAAAATCTGGGAATTCGATTTTATATGTTGAGTTGTTAGTTGTGGGACATATGTTTTCTTTTTGGTTTATATAATTGATTATGTTTCCTGTATTTTTGTAAGTTATATATCGGCCAAACTAAAAAGAAATGAAAAGATAGATATAACGAACACCTCAATGCATAGATCGAATTTGACATTTACAACTCAAACCTAGCTACAAACGCCATAAAAAACATACATTCACCACATTAGAAAATATAAACCTAATGAAAAAACTACAAAAATGCCTCAAACGACAATCTGGGAACAACAAAAAATTTATAAACATAAAAATTTCATAAACAAACAAATACAAATTAAATAAAATAAAACTGATAAATTATTCAACCACATAGACAAAATTAACCCCAAAGAAACGTTTCCCACAGTGCAGTGAATCCGAAAATAGAACAATAACGGTACTACACCACGTAACAACAGAAATTCCACACACCTGCGAATCTACTACAACACGACAATGAGCATACAATCGATCTTTGAAAGTTAACTCGCATAAATACCAAGTAGTATTCTCGTTTAGGTACATATAGTGAAAGTAATAACGTAATACAAGAAAGCAGTGTTGCAAATTTATATATATATATATATATATATATATATATATATATATATATATTTATATTATATATATATATATATATATATATATATATATATATATGAAAACCAACGCAGACAAATCAAATAATACCTAATTATTCAAACCATCCATACAACCATTTAAATATAAATTTGCAACACTGCTTTCTTGTATTAACTTATCACTTTCATTATATGTACTTAAACGAGAATACTACTTGGTATTTATGCGAGTTAACTTTCAAAGGCCAACATATTTTATTCATATACAAGAATATTTATTATTTTATATCCAAAGCTTTTCGTTGGCAAACAGTACCAACAAAATCAGGAATGAAAATTACAATCTGTTGTAATTTTCATTCCTGATGATGTTGGTACTGTTTGCCAACGAAAAGCTTTGGATATAAAATAATAAATATTCTTGTATTTGAATAACCTATGTTGTTTTAAATTATTAAACAAGAAAACGTATTATATATATATATATATATATATATATATATATATATATATATATATATATATATTGATTCCATTGGATGTTTAAATGGTGAAGTTGATCCCGGAAATAGAATTTAGAACTTCCCCCTTCTGACGAAGAAAAAGACATTCTGACAAATAATAATCCTCTGCATATGGATAGTGTGCAAACTTAGAAATATACACGTTTAAAATTGACCTCTATCGTGGACTTTAGTAAAGAGGCCTCCTGGTTGTTATAGCTGGCTCCTATAGGATATAATGTCACCCGCGGTTACAATATGATTCTCTTTCGTTGCCTGGTATCTTTTCCACACTACCTACTACAACCAACTCACCTATTGTTAATAGGAGATTTGAAAAATTCAGGTTTACAGCCAACAGCTGTTCATATAGGGAGCAGTGCCAACTTTAAAAACTAATAACTAGTATCTGCTGCTTTAAGGATGGATCCGCGTGATTACAAACAAAAATGGTAATATAAATATTGCAAACAAATATAAATGGTTTCTTTTGTGGAAAAGATAAAGATTAGTTTAGGGAGTAGGGCAATTTAACTTTCAGGAATAACTGAATATCAAATGCTACGTGGTAGAAATTGATTGAATTTCATCCCACGTGATCTGAATAAAACGATGTTTACTGCATTACTACCCAAATGTAAATATGAGTAATTTTATAAGCAATTAATATTATAAACAAGTAGAATAGAAAAATAAAGATATAACAAAGAAATAGTAAAAATATGCTACGCGATTAAATTTTTTTTCCATTTTTTTGGAAACGTACTTGCGTACAAAAATACTATAAAATGTTTTAAAGATTAGGTTCTGAAATATACAAACATTAACCTAAATCTAATTTACTTTTAGCTTACTTTAAATGCTAAAGGAACTTGACATAGATGCTACTTGAGCAAATAATTATAAGTAAAAGTATTATAATTGCTATTCGGAGTAAAATTTTATTTGTAAATGTAAAGTCAGTGTTTCAGGATATTAGCAAAACAATTATATAATTCTAAACATATATAGTTGGTCAATTTGTAACGATAATGGCCTTGAGGTCGGTTAAAAGTTTGACATTTAATTGTAGTTAAAATCTATTCAACCATTCATTAACAATTTTTCTCTTCCAATAAGAACATTTTACTTGAGAAGTTGTCAAATCTCTAGAAAACTCTCTATGTATGTTAAAAACCAATTTCCCGTTTTTCCGTTTAGAGAGAAGTTTGTCAATATTTGAGCATTGCTTGGAAACGTCACTGTGGAAAGTCTATTCTTGTACAACGTGTCCCCTATATATGATGAAAGCTAACACAAGAACCCGGTAAGCTGTTAGTGCCCCAGGCACATACTTTTTGTTGTGTTGAACCTTGGAACACAAATCGTATCTTGACAATAAGTATTTTGCTGTCTACTAAATGTAATAGTAGTCTATTATTAAGATAATTGTAATAAGAATAATAATAATTTAAATTTGACAAGACATTAGACAAAAAAATTACAGTCAAGAGACTTTATATACATTATCAATGATTTGTTTTTGCTATGTCAAACCGAGCTAATATTATTTTAATATAATCGTTTAAATATTGAAAACGCATAGGTGCACATTAAACAAATTTAACGATTTTCTTTAGTAGGTATTATTTTCTTTCCATTGAACTTTATGTATATACTAAAATATATGGTCTGTATTTTACATTTATTAAGGGCCATAAGGACTTCATTCCTATCTAATTAGTGCCGTACAGTTTAACGTTCAACTATCCTCAATGTTCCCAATTTTAATTCTCTCACTGTTCTTCCTTAGAGAATAACAACTAATCTTGAATTCAAGATTTTACAGTAAGAATTTTCTTTATATTGTTACTTAAAAGCACTTATTTTTTAATATTAGAATTGAAACATTTTTAGAAGATAATACTTGATTTAGAGTATTTTCAATTGGATTTGGATGGTACAATTAAGACATTTCCTCTTGATTTCTATCAGACAGCAGTCTTTGTAGCTAGATTGCAATTATACTCGTAAAATTGACTGGTTACTTGAATTTAAATTTCATTTCTTGTCTACAATTACATAGAAATATTCAAAAAAACGCATACATGCCAAAATTACACAATTATCACAATGTATTTAAAATAAATCAATATGAGAAATATTTGAACAACCAAGCTGCCATTACCAGTGACAGCTAAACACTAATTACTATGTTATGAGTTACTCATAAACTTCACTATTTCGAATTCTTCTTTACAAAATTATATTATTAGTATATTCTTTTTGATAGTAGACAAAATAGTGTTCATTTTAGAACAATCATTTATTGGAAACAACGTAAGATGTTCTCTCCTAATATATAAAAGGATTAGTGGCAATGTATTTCTAAATAAAAATTTTTTTAATATATTTCCATAAATCATTATATTTCAATACAATTTTTATTCAATATTATGTTATAGCTACTCAATTCAAGAGTAGGTAACTGAGTATAAATAATTATGATTTACCTGTCTAATAATATTTGACATAGTTAGTGGTAGCCCCATATAGGAACAGTATTAATAATTAGTCATACTCCTGTAACTCTAAAATTATGAAACTCTAATTAATTTTTAATAAACTAGCGTTGCTGCGATATCATAAGAGGGGAATGTCTAGCAGACTTGTTGAACAAATTCAATTTTCAGTGTATCAGCTTTATTTAATATAGGTTTATGTACATTGAAAATACATTTCAAAGAGTTTTTTTTTTTTTTTATTTCTTGTATTCTTATGAAGCTTATGGTTAGTTTAAAGTTGTAGAATTAAATATTTTCGATAATTAAACTTTGTATATTCCTATATTCCTCGTACATTTTAACGTATATTTTTAGCCTCCTGTATTATTTAATATATTTATTTTCCATACAGTATTTTTTATTTATATCATGTTTTGTTAGGTCCAGGTGAAGCCAGCTAATTATAGTAAAATTACAGCAAAAACGTTTATTGCTGCATGTTTATATGCATTTTGGTAAAATTATCACATACCTGTTTTTGGGTTCCCATGATCACTTGGATTTCCTTACTAATGGTTGCTACGGCGATTGGTTGAAGATACCAATATATTAAGATATCAGGATTCGATTGTGGCAAACTGGAACCCATAGCTGGTGATGATCATGGAATTTCGTAATTTGAGGGTATTTTTTCCTTTGACATATATTACGGACTGATGAAAATGTCCTTAGGCTTTGCACATTCAAATTATAGACTAGCTGGGGATATTTTTAAACCAGATATAAAGAACAAAAATGGTCGTTTAAAACGAGAAAAATTGTTCGAATTGCGCTACACATTTCATTGAAGAGAGTCATGTACCGCAAGAAATGAAAAATACAATGAAACTTTTACATCAAGTTGATAAGGAAGGACGTTTAAATATTTTAGAAAATGTTTACTCAAACATATAGAAATATTTCTAACAGAAATAAAAAGGAGTATTAGGTTAATTTCAATAAACATATATTTTGTATCATATTGCTTCTAATATTTTGTTATTAAATATTTGATCATACATAAAAATACTGAATAAAGTAACTATTTTGATCGCGCATAATATTGTAGCGTCCACTATAGCACAGACAATTGAATAACCGCAGTGTAATCTCCCAGCTATATTAATTTCCACAGGGGGACAATAATGTCTGCACGAAGTACCGAACAGATAGAGCAATATCAGCAAACTATAGCTATAAAGCTACATAATGTAAACAAATTTATAGCTACGGTTGAATATGCTCATTAGACTATTAAAGGGCACTTTGATACTAATCGAAAATAACAATACTTCGTTACTAAGAAAATAAAGATTTTAACTTTAAACTAGAATTATAACGATAACAATAAGTTATGAGCCTGCATGACAAAGGGCACGCTGGTGTAGGGTGGGTGTGGTATTATTCTTCTACAATCGTTTAGCAATTGTTATTACATATGTACTCAAACATTACATTACAAAATAGTTTTAGGAATGATAAAATATAGGAAAGGTTTTCGTCCGATCTTTTTAAGTCAATATATTTGATATAATTATAGATGACGTCATTTAGGAAAAAGAGAAATCTTTTTACGTTTCGAAATAATTTAAACGTTTATAGTTTGATATCTACTTTATATTAGTTTGTTCAGTTAATTACAAATAAACAGATTAAAATATATTTTATTTCTATTTTGCAAACATTTTTTAATAATGATTTGTTGTTTTTTACTAATTGTATATATATATATATATATATATATATATATATATATATATATATAGACCTATTTATTGATGCTGTCAGAGGGTTAAATATCGAAATGGTTTTCCTGAATAGAATTTATAATGCCCTCCCTTCTGACAAATAAAAAGAAATACTGATAAATAACAATTTTCTGGCCGTGAACTGTGTGCTTACTAAGAAATATAAAAATTTTAAAAGTTACCTGTGCCGTGGATTTTAGTAAAAGATTTCCTCTTGCTTATCATTGCTCGCTCGTTTAGGCGACACCAGATCATCGATATGATGTCACCTGCAGTTATCAGGTTCACACGCTTTCCTTGTCTGGTACCTTATAGGCACTATCTAAATAAAATCACTCACTTGAATACTTTTTATAAGGTCCAAAACATTCAGGTTTATAGCAAACAGCTGTTCATAAATGGAGCACTTCGGCCTGCTGCTCCCGCGCAGCAACTATGACAACTAGTAAGTATTTTCTTTTGTTTTATGTGCAACTTACCGTATATAATAGTAAAATATATAGTTTGTATTCTTCAGTTTTTGGAACCCTTATATACAAACCCTCGACTCTTAACTTCCGGGTCCCATACCGTTTGACGTTCAACTCCCCTTGATATCTCCAATTTTCCCCCTTGCATTGTCCTTACTTGGGGAATAGCAATATATCCTGAAATTCAAGAATTTTCAGCGACCATTTTTTATGGGATGTTACTTAAAAGAATTTATTTTTTTATAATTAGTATTTAATTATTTTTAGAAGATATTTGATATTCGAATGTTATCATTTGCATTTGGATCGTATAATTTACACATTTTCTCTTGATTTCTATCAGACAGCAGTCTTTTTAGCTAGATTGCAATTATAAGCTTAAAATTTACTGGTTATTTGATTTCAAATTTCATTTTCTACAACTAAAATGACATAGAAATATTAAAAAATTTCAAACATGCTAATTAAGAAAAATAATACGAGAAATGTTTGCACAACCAAGCTTCCTTTATCAGTGACAGGTAATCACTTATTACTATGTTATTATAACTCATAAATTTTATATTTCGAACTCTTTTTTATTAGTCTATAATTCTTAACAGGAAATTAAGTTCATTTTGGAGAAAGGATTTATTATAATAAAAAGTATGAAAATAATATAGGCCAATTGAAAACAACATAATATGTTGTCTCCACATGCATAAAAGGATTAGTAATATAATATTTGTATCAGAAATTTTCAAATTAAATTTTTCAAAATTATAATAATACAATACAATGTCTGTTCGAGAGAATTATAAATGCATATAAATAATTATGAGTTACCTACGTAACAATCATTGACATTAACGGTGGTAACACCATATAGGAACATTATTAATATTCAGTCATGCTTCTCTTTAAACCTACAAATTATGGAACTTCAACTACTTTTTAAAATTCTATTGTTGGTGCGATATCAAAAAATATGACGATTGGTTGAAGATACCAAGATATCAGCATACGATTATGGCAAGCTGTAACCCACTGATGACGAAGAGTCATGATATCACGAGATCTCACTCCTATTTTTTTGTTGGACATATATTACGACATTTTTCGCGACCTATAGGGGCCATTACGGACCGAGAAAAATATTCTTAGACTTTGCACATTCTAGTGAAGACTAGCTGGAGAACCTATATTTTCTGTCATTTGTTTCAGTTCCGTATCTATAAAATGAAACCCAATTCAAATCTCTACAACCATTTTACCCTTTTTCTTTTTTATATGGACTTGGCGTATAAAAAAACAACGCCAAATAGATAGCTGTTAAAGATAACTTATAGGAGTGCATTAAATTCGTATGTTAGGTATGCTGTACGTGTTTGATACACGTTTATTTATTTTCGTTGAATTTACAAATTTCTCGTTTGCTTAAATGTTTTACTATGTCAAAGTCTTGGTTACATTTAATTACATTTTATTAAAATTGTATTATGTTTAATGATTGTATTCTTGGTTAGATTGTTTTTAAATAACTTTTATTTATTTGTTTAATACAAAGAGACGAGCAACAAATCCTTGGTTGCGTTTAGACAAAATATTGAAGTAACAAAAAAATACATAAAAAAACAGAATTTACTTATAATGTTCCCTTACCGAAAAGTAAAAAATAATGTTTTAAGTAACGAAAACGTAATTTTAATAAGTTTACTAGCCTTTGGCGCATGTTGCAGCTCCCAAAATCATAATGTTTGCAAAATTAAAAAAACCAAATCAAATATCTAAAAATAATATTTGATTTTACTGCACTGCTAGAGGGTAGAACATGTTTTTCTTCATCTTATTAGGCTTAAAAAAATACAAATTTTAGGTGTCGCAACACGTGAGCATGCAACATATAATTATCCAAGGTATAATCTCGAATGTTCCAAATTTAATCCAGCAATGGTCACTGATCGTCCTTGTGCATTGTTTATGGTTATTGCGAATCCAAAACCCAAAACAGATTGTAGTCGTTTGTAGATCTGATGAAATAATTGGTATTCATGGAATAAAAACCATCTATCCATTGAACTTGCTACTAATAATTTTTGTCTGGATCAAGTTGGGTGTCAGTTTTTTTGTGGATAGTCTGGTTCCGTTGCACAGCTGTGTTTGATTCAAATTTCACAAGAATATTATCGGCGCTCCTACCTTTATTACCAATAAGTGTTATAGCAATAGTTGTACATAGAATAGAGCAATTTTAAACAGTTTAAAATAATTATTATTATATTGATATTTTTACATAGGGTTTATAATTTGTATGTTATATAATTATTTTATTGTATCTTACCATATATATATATATATATATATATATATATATATATATATATATATATATATATATATATATATATTATGGTTTATGGTTTTTCAAGATCGTTTTTAAACTTTATAATTTTAAATTAATATTTTATGCATAAAAAATTCGTTAATTTAGTTTATGTTTGTCTAGCTTTAAAATTAAATAGAGCTTCATGTAATGTCAAAGGTTAATTAGGCACCGGTTTCAGAAACACCAGCTTCCACCTCTTTAAAATTAATCTGTGAAAGCACGTAAACAAAAATTAAAATATTATATTAAGGTAATGAATTCTAAAAAATACAGACATTCCAAGAGACCTATCCAAAAATAAAAAATTGATTTATTATGTTACTGAATCGCATCTTCTAATTTAGACCTTCTGCTCTCAAACAATTTGTATTTCAGCGGAGCATGAGAGTATTAACAAAGTTTTAGAAATTAGTATCTATAGATATTCTGCAGTATAAAATTTAACCCAATCGTGTTATTCATTGAATAACAAGTTTCAAGTTATCGAGTATGAAGAAAAATATCAAATTTTGATCTGTTTGGGTATGCAAAAGTATGTTTTGTTATAAAACAGTTACTTATATTTGACAATCAACAGGTTCAAGAAACTAATAAACTGTAATTTTTTTCACGTAATTCTGAAATCAACGGATATTTTGAATTATTAAATCCAAACCATTATCAAATTTCCTAATTAAATGTAGAAATTAATTTGATAAAGATAATCTACTATAGCCTCCGAAGTTTCACATAAACCAAAGATTAAAGTAATCGTAATATACAAGTACCCAGGAGCAGTGGCAAGAACATCTGGAGTCTCGATGAAAGGTTGAGGTGCAGTAAGATAGGCCTAAATTTAAATTCAATTGTTTGATAGAAAAAATAATATAATATTTACAAGATAATCTAAAGAAATTGTCTATTCTAGTAATTGAGTTCTATCTAACATTTAAGAGTTCTAATTATTATAACCGACACTATTCTTTAAAACCGACAGAAATCATTACATCATTGGGCGTCACTACTACCACTTACTTTCTTATCAATGTAGCTTCAAGATATGATCCTAGTTACTTATTAGCCAACGACCCTTGGATGTTGAGTAATTTGGCGACGTGCTGACCATTGAAGATGGGACTGTTGTGATCCTTGGCCTGGTCGAGGACTATGCAGCTCCTAAACATTTTCGGCATTCATGACCTGAGTACCACACAACACTCCTGGGTCGTCAGCGCATGAATAATGTAGAGGTGCTCAGCATGTAGCCATGACAGGTTTCATACTGAGGTTTCACTGGCAGATTTTACCATATGAAACACAAGAATTCTTTTAGGAAGATATGGTAAGACTCTATCTTGCACGGACCTCACTAAAGCAGGAGCATGGTGGAGAGATGTCTTCAAAGCATGGTAAGGCAAATCTATGATGTGATAATGTTTATGTGTTTTCAGCTGACATTAATTAGACCATATGACAGATCACTGATCTTACCATGACTTTAAATACATTTTATAGACAACGTTCCCAGGGTGTACTTATTAGATGGGATTTTAAATACTTGCTCATGTAACTAGATGGTAGGCAACTTTCGACCAGTAGCAGGTTGAGGTTGTGAGAGAGGGAGACGTACCGTTGCAGTGTGTGTGTGTGTGTGTGTGTGTGTGTGTATGTGTGTGTGTGGATAAATTCTAAACATTCCCTCCAATAATGGTCTGGGAGTCAGATTAACTATTTTGAGGCGAGCGAAATCTTTCAAACCAATATTTGATCTTTATTTAACCCTATGAATTACAAACAAACATTTTTCTTTTCATAAAATGAGAAAAATTGTAATTTGTACCAAAACTACTAATTCAATCATTTTTATTTAAATTCAATTTAAAATCTTTCAGTGGCATAGGACCGCTAAGTTTATACGGTGTCATCAAAAGCTGTAAGAGTAGAAGTCATAAATCTGAATTAAATAAGACGGGAGACGTAGGGGCAAGGGTGAGGAATTATTAAGTTTATTGGGATTCAGGAAGTAACTCCGCGTTGACGGTGGACGCTTTGCCAATATTAAACACAAATTTGCTTAAGAACCTTCCCCACGAGCATTATTTAGAACGGTTATTTATGTATTTCCATCGTGATCAATAAAAACGGCTACCATTTTAAAAACTGCTGTAAAATCTAATTATAATAAATGAGGGAATGGGGAAAATATAAATCTGTAAATTTACAATCAATCTAATAAGGAAGTATTTTTTTACATCATATTGTCATTTATTTAGTTTTATTTAATTAAAATATTGCTTCTGATCTCCACCAAGATATTTTGGATTATCATATGTCAGACTTTAGCAAGATTATACTTAGTCTAACCAGGTAATATATTTGTTTATCTGTTCTAACAACCTGACTATATTTCACGTACGTTTATTTTCATGACAAATGAGTATTCCTTTTCAAGGTAACAAATAACGTCTTCGTTGTACTTTAGTAACGGATAAACACGGGATTATATTTCCATTGCTTCTCACTCAACTATTGTTTACCTTACAAACGTTTCTTCATAATTTTAACATTATAATTTACCTTAATCCTTTCAATGTTCTTATGATGTTGGAGACAATTGTTACCAATAAGGATCCTTTTAAACTTTGCAGTTTCACCAAGATATTCCGGATTGTCATATGTTAGGTTTTGGCAAGATTCCGCTTAGTCTAACCAGGAAATATATTTGTTTATCTGTTCTAACAACCTGACTATATTTCACATACGTTTATTTTCGTGGCAAATGAGTATTCCTTTTCAAGGTAACAAATAACGTCTTCGTTGTACTTTAGTAACGGATAAACACGGGATTATATTTCCATTGCTTCTCACTCATCTATTGTTTATCTTACAAACCTTTCTTCATATTTCCAACATTATAATTTACCTCAATCCTTTCAATGTTCCTATGATGTTGGAGACGATTGCTGCCTATAAGGATTCTTTTAAACTTTGCAGTTTTGATCATACGGAAACATTCAAACAGGCAAAACTAAATTCAAATTCGCTATCAGATATACACGTCAGGCACTGTTTTTGCTGACCCTACAGTTTAATTATATTTGAGCTTTACAATGAATCATGAGCAACAAAAGTGGTTTACTGGTGTTTAAATAGGCGACAACGAAATTGCATTTTTAGTTTGTTGTATAAATCGAAGAAGTGACAGAAATTGATCAATCGAGACCACTATTTTTCAAATATATCAGGATCAGGTGCACTTGCAAAAACACATCCAGGATGAATTTGCGTCCTAGTTTCTATATTTAAATTTATTCGTAGTACAGTTTTGCTTTTATCAATTGATATTTTAGAAAAAAAAGATTATATTTTATTTACGGTTTCACAAGAACTGAATAATATAAAAACGAGAACTTGTCTACTTGCGTCTCTGTTATCAGAATCATCGTGCCGCGGCAATTATGTGCTGGAATGGATGGTATGCCGCTGTGGTAGTGTAACGTGAAAGTGCCCATATTCGTATTCCCTATTAAATGATTGTATCTCTTTAGATTTTTCCATATAGGAAAAACCCTAGAACGTGAAAGAAATTTTGCGAAACAAATGAACTATATATTTATCATTAAACTCACAATTGGGGTGAGCTACTAACACACGTGAAAAATGCGGAAGTATAATTGCTACAACATTAAAGAAATGAGTAATAAAGAATGACAAACCACCGTAAAGAAAAACACTAGAGTTGGTGTTTGCCATTTTAAAAACGTTTGCCTCATTCTATCATTTAGTGCATCACTCCAAATTTATGTACATTGGTGTTTAATTTTTGCTCACATTCTACAAACATAAATGTTTGTGATTTGAAAATTAGTTTGTATTCTTGCTTCATAAATATCGTAATGTACACAACTAAATTTAAAACAATATATTTTATTCAGTTAACAAAAGGACTGGAACCTACTGAAGATGCATTCCATGTTCTTACTGATAGGAGCCCGTATTGGAAATGTGCGTTAAGAAATGTGCTTAATATCAAGGTTTCTTGATATTGGTTTCATAATTGACACTCCAAATTCCATTTAGTATGAACTGTATTGATATTTTCTTTGGTTTTTAGTTCAACATATATAAACGTGTCAAATTTCATCAACATGGTAAAAAATACAATAAGCAAAGATTTTCTTTCAACATAAAATAGTACAGATCAAACTTTCTAATTATAGAGGATCTCAAAGAGAGAACCAGTTACGTACTACCCAAACTCACATGTATATGTACATATACATACATACATCATGTATATACATACATATATATATATATGATTTTAAAAGAATTTTATTATTTTAAACTCTATTTAACTGATAGTGAGCCTAAGAAAATTTCACTTTACATGTAAAGTTTTATTTGTGAGATGAAAGACATTAAATTTGTGTATTGGCTAGGGGCTAACTCAAATAGTTTTACGTATACAATATAGTACATCTTAGTCCAAAGATACTAACGCTATAAAACGTACACTCGTAGGATGGACGCAGGTTACTTTGAAGCATATTCACGAGATAAAATAGTTTCAAAATTACTGATTGAACTTCCTACGTGTATTTTAGTATAGAGATATATATAAAAACATATTTAGGGAATTATAGCTAGTAATGAAGGGGATCTTTACAAAGAGGAATCTTTAGCACTTAAGTTTAAAAAAAAATTTGATGTATTTATTTATGTACTCATACATGTATTATACTCATTGATGAATTGTCATCAAGGAATTATTCTTTAAGCTCACGATATGATGAGCAAACGTAAAAATAATGTTGATTTCCCAAAAGGAAAAGGGAGTCGTTATCTCCCCTAAAATATTCCTGTCACGATTGCTTGTAATTCACAAGAGCAGGAATGTATGTACGGGAGTATTACTTTACTCTAAGAAATGTGCTTACACCGTCATCTTTTGTTTCCATCTTGCTTCCACGTTTACAAAATTGCAAACTCGAGCTGTTCAAATCTTTTCTTCAACATCGTCGCTATTGTAATTACATTATGATTATAAATTTTAGGCAAATTTAATAAATATCACCATTGACAGTTTGTGTTGTTTATGTCTTGTGTTTTCTTGATAATTAGTTTATAGTGTTTTTTTAATTAATTATTTTTAACTGCTAATTGCTGTAGATGTTTATTAACTATTAATTATTTTTGTTTTAGTATGGATGATTATATTCAAAACTATAATTTTTCTTTTTTTTAGTACATATTTTTTTCCAGATGTTTTGGGAGAATGTCATACATTGTAGCTAAGTATAGAAATAGTGACGCTCATTTTATCATGACAGAGATTTAAGAAATGTAACCCTCCTCAAAATACCTTTATGGGAATAGCGATTAATGGACTATTATTAGATCGTATTCGACGGCACTTGCAAATGGTGACAAGATATATCTTCTGTAACCATACTTATAATGCAACAAGACATAAGGAGGGTATCAAAGCTAATTCTACTTTGATATTATAAATACTTTATACCTTCGCCATCCACGTTGGGCGACAATTTTATATAACGGACCAAGCCATCCACGTTGGACGCTAATTTTATATAACGTACTTTCACTTTTTGATTGTCTACAGGATAATTTTGACCCTTTGGAAATGAAATTAATAACCCAGCTACTTGCTTTTATAATAACAGATTTATTTTATCCTGAGATCAATATTGCATTTACAGGTAGTTCATATAATTCGTTTTACAAACTCTAATATTTGCCGATAGGCATCAAGACCCTTATTTCACTATTGATTTTGTAAGAATTCTAAATTTACTTTCTTTTAGCTATCTAAGGGCGTGTATGAGTTACTGCACTTGTGGTTTGATAAATTTTTATATTTCAATTAAATATGACTTTTTAAGGAATTTATAAAAGTTTAAAAGATTCTTAATGTTTGTTACTTTAAAGTGTTGGCTTTAAGTTAAAAATAAATTTATTACTTATTACTTGCGTGGTTCCTTGTTTCACTTCACCTGACACAAATTCACTTAATAATATTTTCCTATCAATTTCACTTTTCTGAATTTCTCGAAATGCTTCTATGTCGTAACTGACTTTATTAATCACCCCTTTATTTTAATCGCACTTGTTACCCTTTGATCTCCCACTTTATACTTCACTTTCTATTTAATAATCTCCCTTATTAATCTCCCTTACTTGAAATTTCCACGTTACTTTGTTTCAATTTGATATTTCTTACTAAAACTGAACATTACTTCTCCCTCGAGTCCTGCATTATGACTCCTTGAGTCCTACCACTTGACCCTATCGAGTAACGAAAATTGTGTGTCCTCTTCCTGTTTCCCTTGATTGGTATCCGTATGGGTTTCATCCTCTCTTCAAATTTGATTGGCTCCCTTATGACGCTCAAACTGTGGCTAGCCTATGAAATTTTGACACTTCCCTCACTTTCTTTTGGGCTTCGTGGGGATTTGTTGAACTTTCCCACAGGTGCATGTGTTTTTCTGTATTCTCAGGGATTCCTAGTCATAAATCTCCCTGGTCCGTGGATGTCTAGGTAAAGCTTCTCTTCATTAACGAGGCACATCCTGGTTTACTTATAATGAACCCTTTTCGAATTATTTGTATTTATGACTTACAGGTGTGTGTGCAGTAACTTATTTCTGCCGATAGATCTGACAATAGACAAGCTAGGTATATCCCATAAGTTCAAATATTTTTCTAACAGTTTTCTTAACCTAATGAATTTCGTTATAATATATATAATTCGAGGTAGATGATAGATGAGACCGGAACCCCCTCAGATTTACGAGACAAATCAAGAGTTGTAATGAACCCTAATACTATAATTAAGAATGCTCAAAATACGTTTATAGAAATATATTGATTACAGTGCTTATACAAATTTAATGTTGCTTTGGAATACATTGTTCATAACGGTTGCTACATTATTTGGAGAAAGTTATGTTTCACCTGTATCTCCTTATCAGATAGTTTTCTTTCTAGATTCTCATAGTTTTGGTTCTCGTAGATGTCTTAGCAGAAGCACATCAGGTAGCTTGGTTTCTGTCTGTTGTTCAGTATATCGTAGTTCAGTTTCCAACGATTCATTGTGACTAATTATAACTCCTTCTTCTGTCTTTGCAAACATTTATCTTTATTCTCAGCATCAATGCCTTCAGTAATTTCTTGTACCATTTCAATAATAGTAACATGGGTTATTCTTACTTACGTACGTCTTTACTTTTGCAATGACGTACGTTCGTATCACCTACATTTTCACAACCGGAGGTTTCTTGATAAGAAATGTCAAATCTGTTTCCTGTTGAGGATCAGTCAGCAGTTTTATAATGTCTCAGGTGTTTATTATGACTTACATGACGTATTTTCTTTTATTTCGTTCCATGGTTCGGATATACAGTACACAACTTCCATAGTGGCATTTATTTTAGAAATCCCACAATGCTATCTTCCCTTTCAGTCGCTTCCAAGAGAGATTGTAAGACGGTACCTTGTCTATTAGTAAATAATTAGACATTCAAATAGACAAAATCACCTGAAATAAAAATAGGCTAGTATATATATATATATATATATATATATATATATATATATATATGAAGTTAATATATTACTATTGTAAGTAATTTTATCCACAATAGTAATATATTAACTTCATAAAGTCAGTGCAAGGGAAAAACAATGGATAACGTTAAATATCAAGAATATATATATATATATATATATATATATATATATATATATATATATATATATATATATAAATATCGCAATATGTTTTCTTGTGTATTAATAAAGAACAAAAGTCAAAATACAAATACAAGAATTATATTTGAATTTACAATTCTTGATGATGAACAATTTACAATTGTTTAATATTCCTGATGATGTTGGTACTGTTAGCCAACGAAAAGCTTTGAATTGTAAATTCAAATATAATTCTTGTATTTGTATTTTGACTTTTGTTCTCTATATATATATATATATATATATATATATATATATATATATATATATATATATATATATAGAGAGAGAGAGAGAGAGAGAGAGAGAGAGAAAGAGAGATATCTGTGTCTGTGTGTGTGTGTGTGTGTGTGTGTGTGTGTCTGTGTGTGTTGTAACGTACCGAGCACAACGCCCAACTACCCAGCCGCCAGCCACCACTTTGCTGTAACGTGACCGAGCGTTACATGTTTCTATGTTTAACAACACCTTATAATTTTTAACAATTCTTTTTACTAGTGTTTACTTTATGACTTCTCTTCTACCCAAATTAACTTTATATCCTCTTTTCACTTCTAAAAAAAATAATATTGTAATTTTAGTGGTTATTCTTTATTTCATTTAACCTTTTCTTTTAAATATTTACTATTAAAATTTAAACATATTTCTTCCTTTACTTTAAAACCAAAAGTTCTAAGAAAACTAATTTTTAATTATATTTAATTATATTAAATTAGTTATTTTATATTAGTTTTATTTATTCATTTGATACCAAAATATGGTTCTATTACTTCATTTTCTGAATAAAGCTTTATTTATTTTCTAAAGTTCTCTTTTAACCCCACTTGAAATAAACAATCCCTTCATTTGATTAAGTATTGATTTTAACCTTTTGTACAAGACAAACAACTGATCTTTCAAAACCTAAATTTATCCAGAAACAATTTTAACCCTTTATTTTATCTGGGTATCCTTCCAGAACTCATTTAAAAAAAAGCATAATAATTATTTCTATGTCTATAAGTAAATAAAACAAATAAGTCTTATATCTAAATCTGAGGTTCTTAAGCTAAATTTGATTCATGGACCCGCATAACTTTTTCTAAAATATTAACTTCCAGTTATCTTTTATTCAGTCAACACTCAACATAATTTACCTCTACTTTTACTCAACGAAATGTTTCCAAAATATAGTTTTGTCCTCTTTTTTCTACTTTACTACACTTTAATTTATTCTCAAATAATTTTGTAAACCATTTAATGCCTTTTAATTTTAATTAATTCTCAAATAATTAATTTTAACCTTTTACCTTTAGTCTAAACTACATAACGAATTATCTTGACTAATTTTTACATTCTATTTATTTTTCATTATTTAATAATATTTAAAAAACATTTAATTTTTAACTTTGATATAACTTCTTTATGTTCTAAACAATTTATAAATTTCTGTATTCAAATTTCCAAATTACCATAAATTATTTTTATTTAAAACTATGTAGCTTGTTAGGTGAAGTCCTCCATCTTGTGGTTGGACGTACCCCCACTGAATACTACCCCCTCTAATTTATATACTAAACAAAGCCACTGCTTGATATTTGTGTATCTTTAAAAAGAAAATTTATTCAAGTTTATTTTTTTGTTATCGCAATTTCCCCCCCAAAAATCTTCAATAAAAAGTTTTAATTTATTTGAAAAAGAGAGAAGCTAAAATCTGACCTTTCCATTTATATCTCCCCTGGCTAGGTGTGTTGGTTCCATCTTCTTCCTCTCTCTTTTCTTGGCCATCTTGAATGCGATTTGAACTCGTCCAACGAGTTGGCGTCACCCTCTCTTTGGATAGCGTCCTGGGCCAAAACAAAGCATCCCCTCTTTCTGCGCGAGATCTTGACTCCTTTCTGCATTGGCTTGACAAATTCCAGATCCAGTTTTTAATCGATATAAAATTTTGCTCTCACTATACGTCTTTAAATTTTTATTGTTTTACTCTTTACTTAATTTTCACTGTTTATTCAAAAATAAATCTTATGTTTAAAATGATATTTTATAGAAATTTAATTTTAATCTGTTCTTTTTTTTAGTTTTGAAGCACTGTTCAAGATTACAAAACTCACTGACTTTATTTTTCCTTTACATTTTCTATAGCAAACACACAAAATTTTTTAGGTCGCTACGCCATTGATTTTAGTTTTGGAAACCGCTGTCTTACAAAACGGAGCGCCCCGGCGACCCGTCTTCACACCCTGAAATCCAAAGTAACGCTACCCTCTCCTTGTCGATTTTTAGTAACCGTCGCCAAGCGTATTTCATTGCTCCCAGTTTTCTACCATTGGTGAGGCTTCAAAAGATGACGTAATTTCGGTTATTTGATGTGGTCGTCATTTCCGGCTTGTTTCTTCCGTGTGAATTTCTGTTCTAAACCGATCAATATTTATAACATGTATGCCTGTTTTCTTAACGATCGTCTCCCTCTTTCATCTTGCTTTTTCTTGATTTCTGCTGCTAGGCATCTTCTTCTGCTTTTGAAACTCTGCATCCCCTCGAATGTCGTTGGTGTTTCTATATTGTTTTTGACCTATTTGCTCTTTTGCAATGTATGCAAAGTATAAAATAAAAATTATAAAAACCCCTCTCCCAGTTAATGGCTTTGTTTCTTTTGTTTATTCCCTTTACTTAAACCTACCACAACCCTAAGGTCTCTTTATATTGTTTTCCCCCTCGTAACCTGGCATACACAACCCATCCAACATGAATGAAATTTCCTTATTATTGCAACGGTAATCTGTGACATGTAGTTGCCCGTTGCAGTATGTGTGTGTGTGTGTGTGTGTGTGTGTGTGTGTGTGTGTGTGTGTGTGTGTGTGTGTGTGTGTGTGTGTGTGTATGTGTGTGTGTATTATAAGTGTGTTATTTTAAAAATACTTCATTTTGTTACCTGAAAGTATTTACTATTAGAAATACTGTCTTCAAATTTATTCATACAATATTGCAACGAATGAGTAAGAGAAAATCGTTGTTTTTATTTGATTAACAATATTTCGTGGTATGGGCGTATTAGAGTTATCAGTGAACGTTGAAATAGAACTGAATCTTCTACTGCTAACGAGCACGTAATAAACAGGTTCGTTTTGTGCCATTTACTTAACACCTTAGTAGGAACTATGTGCAGTAGGTCCACAACTATATTCGGTCTACTTTATTGGACCGATACCTAATGACGTGACAAGTGAGCAGTGAACATAAATTGTTACGTTATCCTTAATAATCCATTTTGTTGAAAGTTTCCTGCATGTAAAAGTAAAAGTGTGTGTTTCTAATACAAATTTTACTACACGCAATGAAATATTGCTTTAAATGGGTTATTCATGGATGTTTATACATTTCCCCAATTATAAAGCTCTGTATAATTTAGTTTTGTCTGTCAAGACATATATTTATAGGTAATATATCGACACAAATTATTTATGAAACATATTTTAAAATCTGTACATCTTGCGTTAACTGGGTAATGACATTAATTTAGTTAACTATGATTATGTTCTATTTTTGGTAGTTTTATAATAGTGTGCAATCGATGTACAAGTTTTTTGTTTAACAAAATATGCAATATTGTCCACGTGGAAGCACAAAAAATGTTTCGTTTTGATGTTTCTTCTCAGCAAAACTTCTCCAATGGTATTTTTAATTGGATGTTTCCCTCTAACAATAGGCGAACATTCTTTTGTTGTTCCAAAATCAAAGGCAGTGTGTCAGAGGGAAAAACACCATTGTTATCGCTCTTCCCAAGTTTTTATTAGAAAACTTGTTTGTGGACTTATAGAAAAGTAGAAAAAGTAATTTTAAAACTAGTTTTCCACACCGGTTAAAGAAAATTAAAAATTCTATTGTTTATACTATTAGATTTATATTTTTTACTGAATTTTCTTAGAAAAACGAATGAATATATATAGAAGGTCTTTAGATTTTTTTCTAGCGACAATCGTAGACTTTGAACTCTTAAAAAATCTCTTTGATATCTAAATTTTAACTGTACAAAACATTTCCTAATTCAATTGAATATATATATATATATATCACTTTCACTTATGTACTTAAACAAGAATCTTACTTGGTATTTATGCAAGCGCTTTCAGGAGCTAGCGGTGCTTCCATCGTCTGGCATACTAAACGTATTTTGAACTGCGGGCTGCGTGGAATCCGCCGTTGACCTTGATGTACCGTTAACTTCTATTTTTGGTTCCGCTGCACTGTGCGAGTTTTTAGCATTTGTCTTTAGGTTTATACTGTCTATTAGATTGAATAATTTGTCGTTTTTTGATTTTATTTGTATCTGTTCGTTGATGATGTTATTTTTATTTTTATAAATTTCTAGTTGTTCCCAGATTGTCATTTTGAGGCCTTTTTGAACTTTTTTTATTAGGTGTATGTTTTCTAATGTGGGGAATGTGTGTTTGTTTTTGATTGCGTGTGTGGCTAAGTTTGAATTATAAATTTCCGGTTTGATGTATGCATTGAGGTGTTCTTGATATCTATCTTTTAATTTCTTTTTTGTTTGGCCTATGTATATTTTATTACAGTCTGGGCATTCGATTTTGTATATTCCGTTACTAAGTGTGGGACATATTTCTTCTGGTTGGTTTATTTTGTTGATTATGTTTCCTGTGTTTTTGTAGGCTATGTTAATATTATTGTTTTTTAGTGTTTTAGTTATTCCTTTTATGTTGTATCCTGTGTATGTGAATGTAGCCCATTTTGTTGTTTGTGGTTCGATTTTAGGTTGATTTAATTTTTTTAATATTTTAAATTCTAATTTATCTATAGTTTTTTTATTGTATCCATTTTTTTGGGCTATTTGATATATTATTTGTTTTTCTTTTGTTTTTTCTTCATTTTTTAGAGGCAATTTTAGCATTCTGTATAAAAGTGAGTTATAAAAGATAGATATCAAGAACACCTCAATGCATACATCAAACCGGAAATTTATAATTCAAACTTAGCCACACACGCAATCAAAAACAAACACACATTCCCCACATTAGAAAACATACACCTAATAAAAAAAGTTCAAAAAGGCCTCAAAATGACAATCTGGGAACAACTAGAAATTTATAAAAATAAAAATAACATCATCAACGAACAGATACAAATAAAATCAAAAAACGACAAATTATTCAATCTAATAGACAGTATAAACCCCAAGACAAATGCTAAAAACTCGCACAGTGCAGCGGAACCAAAAATAGAAGTTAACGGTACATCAAGGTCAACGGCGGATTCCACGCAGCCCGCAGTTCAAAATACGTTTAGTATGCCAGACGATGGAAGCACCGCTAGCTCCTGAAAGCGCTTGCATAAATACCAAGTAAGATTCTTGTTTAAGTACATAAGTGAAAGTGATAAGGTATACAAGAAAACAGTGTTGCATAATCTACAAATATATATATATATATATATATATATATATATATATATATATGTATATATATATATATATATATATATATATATATGTATGTATGTATGTGTGTGTATGTGTGTTTCCTATTCTACATTAATAATCATTTGAAATACGTCTATTGTATTACTCAGCACACACATATGGTTTGTTTGTGTTTATGTTTCATAGTGTTCTAATAGGAACACATTTTACCCATTCTCTGTCCTTCCCACGATCGTCTAGTAAAACGTTAAGCTATTTATAACGTTAAGAACTCTGCTTTATAATTCGAACGTACTTCGGCCGTAAAGATATTCCTTGCTCTTTGCAAATGTTTTCAGTTTGTTCTGTCACAGAAATATATTACGAACATGGTTCAAATAGTACTTGATAATCGTCACGTCGTTTGGTACCAAATAAAGAGAGTTATGAAACACGTTTCAGGCAACAATGATCCACTCATGTGCCGGTAATATAATGTATTTGTCAAAAACATATTGAATTTAATATCAGTTATATTTAAAGGAATCTTTACCTCACAAAGAATAATTAATTTCACAGGGTATCTATTTCTGTAATTTAAATTCAAATTCAACTTTAATACAAAGAAATCTATTTTAAGTTTTGGTTCTACGATCCCGAGAAATGGAACCCAGTCAAAAGTTTAAAAGTCGTGTTCTAGAGTAATAAATTCAATCTACATATAAAAAGATGAGCACATGTTTTGTTTATAAGTGCAGTGCACATGAAATCCATCCGATTAGCATTGTTTTATCGTAAGAAAGATGTATCTTAATTTATTATTGGTTCTATTTAGCCATGTGACAACCGCATATACAGGTCTCGTAACGTGTTATTGCGCCAAAACCATTCATTAAACATAATCCAAGGCCAATAACAGTCAAAAATTATCAAAACAATGTTTCCCGTTCGCAGAAAAGTATTTAATATAATGTCGCAAACTTGTAAAATGACTTGCTTGTGCTATTATCTAAAGTGTTATCCTTGACGCTTCCAATTAGAGGAAGAATAAAAGTAAGCAACTGAAATAGTCGTATTTGTTCTATAGAAGAGGCCACGAATTGAAAGCGTAGCCCCGAAAGCTTTCTGGAATAAAGCAGAAGTCTTTCCTATTTTGCATAAAATCTGCTATTATATTTTGATAGAAGAAAATAAAGACAAAGAAAAAGAAAAAGAACATCTACCAATAAATTAACAAAAAAGTAAATTTATTAAAGCTATTTGAACCTAATTTATTGTCTATTTATTTACAAAGCATATAAGCTTACGTGGTCTAATTAATAATTAGAAATTTAAATATCTGTAAAAATTTACACACACACACACACACACACACACATATATATATATATATATATATATATATATATATATATATATATATATATATAGCTCAAGTTTTTTTCCTCGACAATTCATAACCAGCCGATACATTTCTTCTACCGGTTAAGGGGAAGTCTACTTAAGGAAGACACAATGGTCCCCCCCCCCCATCCAGTAATGTTGATTCGTGCTTGGTATTAGGTGACGATTGAATGTTCCTTTCCCTACTGAATTCGAGGTCAAATCCTACCTTAAGGGTTTTGTACGCTACCTTGAACATACCATGTGATGAGCTATTTATTGTTCACAATCCTCAGCTAAATTACGGATAAGAATATTTAATACTGGATTATCGCCGATTCTTTGGTTGTTAACCTAAAATAAATCTATTTGTGCTTGTATTGCAAGTTTTTTGCCTAATACTGTCTGCCTAGTACTTGTTTGCTCAATACTGACGCTGCACAGGTAACTGTTACTAACTGATTAACCCTCAGTCTTATATGCTTAAGTGAAATTAATACTGACGTTGCACAGGTTACTGTTACTAACTGGTTGACTCTCAGTCTTATATGCTCAACTGAAACTGTCACTGAAGCTGCATAAGTTACTACTCCCAACTGGTGACCTTAGTTTTATATGTTCAACTGAAACTGTTACTGAAGCTGCCTAAGTTACTACTCCCAACTGGTGATCTCAGTTTTATATGCCTAACTGAAACTGTTACTGAAGCTGCCTAAGTTACTACTCCCAACTGGTGACCTCAGTTTTATATGCTCAACTGAAACTATTACTAAAGCTGCCTAAGTTACTACTCGCAACCGGTGACCTCAGTTATATATGCTCAACTGAAACTATTACTGAAGCTGCATAAGTTACTACTCCCAACTGGTGATCTCAGTTTTATATGCTCAACTGAAACTATTTTTGACTTTTCACAGGTTTTATTTCATTAAGTGCCTATTGCTAACTTACCAATCTACTGGGTTTGACATATTGGTTTGATACGCTTATTTCTAAAGAATTTTATTTTTTGGGGGGATAAAAGAAGCTGTAAATATTTAGGCAATGAAGGCGGAATAACTTGTTTGGTAAATTACTCTTATCAAAAACTGGAAATCGATAAAATATAGGTGTCATTGTTAACGAGCTCAAATCACTGATAATCCTGGAAATGTAACTGGTGAAAAGCTTAAAACCTCTTGAGCAAGCCCATTCTGTATTTTAAGCTATTTAATAAAATAAAAATATATAAACAGAAAAAATTTACCAAAAATATATATATTTGTAGATGACGTTCAGTTGTTACATATTTTTTTTATTACAGAACAAACATATCATGCTTTTAATATGCCAATATCATCAGAAGCTTGAGTTTTAATAATATTCTTTGACTTTCCAATGTGTCATTTAAAAAGCAATTAACTGCGGTAATGGAATTGAAAAAGTTATATGGCTAAATATATGTATTTCATTTTGACAAGTAGACAGTATTTTACAAATAATATAATATTTTTTACTTTTAAAGTGTAACTTTATGTGCCTCTGTATAATATTAAGCTGTTAGTAGAACATGAAATCACCTTTTAGAGTTAACACGAAATGTGTGCAAATACGATTATCGACGAGCTTTGTGTAGAGGATTTCCGAATACAAATAATGGTGGTTGAATGCTAACAGCTGGATATTAGTAGACATCTATCTATTATGAACAAGGAAAATACCTTACCTATAATTATTTTATGATACGTTAAAGTAATTATTGTTTCTTAATTCAGAGGTATATCAACGACACTGCTATATTTTAGTATCTGGAGTTCGTTTATGATTACAAGGTTAGGTAAGATTTAAAATTTATAGACACGAGACAGTGTATATTGTCGTCGACTTCACTAACATTGTTTTATTTTATAAAATAATTTATTTAACGTTTTCATCTATCGGGAAACTCTTGGGCTCTAAATATTTTTCTATTATATTATTTATATAATCTTAGATATTGGGGTACATTTAATGTGTGAAATATGACGTCTTAGGGTGAAAAGTAAGGCATTACGAGGGACATGACTACCGAACGTACATATAAGAGAACAAGACAAGATATTTGGCAAATGCTAGGCTATCCATCAGCTTGGAATTTAATAAGTAATTGAAAATGGCCATCGCTCTCCGGACACAACCTTCTCACACACATACAGTAATCCACTTTGTCTTACACTGTCTCTGACTACAAGCTATATTGTCACTTGTTTCATTAAATTCTCTTTAGCAAGATTGTCTGGTGTGCAACATTTATCCTTTCGTGTTTGTTGCAACTATAAATAATAAAACGTTTAAATAAAAAATAAATTTTAAGTATTGTCAATTTAGTTTCTTATGTTTTCAATTTTTTTTAATATTTTCTCCGATACATATAAATATTAAAAATGCCGCTTGTTTTGTGATAATATTTACAATTTTTGAATTGGTCAGTCATTATTCTGACCTGGAGAAATATAAGAATCTAATGTTTTAGATTGATTCTCTTAAAAAAACTTTTGATGATCTTGGATTATTTATTAACACTTATTGCGAGCTGGTACCTTGAAATAAATTTTAATTCAACCATCAACCATAGTTATTGCATTCAAAAAAGTGTTATTTGAATTAAAAAATAAACATTTAGGCTATTTATGTTCAACTCTGAATGTTATAATTCAACTAATTTTGATTTAAATTATTTTGTTTAATAAACATTTACCTCTAGTTTTGTTTGAATTTTTATTTTGCTGCAACTATGGCAAGGCATATCTTGCTTCTGAGGGCGGGTAAGATGTCAGGCTTGCTCCAGAGAATGACAACGACTTGATACTCTAGTACTGCTGAATATGTTAGATTTAGAACCTGGTCCAACAGATTAGTGCGTACTGGTATCTGTGAATATGCCGTAGAGTTGAAGACTTCATACTTATCTGAAGCCCCTCGAAGTGATTCACTGGTGGACTCTTCTTTAACGCTATTTAACTTCGTGCCTACATATGATTACGTTCTGTACACACAATGGATCTCTCACTGTAGGACGTAATACTTTATTTAATAAACACTCGATAAATTTCATATTGATGTTCCAGATGTATCCCCAGAAGGGTAATTCGTATCTCCATATAGGATTGTTCTCTTGCTGTTACACCGAAATTTGTGTCTAGTGGTTCAGTTCGGAATAAACCATGAGCTTCCAGAATCTCGATTTCAGCTTCTAGGATTTCCATTTCAGTTTAGCGTCTATTGTTAGATCTAAGAATATTAAATACTGTAACGGACAAGTTGTCTATTTATTATGAGGTCAATTTTGCTCTCTGCCTTGTTGGTGATTATAATACGAGCTGTTTTAGTTTCATTAAGGTATATACGCCATTGCCTGGTTCAGTAACTGACGCTGTCCACGCTAGAGTTTAGCTATTGTGATATCCTGATGGTGTGCAACGGACAAGATAATGTTGTTTTCTAAAAAGGTCGACATAATGGCGCTCTCGTTTGCCGGTATATCTCTTGTACAGAAAAAAAGAAGAACCGAGCCAAGGATACTCCCTGCGGTACCTCTGGATCAATCTCCTTGAATCTGGTGTACCCCCTAACTTGTTTTACGCAAACAATTATGTCCATGGTAGCACCTTGGATATTGTAGTGCGACATTAGGTTTGAGTTAGGTAAAATGCTTGGCATTATGTGCATGGAGGGATTGACGTTGCTTTCTTTATCACAGCCTATTTGACCACCTTGGATCGTCCTGATGCCAAACACTTGCTTCGTGTGTTCTTGCTTTTCTAATATGAGAATAAGCAATGGGGAGTCCTCGCCTAATCATTACCATCTGTCCCTCCTTATTTAATCTAGATTTCTGCTTTAAAATATTCACTTCATCAATCGGCTTGAAGCCTTTGATTTGTAGATCATCGTGATGCCCTCTTTACTATATGAGCCTTGTAATATTCTAACTATCACGTGCAGTGGCCTTTCATTTTGATATTCGTATGATAAACATTCATTTTGAGCCTAATGGTAAAGTGCTCTATAAGAGAGTGGATGTATCACAATAATTACCCACACAATAATGTACAGTGTATTGTCCTTAAAATCTTCCCCACAGCATTCTGAATCTCGCGAAGTCGGCTATAGTCATTGAGTCTAATTAGTTAATAGGTGGCGGCTGGCTTCTTTTCACTGGACTGAATGTGCACCTCCTGCGGTCCTTCTAGTACCTTACTGTAGTGGAAGCTTAGGCAATGATTCTGGTTAATTTTTATTGCTCTGACGAGATCTGAAACCGCTAAAGGTGCAATCTGTTTTGTTGCGGTTATTCATCATATGAGTACATATCTTCACGTCCTTCCTTTCTGTAGTGGATCGATTTGTTTGTCATCGCTTTGCACATTATTTCAGTTTTATATTTTCATATTTTGCGTCTTGATTGTTTTGCATTTAAGCTCTCTTTCCTTCAATTTACTTCTCCGTGATTGAATAGCTTAACAATTGATTAAAACATTCTATGTATTTGAAGGAATATAGAGAAGTAAAACATTTTTTTTTTTTAGATTCGACTACTATGTATGGATAATTGGTTGTAAATATATATATATATATATATATATATATATATATATATATATATTACAGAGTAATCTTTAGTGGAATGAAAGGATAAACCCATATTTAATGTAGTACGTAGAGTTTTTCCTGCTGCATTTAATATATTTCGTATATTAACGAAATGAAGGTTTACTATAATTTAGAACATCACCTATAGAAACCGTAATAGAATATTATATTTTTTTCATTTTGTTAACGTTTTATTAGCAGTAGTATCACAAATTAAATAATGGTAAAACTGCTCTATATATTATCACTTTAGTGACCCATATATTTAAAAATATAAACCTTTAAATTCACATTGATATTCACCAATAAATAATTATTCAACAAGTTAAACATGAATTTCATATATATATATATATATATATATATATATATATATATATAACATTAGGTAATTTGTAGTTAACAGTGTTATAAAGATTAGGCAGGGATTTGGAGCGGAAGAGGTGGGGTGTAGGAAAGCCCTCTTCACTGCCGTAAAAGTGTACATGTCCTAGTTTGCTCTGGTCCGAGTACTTTATTTCGGCTATAAACACTCCCAAGCTCGTAAAAAAAATTCTTTCTTCTAAACAAAGGTAATGATATAAATAAACTTTTACTCTCGGTAAAAGAATTGTTACTCCTGAACTTGATGCTGCTAACTATTTCTGTGTATTCTGTTATTCCTTCTTTATAGGATCTCCATTATTCTTGCAAATCTCGCGAATTGTTACTCCTCAACTTGATGGTGCTACCTATTTCTGTGTATTCTGTTATTCCTTCTTTATAGGATCTCCAATATTCATACAAATCTCGCGAATTATTACTCCTCAACTTGATGGTGCTAACTATTTCTGTTTATTCTGTTATTCCTTCTTTATAGGATCTCCAATATTCTTGCAAATCTCGCGAATTGTTACTCCTCAACTTGATGGTGCTAACTATTTCTGTTTATTCTGTTATTCCTTCTTTATAGGATCTCCAATATTCTTGCAAATCTCGCGAATTGTTACTCCTCAACTTGATGGTGCTAACTATTTCTGTGTATTCTGTTATTCCTTCTTTATAGGATCTCCATTATTCTTGCAAATCTCGCGAATTGTTACTCCTCAACTTGATGGTGCTACCTATTTCTGTGTATTCTGTTATTCCTTCTTTATAGGATCTCCAATATTCATACAAATCTCGCGAATTATTACTCCTCAACTTGATGGTGCTAACTATTTCTGTTTATTCTGTTATTCCTTCTTTATAGGATCTCCAATATTCATACAAATCTCGCGAATTATTACTCCTCAACTTGATGGTGCTAACTATTTCTGTTTATTCTGTTATTCCTTCTTTATAGGATCTCCAATATTCTTGCAAATCTCGCGAATTGTTACTCCTCAACTTGATGGTGCTAACTATTTCTGTTTATTCTGTTATTCCTTCTTTATAGGATCTCCAATGTTCTTGCAAATCTCGAGAATTCTATGCAACAAAATACCGTACATTATTTTCTATAATAATGATTTGTGTAATAATAATTTTAATGCTGTTATTTTAATAATATTATTCATTTTTAATGTCCCAAATATTATCTAAATTTGTTGACTACTGTCTTTTATGACGAGTTTCTCTCCATTAAACCATTAATTTTCGCTTTTCTTGTTTCATTTTTCTTTTTTTCATTATATCACTAACGGTAAATATTTTTTCCATTTGGGAACATTTTGTTGCAGGTATTTTTTGTCTAATTTTCTACTAGTGTTACGTAAGCTATCAGACAAAGTATGCAACTTTTATATTTAGAGATACAGAATGGGTTGCAAAATGTAAAATGGTTTCGGTTTATTTCAGGAGCAGGAAGGTACATGGTGTTTTCATAGAAACACACATCAGTAATCTAGTGTCTTCGGCCTAATGGAGGTTTTCTATCGTTTTGGTAATAATAAAACGTCCTTTAAAACGACTGTTTAATGTAGTTTTTAATAGATATTTGGTATAATTTCACTACTAGACCAAGTAAACATTGCGCGTGAATAATTTGAGCTAATACTAATGTGGGGCTAGCGTTCCCCTCTTCGGTCGCAATGTTTACTCGGTCAGATAGTATCCCTGTGCGTGGAATAAATATTCTAATAACATATTTGCTGATTAGTCCTGAGGGAAATATTTTTCCCCCCACAATTATTATCTATCTCAAGATGATCTGTTGCAAAGTAAATGTATATAAGAACATGAGCAATCACGTGTGAGGGAATTAATTCTCCCCGAGACTAATTCAGGTTCTGCTACTGAGCGAGCAAACGTTGGACGCGGAAAATATGCAAAGTACTACTAGACTGAGTAAGCTTTGGGTGCGGATAACTAATGATAATGTGCTGCTGTTATTCCACTCCTCGGGCGCAATGTTTACGTACTGCCTAATGTATCAAAGGGATTGAATCTCCAGTTTTGAAATAATTATAGAAGAGGTGAAGTTGACAATAACTGATTTTACAGAACAAAATTGAAGATAATCCATTCTAAACAAACAAATCATTTCCCAGAAGGATAAAACCTGAATTTAAAGTGTTAAAAAGTTGACTTGACTTTTTATTTTAAATAGCAATTATATTATTAGATCATCCTTTAGGTAGGATAATTAATTAAACAGTAAATTTATAGAACATGATTATTGAATGTATTGTAAAACGATATTTTATATTGTAACATTTGAAAAACATTCAAGACACTTATTACTTAGATCTACGAAGAGGTCAGGAAGAGGTAAGATAGAAGAAATCATTACGATTCCTGAAGTAGGTGTTCAAACAATACCGTGTAGAACTTCTTACTTTATAGGGAGGGACAAAAACTTGGGACAAGATGATTTGTGTTAGAGAAAGAAAGACTTTCAAAGTTTTAAATTGAGGCAATTATTGTTTTTTGTAGCAAAATAAGCATGATTGCAATGCTTGCCTTTTTTAACTATAATTTAGTCGCTCTAAGAGCAATTTAGGTTGATAAGACTTTATCATATATGTATATATATATATATATATATATATATATATATATATATATATATATATATATATATATATATATACACACACACACACACACACACACACATATACATATGAATATTGTATTATGAATAAAAATTCCACATCTGTTCTTAGCTTCTAGATAACGGTGTAGTAATACAAAACTCATAGGCTCATGTATGGCATCTAGGGAGGACAGCCTAGTGCAGTGCCCTGGGCTACGTACTGAAACTAAACCCACTCTCTATTGGGGTGGTCAAAAGGAGAAGGATAAAGAAGGACGAGACAAGTGTAGAATAAGTAAATAACGAGGTGGGCACATAATAAGACCTTATTGCGTGAAAGAGGCGGCGATTTTCAAATAACGTATGAAGAACTTATGGGTCCAGTCTACATTACTCTCAACCACACTGGACCCACTTTAGACCGGGGCAAAAAATCATGCTATTATCCGAGAAAAAAACTACAAGAACTATATAGAAATAGAGAATTATTAGTTCCATCAAATAACAGACTATTAAGGCTCTTTGGTTTACTAGTATTTTTTGTACATGTTCATCTCAATTTTAAACTTAAGTTTAATTTCTTTCTAATGAAATACTTTTTTGTTTTAGCGGGGATTCAGAAAGTATTCGTTAATTTGAAAATTTTCTAATAATTTTAATTATCAACGATTCCGGTAACAATTAAATGTAGGTTGCTAAGCGATTGCTTTATCATTTGCTAAGAATATTCACACCATCACTACGTAGATATTATAGAGTAAAGCAGAATGTTATTCCAAAAACAAAAATCATAAGTAAATTTTGAATGTTTCACGACATCCAAGAGATGATTGTATAGATGCTACTTCGTGTTTTTATGCTTTGAAAGATAGGTGCAGATGTTTCGTGTTTCTACTAGGTAAAAAAAACCGTCATTTTGGACGAAACACTTTAGAAAGTGAAACAGATGAAGTCACGTGGCCGCTGTAATACGGACATCAGACTCCTTTACGTAGAGAGGCTCTGCTTATTGCAACCTACGAGTTTGTAGGTTAGTATAAACTGTACGTGTTATAACTACGATTAGGCATTACTTACATTTAAATGTTTTTCTTAAAGCCTTTATTTAGTTATCAGATTACTTGTTACATTATCTGTTTCTACATTACTGTCACAGACAAAAAAATAGACGTAGCTACTTCTAGCCCTACTTGCAAATGTTTTTAGAAGAGTACGTAATAATATAATAAATTACTTCATTATTTATAAATCTGACTACAAGGACAGTTGGTTTTATACATATATGGAGGCAGGTTTTATTTTATTTTTAAAAAAAATGGATGAGGTATTACAAATAAAATTAAATTTTGTGTTATTGCTAAGTCACACTCTCCAGCCTGATTGGAAACAGTAATGATTTATTATTATCAGAATAAAATGCGAATTCTCGCCTCAGATCGTTATGGAAAATTACTAAATCTTACATTTACATATTAAAGTCATATTTGCTACATGTTGTAGATCTAGTGTTGATATTGTCTCGGAGAAAAAAACTAAATAAGGATAAGTCACTTCAATATATAACATAGTAGTCACCAATATGGAACATATTGCTTATGATTCCATCAGCGAAATGATGATAATTGCAGCAACCATTTTTAAAACAGGACACGTTTGTAGCAATTAGTACCTAAATACTAAAAAAGTACTTCAAACATTACTACAGAGAATGTTACTCGTAATATATAAAACGTATGTGTATTCTTGAAAAATTAAAACCTATACTAGCTTCTGCAGAGTTCCTATTTATTTATCACCATATTGTATTTTCATTTGCTTTTATCCTACGAATTCATATGTTCCTTTGCTCAATAATGTTGTATAACGTTAAGTATTTGAATTATTGTTAGAGAACAATTAAATTAATTATTTTGTTATATATATATATATATATATATATATATAAATATATATATATATATATATATATATATATATATATATATATATATATATATATAGTATTAGTTGTATAACCTAGTTGCTTGCAGTGATTGTACATTTATATCTGTCTAAACTTTACATAGAGCACTAACAACCTTCATTACTATTTTTATAGAAATGCTTATAAAATAATACATTTATATTATTATTTTAAATTGTTTCTGAAAATGTACTGACGTCACTGTACAAAACTAACAGATTATACAGTGATGAAAAAGGATTTTGTTTAAAGAAATGAGTAATATTGAATATGTTATACCATTTATACTAGCATATGTATTGAATTATTAATTAAAATAACCTATAATTTCTCTAAATACTAACTGTTATTTTTTTTAAATTTTTTAATTTTTACCCAACTGAAACCTGTTTTTACATTATACTGTGACATTACAAATGTATCTAATAATTTATTTTTGTTTGACGAAGAACGTTATTTAATGATTTCGTTTTAAGTTAAGCTTTTCTATTTTCCATTATTAATGCAGATGGTTGTTTGTTGTATTGCCTGTTTATACATTAGTGAATTGTGACACATAATCTTTGTTTAGGATGAAGAATTGCATTTTCTTTGTTTTGAATGGCTGAGTAAAGACTTTCTTTGTCCCATCACAGAAGTCTACCCACCTGTTCCAACATTTATATCCCACAAGCGAGACGCCAGATACTCGATCACGTTTTATGAAATTAGATTAGATTTGAATGCGTTGTATGAAATAAAACTACACCTAGCTACAGCTGGACATGGCAGCGTTGTTTTAGAGCGAAGTGAGGAAAGCTTTGTGTGAGTTGTATTGTTACAAAGTAATTACTGCGCTGTAACAAAGCTTTACTAATTGCAAACCTTTAATTGTAGCCGTTAATTATTTCACTGTTACTTCTAGTTATTTATCTAAGGCCTCTGCTTCCAGAAGTCACTCCGAAGTAACTCCCTTTACTAGAATCGTTGTTACTGACAGTTATTGTTACTTCTCGTAATAACCTATTGGAAATTTTTGAATGCCGTTCTTCACCCTTAGGAAAAATCGTAATTTATTTTGATTGTTATCTCTGTTCACTGATTACTGTTAATTGTAATAGGGCATCACGCAATTCTTACAATAGGCTTTACAATCTCTCGTCAGTTATATACATTACAACCTCTACTCATACAATATAGCAACAGTACGATTGAAGCTTTCAAAATGGAGTAACTCCGAAACGCGTCAACAGAAGAGAATATTGAAACATTAGGAATGGTATAAAACTGTACTCAAACATATAGAAATATTCCTAACAGAAATGAAGATGAGTATATTAATATTATAAATAAATGTTTCTATGTACGTATGAGGGGCTTATGAGTTACTAAACCGCTGATCTGATCGCCATGATTCCTTGGTAAATTGTTGAGTATTTCCTGGGAACGTTTCTTGCTACTTTCCACTTTTCCCAACATGTAATTTTAACTGCCAAAATAATATTATATATTACTGTCTATCGTATATATCCTTAAGAAATTTCACTGACTTCATTCCAAATTTTGGTTGCTAGGCAACACTAAACAATCTAAAATTATTTTCACGTTTCAAACAATAGACTATACTAACATATCGTATATCCTAGTACACTTAAATTAATAACATTCAATCTTAAACTTGCCTCAGTGTTCCATCCTCTACTATAAGTTCAGCAAGTATTATGTAATAAAATACTAAATTAATTATAGCTAATGTTGACATGCCATAATAAAAACAAATGCACTATATAGCCTAGAGTAATGAATAACTGTATCTGATATATTTAAAGTCAGTATATATGTATACAGTTGGGTCAGGATATAATCGTGTAACTCTGTACTAATTGTAAGTTTGACAATACTGATACTGCAAAACAGCGAAAAGATTCACTTATTTAGGTTAGTAAAATGGATTAAGGAAAAACAATATATATTCTTGTTTATGAAATTATTATGCGATCATAAATAAATATATATATATATATATATATATATATATATATATATATATATATATATATATATATATACATCCCGCTATCAATATGGCAGCATTTCATTTTGCAACCATATGGCAGCCACTTGAAAGAGTGAAGTATTTATGTTTTTCGTCGTGTATAATTTATTTCTAATAAACATTATACTACTCCATATACTTTAATTTCATAAAATCTTAAAAATACAAAATTGACTGACGTACTATCAATACGGTAGCATTTCATTTAGGCATCAATATGGTAGCCAGTGTATATTTTCGTTCAGTCGAATAACAATATGGCAGCCGGTGTGTATATTGTTCCCACGCCACTAACGATACGAGAACCAACAGTGTTGCCACTATGGTGCGACTGTCTGACTAGTCAAATGTTTAGACTGTAAGGCACTGGGTGTGTGTAATCACGGTGAAAACATAAACATTAGAATGTCCCTACTTCATTTCAGCTGGCCAAATATTTACTCAACTAACATAAGTCCTGGTTGTTAGTTTTCATAAACGTGTACAACTATCGAAAGCTGACGGGGATACAAGTGTGTGCCTCTACAGGAGTAGCAAAAAGATCAATTAGGGTAGAATATCAGAACCCCCAAAAAGCTAGGAAATAATCAATTGGGGTGTTTTTAAGGATGCTGAGTCCATTACTGTGAACAAAATAAAACGGGGATGAACGAGTTGGGCTCTATGGGAGTTGTAAAGGAGTGACTTTCGGTCAAAATGAAAGAAGGTAAAAAAAAACTAGAAAATGATCAGTCGGAGAGTTTTAACGGTGCTGAATCTTTTACCGTTAACGAACGTCTTAGGGATACATGGGTGATCCTCTATGGGAGTATCAAATAATGATGTGGAGTATAAAAGTGAAAAGGCAAAACAAAGCTAGAATATGATCAATTGTGTTTTGGAGGTAGCTGAGTCCAATACCGTCTTCCATATTAATCGTGAATGCACGGATATGGCTCTACGGGAGTAGAAAATTAGTGAATTGGGGTACAATTGTCAGAAGGCAAAAAACAATTGAAAATGATAATTCGGATGGGTGTTTATGGCGCCGTGTCATTCACCGTTATCGAACGTCAATGGGGATACACGGGTGACCCTTTGGTTTTATAATGGTGAGAAAGCAAAACAAAGTTAGAAAACAAAGTTAGTAATGTTTTGGAGGTTGCTGAGTAAAATACCGTCTTCAATTATATAAGGGGATGGACGGGTGTGGCTCTACGGGAGTAGAAAAAGCGTCAATTGGGATAAAATTGTCAGAAGGCAAAAAAACCAAGGAAAATGATCACTCGGGGGGGTCTTAACCCTAGAGGACTCGCGCTAATACCCGTTACACCAGAGCTCGCGCGGGGTAATTATTTACCCCAACTAGTTTTCAGGTCAATATAAGTAAAATAATTGGTGTTATAGATAAAAAATTATTCAAATATATTTTGTTATATTATAAAAGAAATTAACAAACTCATACAATATGATTTCCTTTTTTATACGTCAAAACACTCTTCACATACTTCAACTAAATGGTCTTTACATACACTTTTGCCACAATTAGCCCAGCATTTAGTTGTTTTCTTGTCTAAATTCCTCGGGCAAAAACCACACCTGCAATAAAATAGTTTTTTGTAATACTCCAAAATATAAAGCTATACACTGTAAATAAACGTTTGTTGTTTCAATAATCATAAAAACTAAACATTTCATACGGAAGAATAGTATACAAACACAATATACAAAGGTTTTAGCAAACACTCTTTTTTTCAAAGCTTTTTTTGAAAAATTTAAAGTCATATGATTGTTTATGCAATTTTTACTGTTTGTAAATATGTTTTACATATTATATTGAGGGGCTTTTGTTCAAAAGGAAATAGGTATTATTTAGTATGTGTGTGTTGTTTTCTATTATAGTTTATACTTGTATAATATTTATTTATAATATATTCTAATATAACAGAAAGCTAATACGTAACTAGTAATTCTTTTATTTACCTTGCATTTTTTCTTTGCAGTTGTGATTGCCATTGTTGTTGTCCTAAAACAAATCTGATTCTGGTGCGCAGTTCTTTTGGAAGAGTTACAATTGATGAGCGATTCTGAATATGGTTTTTTACGAGTTCTGTGCCTAAAGTTTTTAGAAAGGTTCTCCTAGGATTATTTTGTTGAGTATTTGTTTCGTAAATTATTTGAGAATTTATTCCAACAACGTCAAGTATAAAAAAGAATACTGTCAATGGCCATAGGTTACTTGTTCGTGACACTGTATAGTTAGAGCACATACGGTCCACCACGTCAACACCCCCTTTGGTGAGATTATAAAATGTTATAAGTTCTGGGTTTTTTTGTTCACCGGTAGAATCATCAATTTTGTTGTTGCAGTGCATTGTTGACAGTCCTAGTACAACTTTATTTTTTGTTGGCACGTATGATACCAGAGTCATATTTTTCTCATGGAATCCAAACGAACTGCTGCACATTTTTTTATTTTTGGTTTGAACAAATTCTAGAGGTATCTCGGTTTTATTTTTACGTAATGTTCCGACAATTGTTAATTTGTGGTTTTTCAACAAATCAAGTGCTATTGGTATGCTAGTAAACCAGTTGTCCATAGTAACATTCCGGTTTGTTCCTGCAATAGGTCGAATCATTCTCTTTACAGCATCTTGTACAGAGTTACTTATTAGAAAGGGGCCAGCAGGTTGAGTTCCAGCATATATTTCCATGTTATTCGTATAGCCTGTACGACCATCACAAAGCATAAAAATTTTTATCCCGTACTTAGCCGGCTTGTTTCTAATATACTGTCGAAACCTACAGCGACCCCTGAAACCTTCAAGATGTTCGTCTAGAGTAGCATATTCACTTACAGTATACGAATTTTGACTGTTCAATATAATCTTTTCAAAAATGTGTCGAATATGTGTTATGTTATCTATTTTTTTCCTGTTTGTTCTGGTAGAAATATCATCAAAACGTAATACTTGCAACAAAAAATGGAATCTATGTCTTGACATTGTACACATTGCTATATCCAAACCCGTCCCGTCTGTTGTCCATATATCTTTAGAATTTTTGTGTGAAGACTTCATTGCTCCACAAATATACAAAACCCCAATAAAAGCTCTAATTTCTTCAAAAGAAGTTTCGTTTGCATCTCTCTCCCTTCCAAAATTAGCCTTTTTTGTGTTTATGTATTTATTTGTGCAAGACACTATGTAATGAATCAAGTCATTGTCAAATAACTGATTCCATGCTTTCAGGGGTGTATTTGAATGTTTTGCTTCTCCCTTTACCCCTGGCAAATGAATTATAATGTTACGCGAAGGTGTTCTTACATTTTGCGGGGGCGGTTTGCGATACCATTTTATCGGTGGCTCAATCACTCTACCTTTTTTGTCAATTTTGGATTTGCCATAGTAACAAGTAACGCGTTCACGATAAGGTAAATCATCTTCGTCAGAGGTGTACTCATCCAAGTTCAGCTCTAAGCGACATCTTTTAGCGTAATTTTCATCTAAACTATCATTCACGTCATTTACATTACCAGAGTTACTTGGATATTCAATTCCGAAATCCAAATCTCGGTCAACATTTTTATAAACAATACTAGCCTGATCAACATCACTGCAAGCACTTTGTTCACTCTCGGAATAATGCACACTTTCCTCAACATGATCACTTTCATCACTTGAAGATCTTCCATATACTTCATCTTCCGTCTCTTGTAACCAGCGATTTATAAAATTTGTGTCGTCTCTTATCGCCATGACAAAATATGAACGTAAATAATTTCAAATGGATTATTAGGTCTATAAAATAAAACTAACTTCAGTTATAAAATCCTAACAAAATACACATCAAAATAAAATCCACTCGTAAAAATATTGCAAAAAACAATGAAAACTAATTCACGTTATAAAAATCTTACAAAATACAATTTAAAATAAACTTCACTTTTAAAAACCTCGAAAAATACAAATAGAAACAAACTTCACATATAGAAAACAGTAATGTAACGTGAGGACTCGCGCGGGGTAAATACTTTCCAAGCTGTGGCACCAATAACTTCAAACCGTTATAGGTAAGCAAAAACTGTCAAACTATGCGATGTATAAGCAGAAATAGATACAGGGCGAGTCCATTAGAAGGTATATAGGGGGAGGAAGCATTTCAGGATTTGCAACTGTTTTATAATCTTTGTTGGAAACTCACTGGGAGAATAATTACCCCGCGCGAGTCCTCTAGGGTTAATGGTGCTTAGTCTTTATCCATTATCGAACCTCATGGGGATACACGAGTGATCCTCTATGGGAGTAGCAAATGGTGATTTGGAGTATAAATTTGGGAAGGCAAAACAAAGCTAGAATATGATCAATCGTAGTGTTTTCGAGGTAGTTGAGTCTAATACCGTCTCCCATATTTATCAGTAATGCACGGATGTGGCTCTACGGGAGTAGAAAATTAGTGAATTGGGGTACAATTGTCAGAAGGCAAAAAACAATTGAAAATGATCATTCGGATGGGTTTTAATTTCGCCGAGTCATTCACCGTTATCGAACGTCAATGGGGATACACGGGTGACCCTCTATGGGAGTAGCTAACGATGAATTGGGATATAATTGTGAGAAAGCAAAACAAATTTAGAAAATGATCAATCGTAGTGTTTTGGAGCTTGCGGAGTAAAATACCGACTTCAGTATTATAAGGGGATGCACGGATGTGGCGCTACGGGAGTAGAAAAAGGGTCAATTGCGGTAAAATTATCAGAAGGCAAAAAAACAACGGAAAATGATCACTCAGAGGGTTAATGGTGCTGAGAGGTCTTTCACCGTTATCGAACGTCAATGGGGATACACGGGTGACCCTCTATGGGAGTAGCTAACGATGAATTGGGGTATAATTGTAAGAAAGCAAAACAAAGTTAGAAAATGATCAAACGTCGTGTTTTGGAGGTTGCTGAGTAAAATACCATCTTAAATATTATAAGGGGATGCACAGGTGTGGCGCTACTGGAGTAGAAAAAGGGTCAATTGGGGTAAAATTGTCAGAAGGCAAAAAAACCATGGAAAATGATCACTCGGTGGGTTTTAATGGTGCTTAGTCTTTATCCATTATCGAACGTCATGGGGATACACGGATGATCCTCTATGGGATTAGCAAATGATGATTTGGAGTATAAATGTGAGAAGGCAAAACAAAGCTAGAAAATGATCAATAGTAGTGTTTTGGAGGTAGCTGAGTCTAATACCATCTCCCATATTTATCAGGAATGCACGGATGTGGCTCTACGGGAGTGGAAAATTAGTGAATTGGGGTACAATTGTCAGAAGGCAAAAATTAATTGAAAATGATCATTCGGATGGGTTTTAATGGCGCCGAGTCATTCACCGTTATCGAACGTAAATGGAGATACACGGGGGACCCTCTATGGGAGTAGCTAACGATGAATTGGGGTATAATTGTGAGAAAGCAAAACAAGGTTAGAAAATGATAAATCGTAGTGTTTTGGAGGTTGCTGAGTAAAGGGGATGCACAGGTGTGGCGCTACGGGAGTAGAAAAAGGGTCAATTGGGGTAAAATTGTCAGAAGGCAAAAAAACATGGAAAATGATCACTCGTGGGGTTTTAATGGTGCTGAGTTTTTTTACCATTATCGAACGTCATGGGGATACACGGATGATCCTCTATGGGAGTAGCAAATAATGATTTGGAGTATAAATGTGAGAAGGCAAAACAAAGCTAGAAAATGATCAATCTTAGTGTTTTGGAAAGTGCTTAGTCCAATACCGTCTTCAATATTAAACGCGGATACAAAGGTGTGCCTCTACGGGACTAGAAGTATGATTGGGGTAACATTAGCAGAAGACAATTAAACAAGAAAAAATGATCAATCGGGTCTTTTAATGTTGTTGTCTTTTACAGTTATCGAACGTCAATGGGGATGCACGGGTCATGCTCAATGCTAGTAGCAACTGGTGAATTAGGGTAAAAATTTCAGAAGGTAAAATAAAGGTAGAATATTATGGCTTGTAAAGTGAAACATTCAACCAAATAAGATTTTATTTTGGTATTTTTATCTTTTGGAGGGAATGACCTCGCTGAAGTAAATAGATACTTTCATGAAGTAACTATCATGGTCCCTGTCACATGATTAAAACTGATAATACTGAATGATGTGGTCATCCTTCAGAGATCGAAAATAAACATTACACAAACACGTTCATGACGGGTTTGATTCCAGGCGCTAATTGGTCACGTGTTACAATGTGAAATTTATACCACCATTACTCCATCTACTTTTTACATACAACCACACGGGACGTCTCTTTACAATCAGTTTCGTTTCGGCTACATTAGTACATAGTTGTCATAGAAATTGTCACATTGATTGTTACAATTCTATTATTTGTTGTTATTTTTAATATGAATTAACGAAATGAAACTTAACAAATTTATTGTTTTTAATAAGAACAAATGTTCACAAATAAATTTAAACCCTCAATTTAAGTCATTTCTTTATTTAGGTTAGTACACACGGCACTGTCTTATAAAAGGTATTAATCTCTTTTACGTATGTTTGGAAAAAAAGGGAGTCACTTGCTAAATCTATGCCTTACGGGTCGCGTTCCTCGTGTCGGTTTCTTCCAGGCCATTGGAAAAAATTTAAATTAATAAATCCACCGCCGCTAGGTTGCTATTTTAAAATTTCCCCGCCCCATTGAAGGTGTTCAGTGCTCTGTCGAATTTTAGGAATAGTTCTTCAGTTCTGTCAGTAAACATAGTGTCATAGTAACAAAAATACGGGAGTGCAAGTAGACGATTGTATTGTGAATCAGCAGGCTAGGTGTAGACCGGTATCCATCGATCCTCTGGATTGGTTACATGTTTTCAAAACCCTCAATAGATCTGCAACTAAATGAACGGTTTCATCTTTAACAATAATCAATCTAGATTTCCAGGCGTGCACTGCACGGGATAAGGGATAAAGGCTTTTTTCTTCTCAATTTCTCATTTAATTATCAGTCTTAGAGTTAGTACACTAACTCCTCCTATATCCTTACTTTACGAAAGTACATTTATTCTCATTAAATTTATTTTATCTCATTGAGCTTTCTGCCACAATTTTTAAGTTCTATTTCTTTCGTGTTACAATGTTTTAAGAGTTTTTGCAGTTTAAGAACGATTTTGCAGTATTTTTAGACTAATTCATCGAATTTTCTTCAACATTTCTTCTTCAGTGTATTAAAAAATGAAAATTTCAATTTTAAGTTTTTACTGCTTGTAAAAAAATAATATAGGATAAGAAGGGTTTGGCATAAAGTTTATTTACAGTAAGTTTTTAAAGTTAGGCCTATAGTAGAAGAACAATAAATATTATATCACCTTTACCTCAGGTAGGTAACCAGAAAAATCTACCTATATTGGACATTGTAAATAAAAGAAGGCTTTTATTTGGTCGAATTTCATCTAATGTTAATTTCTTGTTCACGTAGGCCCATTGAACACGTCTCTAGTTTATAGGTTCAAACGAGCACAAATGACCATTTTCGAATAAAAAAATTAAACATTCAAATAATAGTATTTCTGTACTTACGACAGCCAAATGTAACAAAAAAAACTGTTTTATTTTTCTGTGAGCATATGCTTTAAAAGGGTGCATATAGTATTCTAACAAGGAGTAAAATTTTCATGAAGATATGACATTTTAGTGCCAATACCAATCAGTATACATATTTTACCAAGATAAGGGCAAAACATTTTAAGTATTTATTCAAGGATTCATGTATCATAGGAGGTTTTGTGCCAATAAAACTAGAGAGCAGTTCAGGCGGTTTAAGCAATGGTAAATATACTTCTTTACTTCTACATCTCTAAGGAATATAATATTATGTAAGGATATAGTTCTTCCCAATGTATATTGCATTGTAGCTAGGCATCACGGTGAAAAACGATTTCGGTATTTTATTTATCCACCATATTTGGTTTGTCATAAGTTATTATAGGTATAATTGTGTTTGAGTAAAAACCTATTTTTTCTAAAAGTTCTTTTTTAACTACATTCATTAAATTTTCCTGGTAGTCGTTGTTGCCAGGTTAAAACATTTATATAATTCCTCCCTTAGATATGTTCCTAAAGGATGACATTACACCTTGATCGTGATGTTATTTTCATCAAGACAAGTTGAATGCACCTGAAAATATATCTGCTAAGATTTAAGTATATTTTAATCTTCTTCTTTAATTCTATCTTTAACCGTATCCCTCCTGGCTCGCATATCTACAATTTGATTTATTAATATTATTATGGCGAAAAAATTTACAAATATTTTGGCGAATATAGCTGAGGAACCAGTCTTCAAAAACTAACTGTAAAATAGCGTTATGCAGAGTGACAGAATAAAGTTAGTCACTATGATGTTATTTCTTGTTAAAAAAGAAGACGTAAAAAATGACTGTTTTGTAGATTTGTTTCACTTTAAAAAATCTCTCCGTTCTTCGGTCGACATGTTACATACATTTCTATAGTTAGTATCAGAATGATTTTAGTTCGTTCGGCTGTGACTAATCTCAAGACAAAGTCTGCTAATAGTCAATCACTTCTCAAAACTGTCTCCTTTGTTTATATATTTTACGAATTCTACCACTAGCAATACCAGTTAATAAATAACTCCTAATTACAAACTTAATATTTCACTTTGAATATTCTCTATTTTTCGTTGATAGAAAATTACTTCAGTTAAGGAACCCTAACTTATAAGTTAGCTTATAAAACGTTTTGTAGTCAATCTTTAGACGTTGATAGTCATAAATATTTACTACCGATGATCACGGTAATTTTTCACTATACTTTAGATTTACTGAAATTTTACTGATAATCTCGTTTCATTTTTATGGTAGGCGAACAAAAAGACTATCTACGATCAAAACATTGGGCGTCCTGATAAAGATTACAACGGGCATCGGCTTTTCTTTAGCTCTAATTGCCAACACTTAGTATGGTATTTATATCGTATGGTATCCCCGCAAGCAAGAATCAGTACAGTAGTCTTGAAGAGCCAAGCAACATTAATTTATGTATGTACTGTAATCAGTAAAGTTCTACATACGTATTTCGTGCATTCTTAATTATAGTATTAGGGTTCAATAGAACTCCAGTTTTTTTTCTAGTGTACAGGAGCTATTTCCGTGTAATCCAAGTTGTCGGTAATCTAACGGTGTCTCGGTCCCATCTACCTCGAATTATCCATGCACTACTGTATTTGTTTACGTACCAATGATCACCGTACTTAAAACAGTTTTTCATGCAACTCTAAAGTGAGTGAAAATCCCATAGACATCAAAGTTACTCTTGGGACTAGAATATCGAGGATAAACATAATAGATTTATTACATTGCTTACTGAAAACGTTCTGATTCCTAGCTACACTGCAATATACATTGGGAAGAACTATATCCTGACATATAATCTTCAGAGATGTAGAAATGAAGTATTTTATATATTTATCATTGCTTAAACCGCCTGAACTGCTCTCTAGTTTAGTTAGCATATTAACACCTATGATACATGTATCCTTAAATAAGTACTTAAAATGTTTTGCCCTTACGGTCATAGAATGTGTGTATATATCCACGTGTTCAATCTTTGCTACATCATTTATATATTTTTCAAACCATTTTTGAGTAATTCTGATATGGAAACATAAACAGCCGACAATCTGAAACCCATTCTAACGCGTTTGTTTACTTGATGGCAGACCAAACTTATCTTAATGTTCCGGTCAATGCATCTCATACTTTTCCCTTGGGGTTCTTAGATACTATAGGATCGATTAGGTATTTATTTTTTAACTTAACTTGCTTTTCAAATTAATTGTCATAGCATCTCTATCCAATTTTAAGAATCTAAAAGTGACTATTATTTGCTGTATATTGTTACAATTTGGTAACTTTGCAAACATGTTACCACAAGTCTACAACACATGTATTAACAGATGTAACATTTAATATGGCCTACGCCATAAATATTCACTAAAAGTTAATACCAATGTATTCAATAAACATATTAATAAATTAAAATATAGACTATCAGCGGCTAAAGGCGAGGATAGAAACAAATGTTTCCGTCTTTATACGACCATTTTGACGTTGGGAGAGTACCATAAATTATTTACGTTTACGCCGTATGTAAATGAGAGAAAGGGATGGAAAAGATAGAATACAGAAAGTCAGTTTTTCTGGCCTTCGTCCACGAGAGTACTTGTGGAGTGCGAGCCTCTATCTTTGTTTGGCTTGGACCTATGTTTGTTTACACCAGACAGCCTGATATCGTAATATAAACTGACAACACTCGCACAGATGTCATTTAGGTTCTTGTATACAATACAGAGATTAACGAAAGATGATTCAGTATTTATTAACTACTACTTCAACTACCGTCCTGCAATTTTTGTCAAAATACTACTGCCGTTGTAGCTCACAGGCACGAAATGACTAAGTGTGATTTATTGTGTGGTTTAACAATTTATCTTGCATTTACTTTATAAAAATTGTTTTTGAATATTCTGATTGCATGTGACTAGTAGGGTAAACGTAGTTTTATGAGAGCAGTCATATTTTATTTACTAATTTAAAACTGTAGTAAATAAAACCTACAGATTTTAGCGCAGTTTAGCTAAAAAGACTTATAATAGCACGATAATTAACATACACTAATTATTTCTTGTTCACTGATTGTACACACTTAACTTTATATACAAGATATCATCTGACATATTATAAGCTTTATTTATGGAAACTGGCAATAAAAATAATAACTCAATTTTGACAGCAGTATTTACACAGCGGCTCAGAACATTCTAGACATATTGGCTGTACAAAGACATCTTACAAAGTGTAACTAGTCTTTCTATTTTTTGTTGGTCATTAGATACAGCACCTGAATCACTGTCTTCTTCGGCTAACCCGTCGCTGATGGTCAGGCACGATGACGGTAGTTAAAGGTTTAGCTTGGAATTTGTAGATATTGGCATAATAGGTTTTCTGGATATATAAGCTGATAAAGATAAGTCGATGAAATGATTAGGGTCAACAAATTATCTTTGTCGTTTATTCTAAGTTGTATAAAGGTTGAAAAAATATAAGGTGTACTTATTTATAGTTTTTTATAATTTACGGTTATAGTACAATTTTTTTCATTAACGGATGGTTGAAAAGTAATTCCGCTGCCCCCGCTAACGATACCATCCTTTTTAAAAGAATAAAAGAAAATAACACGAAAAGAGAAAAAAATAATTACCCGAAGAAGAATGAGAAAACAAACATAAATGTTTAAATAGTCTAAGTAAAATTGGAAAGAAAATATATGACAATTAGGTAGACAATATACATTATTTTAAAAATTAAATAAAAAATTTAATTTTTATAAAATTATCAATTTGGGACAAACGGTTATCTTTTCAAATTGAATCGATCGAGAATACAGTCTTTAAAATTCTTAAAGCACATGGACAGGCTGCATTGAAACACTGCTCCAAGTTATAAAGATTAGTTTGACAGACATGAGGTAAACAAACGTGCTAGAACTGCTATCGGAGTGCCGCCTGTTTATGTTTTCATATCACAAACATTTTTGTAAATAGTTGTAGCACAACTTCTGTCCAAGACAAGGTCGCGAACCCGACTCTTTCTGTTGGTTATGTTGCATAGTTGGAAACATGCCAATTTAGGGCGATTTATTGTCAATGGGATATATACCCCAAATCACCCCTTGGTAACTCCGTACATCCCCGACGAATTTTAATGACAAGGGACTAGGACCTTCGAAAATCTTCGAATGCGCATTTTTGGGCAATATTTTAGATTCTGGCAAGTTTTACCTCAATTCACCCACAGCGACACCCTCAGTCCCTTCCCGGATTGTGCATGGTCAACTTCGGTGCTAGGATTAGACTCAGCATTATTAAAAACCCCGAGTGATCATTTTATAACGATCTCTTAACCTCTGACCTTTTTACCCCAATTCTCTCTTTGATACTCCCGTAGAGCCCACACCCGTCCAGCCCTGGTGTCTTTCGATGACGGTATTGAATTCATCATCCTCAAATCCCTAAGGCAGTTATTTATCTGACAATTTCAACCCAATTTATCCCTTTGGTACTTGTGTAGAACCATCGCAGTACATGTCCGGCGACGGCATTCAATTCAGCCTCCTCAAAAACCTCCAAGTGTAAATTTCAAGTAAATTTTTGACTTTTGACATTTTTACCCCAAATCATCCCTTTGGCACTCACGTGCCATTGAATTCACCACGCCCGCCTAGATGACGTCATTGAATTTAGCATCCTCAGAAACCCCCGAACTGCCATTTTCCCGCGATTCTTAGGCATCTGACATTTTGACCTCAATTCAACCCCTTTGGTCCATGGGTTTAGCCTCACCAGAACATCCCCGGAGACTTTAGATGACGGCATTAAATTCAGCATCCTCAAAAACCTCCGAGCTGATATTTTCCAGCGATTTTTTGACTTCTGACATTTTCACACCAATTTACAAATTTGGTAGTCGCGTGGAACTACACAAATCCATTCCCGGTGACTCTCGGTGACGGCATTAAATTCCGCCTCATCATAATTTCCCGAGTTGATATTTTCTAGTATTTTTTTTTTTTTACTTTTGACATTTCTACCCCAAATCATCCCTTTGGCACTCACGTAGAATCACATACGTCCATCCCCGTTGACATTCGATAGCGGAATTGAATTCAGCACCCTCAAAAACCCCCGAGTGGTTATGTTCCAGCGATTTTTTGACTTTTGATTTTTCACCCCAATTCACCCCTTTGTTACTCGCGTGGAACCATACCAGTGCATCACCGGCGACTTTCGGTGACGGCATTAAACTCCGTCTTACCAAAAACCCCCGAGGGGATATTTTCTAGTTATTCTTTGACTTTTTACTCTTAACCCCAAATCATCCCTTTGGTACTTACGTAGAGTCACATCCGGTCCATCCCCGGTGACTCTATATAACGCAATTGAATTTAGCATCCTCAAAAATCCCCGAATGGTCATTATCTCACGATTCTTAGGCATCTGACATTTTTACCCTAATTCAACCCCTTTGGTACATGGGTTTAGCCTCACAAATACATCCCCGGAGACTTCCGATGACGGCATTGAATTCAGAATCCTCGAAAACCCCCGAGCGGTTATTTTTCAGCGATTTTTTGACCTCTAACATTCTCACCCCAATTCACCCCTTTGGTTCTCTCGTGGAACCACACCAATGCATTCCCGGTGACATTCGGTGACGGCATTGAATTCCGCTTCATCAAAATTCCTCGAGTTGATTATTTTCTAGTAATTTTTTGACTTTTGACATTTCTACCCCAAATCATCCCTTTGGCACTCACGTAGCGTATCATCTGTCCATCCCTGGTGACTTTCGATGGCGGAATTGAATTCAGCATCCTCAAAAACCCCCGAGTGGTTATGTTCCAGAGATTTTTTAACTTTTGACTTTTTCACCCCAATTCACCCCTTTGGTACTCTCGTGGAACCACATCTGTGCATCCCCGGCGACTTTCGGTGACGGCATTGAATTCTGCCTTACCGAAACCCCCGAGTGGTATTTTATAGTTATTTTATGACTTTTGATATTTTACCCCAAATCATCCCTTTGGTACTTACGTAGAGTTACATCAGGTTCATCCCCGGTGACTCTAGATGACGCCATTGAATTTAGCATCCTCAAAAAACCGCCCAACGGTCATTATCCCGCGATTCTAAGGCATCTGACATTTTTACCCTATTTCAACCCCTTTGGTACATGAGTTTAGCCTCGCCAGTACATCCCCGGTGACTTTCGATGACGGCATTGAGTTCAGCATACTCAAAAACCCCCGAGTGGTCACTTTCCACCGATTCTTTGTCCAATTCAAATATATACATTACGTAGTACGATTGATATCTATGTGGACGCCAGCAATGTTGCCAAGTTTGTGGTTGCCATAATGTTAGGGAATGGTTGAAATATACAGATAATTTATATACAGGGAGCGACCGCGCTCCCCTGGCGGAAATGTTACGAACTTGTGATATACAAATCCCGTTCACTCTGCTATCAATACGAGTACCGTTTGGTTATTACAAATTATTTTTTTAAAATTCAGAACGACCATAGAACTTCCAAATACAGTATAGCTCCAATAAAACACTTCTTTTTACACTTATTAACGTGATTTTTATTTCGATTATTGTCAAAGGGTGTTACATTAACATGGATTACTATGTGGCAGCCGTATACGGTTGCCACAAGTACCCGGCTGCCAGTTTGAATGCAAATAGACCAATGTATGGTCTCCGTATTGTTAGCAGGCTGTATATATATATATATATATATATATATATAGGGTATATATATATATATATATATATATATATATACCCTATATATATATATATATATATATATATATATATATATATATATATATATATATATATATATATATATAGGGTGTATATATATATATATATATATATATATATATATATATATATATATATATATATGCTAGATAAATATCACCTGGTCATTGCTAGATGAGATTCTAGAGAAAAATAGGAACTGCGAATTCAGGCACTTGAATATGAGTGGATGTTCTCCGGATGGTAACTATTCATCATTATGACCATTCAAAATATATATGGTCCAACAAATACTTTTAAACAAGAGATAAGTATTTTATTTGACTTTATACATTTATTTCAAGCCGAAGCTTCTCACTGAGGAACACTACCAACATGTTGAAAACTATTTTAGTACTGTATAGTTCTGTGTCTACACCAGGGCTTCTTTTTAAGAAACTATTTATTTAACCGTATATATATATATATATATATATATATATATATATATATATATATATATATATATATTAAATATGTTAAATATGGTGATATGTTTTCTTGTAATATAGTTAATAAATTAAAAATATTTCAAAAACAAGAATACTTTTAATGAATATATTTATTCAAAGCTTTTCGCCGATTAAATAGTATCAGCATCTTCAGAAAAATAATTATCTAATAAAACATTTTTACAAAATTAAATCATATGTCAGTATAATAATGAAATACCCTCTATAAATATGTTGTACAACTATTATAATATGCGCCTAATAAAATCTCATAGGGTTATATACCTTAATACGTAGAACATTAAACTACTCAAATGGGAGGAAAGTGGTTGTGTTACGTAAATATATATACACGCATATACACGAATATTGCTTGTAAAACACTTTGTAATTTCTGGCCAGAGATATTAGCAATTTACGTATTGTGTATTCAGATGTTTTAATCTCTATAACTGTAATGAGACCTAAATAAACTAATTTACGTTTAAGGAAATGTGAGCAACATTGTGTGTAAATTAAATTGTACCAATTTATGAGTTTGTGAGGTAAACGTTCCTACAAAATAAAACGCTTACAATCAAATTACTCAAATTTAAAAAAAATCGTGTGGTGTGAGTAGAAGCGCTTATGCGCGGTTCATGTGTCTGTGCAAAATAAATACCATAAAGCCAACTAATTATTATACTAAAATCAGAAAATGAAATTATAACCCCTTTACCATCTACCTTAAATTCGTTGCTTCAGAATCGCGACACTAAGTAAAAAACATATATTTTTGGTTATTGATATTATGCTTTGCATGGCCTATATATCTGATCCCGAATACGTATTTAATGGTCATATTTAATACATTTATTTCCTCTGAAATGTAAATGGTAAACATTGTTTTAAAATGTATAAAACTTTTAAACATTTCTAAATGCAGGTTTGTGTTTTGGATACCAGCCAGAAACGATGCATGCTCTTATCTTCGAACACTCTACAACTCTTTGCATTTGCATCATACAGTAAAAGGGTGTTTAGTTGCCCTAGAGAAAGTGTTTTAAGAAAATATCTTGAAGATTATTCACAGCCACGAGTGAATAATCAGACAGTAATACTAAGACCACTCAGGAAAGTCCCAGAGCACTTACAGAGCACCACGTGATCCTCCAAGTACAGTTGGGCCTCCACGTTTCACCGACATTCCACGTGACACCGATTCGCCACCCAATGTCGTTTCTTCTAACGTCTACTCTTCACCTCATGTCGTTCCTCCACTTAATAACAACCCCCTATCTAGTGTGAATGACACACCTAGTCGTGAACCTAATCTTAACATATTTATCTCACAATCTGTATTCATTGGAGCTAAATATAATTACCAATGAGTCACTGATCCTGATTCGCTCCATATTCGCACTCCAATACGTAATATTGTGGGCGGTTTCAAAACGGTAAGTTGTGGGGACTGTAATAGAACCACTTATACCCCCACCGTTATACCCATATCCCGTTTCCTTCAAAACTTTGACGTAGCAATGGAAATAACTGAATCGCAAATGCTATTACTTCTTGAAACGTGGAAAAACGCGAAATGGCAGATTTTTGAGTTTTTTTGGAATCCCAGCAACCCAGCAGATCCAAAGCAAGCACGAGACAGAATGATTTGTTATTTTTATCATGCTGTCATCTGAAGGGTGATTACTAGCTATTGTGCACATAGAAATTCAGTATGCGCACAACACTAAGCAATGTGTGTAGAGCGTGGCAGCAAGTAAAACAGCTTGTTTCAGCTGTAAATAATGCCTATTTTCATTTATTCACCATGAACATTGGCGAATTAAAAAACTCTTTCATTTGATTAAAAACGTGTTCTATAACTCAGTCATTCGTTCCATTTTTTTAAAAATAAATAAAATATGTTTAACCTTATTTTATAAAGACTTTATTAAACATTGGCATTTCACTACTTTACTAAATGGCAGTCATTGTAATTATTATTTTTCTTTCATATAGTAGGATTCTTAGCTACTATAATATTTGTTTCTAAGTGGTGAAGAAGTATGGGATATTACTATATCTAAGAATTTTAACACAAAAATACTATTTTGTCGTAAAAAAAAAAAAAATAGAGTAGTCAAATTGACGATACATAAGTAATCGTGTTCCAAAATCTAGTCATAAGTAACCTAGGGCTAAAATTTTATATTAATATATTGTACAAACAAAATATACAAACTTAAAGTGAATGTAGAGTATAAAGATCTTTGCAAGGAACTTATTACAGAACACGAATTCCAATTGCAACAATTAGTGCTTGACATAATGTGCGTAGAGTCAGAAAAAAATGGGTTAAATAAAGAACTATAAAGAATATATTATATAATAAAGAACTCAATATATTTTCCAGATAAATGTGAGATTTTTAAGAAACAAAATTAATGCTGGTTAGTACCAAAATCCTAATCCTTCATTATATAATGAAAACATATTCTACTATTCGATCATACTGTTACTACAGAAATAAAATAGTTAAACCCTTTTATAATAAACACTAAATATTTGTGTCACTAGACATAATTATTTTTGGTTCCATTAAACAAACAAGAAACACGATTTCTCTAACACTACACTTGTGCAAATATTAGTGATGTGCAAATACCACTTATTCTTGGGTAGCTGATAATAATTATTTTATACAAGATCGTTGTATGCGCATACACAAAAGCACACTAAAATTGACACGAGGCAGATTGAATAAAAAGCAGTTACAATTGTAGATAAAAGGATACTATTTGTTGAGTATTTGTACCTTACTAAATTAAAACGATTTTGGCATTGTATATAAAGATGATATCTGAGCTAAAGGACTTGAATGTTATCTATAAGTTAGCCAAAAACTTCTAACATCTAATAGAATACTTTGAAGGATGATTAATGTTTGGTAACATTTTACAATAGTATAGGAGCAAAATAATTAATTTAATTTACTAGCCTGGTTGGAAAGAATAATATTTAGTTAACATCAGACAAACAAATTGTAAAATTCTCAGTTCAGAACGGTGTGTAAAATTCATAAATCGCCCATTTAAAGTATCAAAGCTATTTGTACTACGCAATTGTACTTTGATTTTCCCTTTTATTTGGTCTCGGAAAGAAAAAAAAACTAAATAAGTTGCGTTAGACTTATAAACTAGTTTCCTCAACGAATTCAGGTAAAAATTATTTTCTTCATTTATGGAAAACCATATGAAGAAAGCACTATAACATGATTATAATCGATGCCCATACTGGTAACTTTGTAAAGAGGGAGGCAGTTTTATTTAATAAAAGATAGTTAAATGGAGCAGGTGTCTCGGTGGAAGGATGTAGGTGTTGCGAAGTTACACACTGGGATGTAGGATTAATGAATATACTCGCCCACACTCGTACACTCACAGTCACGCACACAATCACCTAACGGTTGTTCAGCTTTGCAGGAGAATTGACTTATTTCAGAAATAATGATATGAATAATTGATATTTAACAGGCAACTCGAATGTATGTTTCATGTTTGCTGCAACACAAACGAAAATTAAAAATATTTTTGAGATGAATATTTTACTGAATACCTTAGCTGTATAACCAACATAAATACGGTGCGTATTGCTGAAATGTGTCACTAAGCTTCATCGAATGTGGCTTTTTATTCTCAGTCACAGTTGCGAATGACGTCACAGTTACCGGTTTACGTCAACGGCGACCATACAAAACACACCCAGTCCTTGCTCGCAATGCAACTGCATTATCTATTTCGGGATTATCCCTGTCAGGGCTTCTTTCTTGAAACGTTTTTTTCATTTCACTTAAGAGAGGGAAACTGTAGGTGACACTTTCCATGCAGCTCCCTGTAACTACCTCCTGATTTTCCATGGAAATAGTTTAATAGCTAGACACATAGTCAATTATCCTAAACCCTTCACTCGTGTTAGGGTTACTAGCCCCATGCGCATGGTTGACGGAGCCAGCTCACCTAAGGAATATAGCCTGGTGAACCATTATAGGATTAAAAAGTGTATGTATATATTCAATTTATTATTTAATTATTGTTTAATTAGTAATATAAATTTTGTAAACACTTAGATAGTAATAGGTAGGCGTAAATAGACGAGTAAGTTGACTTTCGGTTATGTTTATTTCCACACTTGAACGAGTTTTGCCATTTATATATTATTTGGTGTGGCGAGATGTAATAGTGTCCAAGCTAAATCTTAATGTAGAAGATATAATATCCGACTAAACTCCGAAGTTTAGAAGAAATTATCGTTTTAAAACCAACTTCAATTTAATTGCAAGTCTACGCTGTAAACATAGGCCCTACACAGTAAATTACCGTCGGAGGTCATGACAATTCATGTAAGCCACAGTTGGAGTTGTAAATAAATCAACTGCATTAATTTGAAATTGGATTAGTAATAGATTTTATAAGCTGATGGTTTTAAAATAATATTTAGAAACATAATTTAATACAGCAATAAAAAAATATTTTCTTCAAAACTTTAAAGTATTCGATCAAAATCGGTGTCCTTACAAACCAACGATGAATTTTTAAATTCAAATTAGGGGCAAGAGAAGTTGAAATGTTTCTAATATTTAACACATTTTTGAACAGCAAAAGCAGTCGCCGTGTATGGGAAAACTGATAAAGGTTCAGTTATATTCCAATACCCAATAATATAAAACGGCAAGAAAATTTAATTTTGATCCCAGAGTGTGTATCTCTGCCTTATCAAACGTTAACACCATATTTGTTCCAACAAAACTACTTTGAATAATGCTTGCTAATCAACCATGAAATATAAATTAAATATATTTGCAAAATAGAAAAGTTGTAAGTTAGAAAGGTGCCATATCTTGTCGTTTCTAATTACTTTTCCAGTTAATACTTTTATAAAAACTACATTTGCAAGAAAAATGCCAGTGCCTTTCAAATTTAATTTATGCCTCAATAAAAGTATTTTAATATTATTTTAAAATTTGTAAATATTTAATAATTACAGATATTATAAATATGTATATACATTTGATAGAATTACAACAATAAGGGGCAAAAAGAAAGAGAATTTCGTTGCAATTTTCAATTTTTCTATTTATACAGTGTATGGTGTTGGCTTATTATTTTTTAGTTACAATTTTCTCGCTTTGATTTATTTCGTTTTTAATTTATGAAGCCGATGGTGGTCTATAACTTCTCATTCTATCTACCTCTTATAATGCTCCATTATTGTAAGTAGCTTTTCACCTAAAATATCATACTTTTAGGCAACTGATTTCTTGCTATGGGAAAGTTGGATCAGTGCCAAGGGATTGGCTTTCAAAAATGTAGTTCCTCACGAATCCGACCGGGAGACAAAGTTTTGTAAATTCAAATTAATTATTAAATATTTAAAAAACTGTATTATCATAAATTGTCATGCACTATATGATTTAAAAAAAACAAATTTGAACTTTATTAGATTAATAAAATAGGTATTTTATTAATGATCGGAAATTTGATAAGATGTATGTTAGTAGACTATGAGCTAATGGAAAGAATTGAAAAATATTTTATAACTTACACCTTAATATCATCACAGCTAAAAAATGTCCATATAACAAATCCTACAACTGTAATAAGCACAACGTGACGAGAGATTGGATGTTTATAAATCCCGAGGGTATAATCCTAGGATAAAGTAAGCAATGGGGATATGCCACGTAGTGCATGTAAATGAGTTATCCATTAGGAGTTTAATCCGATGCTTACCATGTCTTTGTTTATTCCCTGGTTTCAAACATTATATTCCCATTATGAATGTCTTATTACGCCAATGTTATTTTATTCATTTTTATATGAGATGACATGAGATGACATGAGCTTTAACTATTATGTAATTAGTATTACTCTAAGAAAGGTTTATTAGGTTTTACATCATATCTTACTCAAACATGTGGACAATATAGTTTTATAATGTTTAATAGTAATACAGAAGTGTTGATAAAAACTTAATTTTACAGTTTATTGATACCTCATATTTTTTGGTTTGGAAAATGTTTTACAACGCGATAAAAGTAATAATTTTCCCTCTAAGGGGAAAAATATGAGGTTTTTACAAAAAATGAAATTAAAAGTAAAACACACATCTTGAATCTACTGTAACACTTACACAACCTCCTATTATTCGTTGGTAAGAATCTCACTTCGAGGAGCGTTGTCACTCCAAGCTCACTCTACAAGGGACCTGTTTCATTACTCCGTTATTACATCGCTTTCAAAATCATGTTTCTGAGTCATTTTTAATATAAACAGTTTCTTTATTGAGGTTTTATATTTACAAATGTTTATATTTATAAAATTGTTGAGCAATTTTGACTTTTCTACGGATAAATTATTTTTTAATAAAGAATCAAATTACAATAATTGAAATATATTTCTAATTGTTTAAGCCGTCGCTAGGCAAAATGATTAGGCTCGCAAAATCAACAGTGACATTTAAAACATACCAACAACGCATGTTAATGGTATACTGACACAAAAAGAAGTAAGTATCTAAAGCCACTGCTAGATATGTTACTGTAACATTTATACAAGTGTTTTTAGTTGAATAGAAATAAAACTTCTAAAAATATAATTGTGGTGTAATAACAATTTTTACATTTATATTAAAAACTAACAAACAAATCAGATCTTATTAAATAGATTTCCACAAAACTAAACTGATTCAATAAATTATTTATCTCCTATATATATATATATATATATATATATATATATATATATATATATATATTCATATATGTATTAATGAATGAATGAGCCTTATTCCTGCGAAGGTGTGTCGGGAGCGTAGCCAGGTGGAATAAGTAGGTACGTGACACCCCTTAAACCACATAATTATCGTAAACAAATATTAACCTTTTAAAACGATAGATTAGCTAGGTTTTAGCTAAACAGCTTTCTCACCTCAGATCATTTTTTTTACATGTAATTTTGAAGTGCCAAAATAGCACGCAATATTATTAACATGTATAAAAATGTCCTAAATTACCCCAAAAGGGTTCCACCCGGGTCGCTTAAACACTGCGTTCTATTCACGTTATCTTACACGCTACTAAACTCAAACTACGCACTATACAGTCCTACCCACTACCACCTGACCTCTACGTCATACACATTACTACTATCAGAAATACTTACATTCAGAGGTCACTCAATACTACCAAAACACTACACATTATACATCACAACATTATCCACACTAGGTCCTACATTCTACTACCTAATCAGTAATAAATATATAAAAATCTTACACACTGTTTAATACACACTATATGTTTCTACCCGCACACTACATCCTACGTAATACATCCTAGCTAAAGCTACCGACAAACTACATCTTGATTAATACAAAATCTGCAACCCCCTCTCAACTGAATGCAACTATTATCTACGGACAACGTCCTACACACTACTGCATTAATACTAAGCCCTATACACAATGGCCAAACAATACTACTACAAAAAAAACAAAAAAACAAAAATATATATATATATATATATATATATATATATATATATATATATATATATATATATATATCGCAGTATGTTTTCTTGTGTATTAATAAAGAACAAAAGTCTAAATACAAATACAAGAATTTTAATTCTTGTATTTGTATTTGGAGTTTTTTTCTTTATATATATATATAATAAATATAGTGATATGTTTTCTTGTCATAAAAAAAGGATAAATTCAAAACATATTTATTTTTGAGGAATAAATATGTATTTAACTATTCATGTTTTTGAAATATTTGTATTATATACATTAATAAATACTCACTTACTAGCCAACGCTCACCCTTGGCAGTTGAGCCATTTTTGCGACGCGCTGACCAGTAGAGATGGACATCCCTGAAGATGGGACTGTTGTAATCCTGGGCCCGGTATAGGGCTGTGCAATCATTAAGGTGTTCGGCATTCATAAGTTCACCACACATGAATGCGGTGGTAATATTGACCGGTTTTCTATCTGAAAGCTGCAACGCTAACAGATCGGGGCAAGTTTTGGTCAATTGGTCCACCCGTCACAACACTTTCCCACCGTTTTCCTGCTGAGAGCTCCCTCAATCGACGCGTGATTCCATTTTTTAGTGGACGTCTTTATTAGGGACCTGGAGGAATGTAGTGAACTCAGATGGTCAGATATATATATATATATATATATATATATATATATATATATATATATATATATATATATATACATCCCGCTATCAATATGACAGCATTTCATTTTACAACCATATGGCAGCCACTTGAAAGAGTGGAGTATATATGTTTTTCGTCGAGTATAATTTATTTCTAATAAACATGATACTACTCCATGCACTTTAATTTCATAAAATTTTAAAAATACAAAATTGACTGAAGTACTATCAATACGGCAGCATTTCATTTAGGCATCGATATGGCAGCCAGTGTATATTTTTGATCAGTCTAATAACAATATGGCAGCCGGTGTGTATATTATTCCCACGCTACTAACGATACGAGAACCAACAGTGTTGCCACTATGGTGCGACTATCTGACTAGTCAAATACTTAGACTCTAAGACACGTGTGTATAATCACGGCAAAAACATAAACATTAGTATGTCCCTTCTTCATTTCAGCTGGCCAATTATTTACTCAACTCACATAAGTCCTGGTTGTTAGTTTTCATAAACGTGTACAACTATCGAAAGCTGACGGGGATACAAGTGTGTGCCTCTACAGGAGTAGCAATAGGATCAATTAGGGTAGAATATCAGAACCCCAAAAAAGCTAGGAAATAATCAATTGGGGTGTTTTTAAGAGTGTTGAGTCCACTACTGTGAACAAAATTAAACGATGAACGGGTTAGGCTATATGGGAGTTGTAAAGGAGTGACTCGGGGTCAAAATGAAAGAAGGCAAAAAAAAAAATTAGAAAATGATCAGTCGGAGGGTTTTAATGGTGCTGAGTCTTTTACCGTTATCTAACGTCATGGGGATACACGGGTGATCCTCTAAGGGAGTAGCAAATGATGATTAGGAATATAAAAGTGAGAAGGCAAAACAAAGCTAGAATATGATCAATTGTAGTGTTTTGGAGGTAGCTGAGTCCAATACCGTCTTCCATATTATTCGGGAATGCACGGATGTGGCTCTCCGGGAGTAGAAAAGGGGTGATTTGGGGTACAATTGTCAGGTGGGAAAAACAATCGAAAATTATAATTCGGGTGGGTTTTAATGGTGCCGGGTCTTTCACCGTTATCGAACATCAATGGGGATACACGGGTGACCCTTGATGGGAGTAGCAAATGATGAATTGGGGTGTAATTGTGAGAAAGCAAAACAAAGTTAGAAAATGATCAACCGCAGTGTTTTGGAGGTTGCAGGGCAAAATACCGTCTTCAATATTATAAGGGGATACACGGGTGTAGCGCTACGGGAGTAGAAAAAAACTTAATTGGGGTAAAATTGTCAGAAGGCAAAAAAACAATGGAAAATTATCTCTCGGGGGGTTATAATGGGGCTGAGTCTTTTACCATTATCGAACGTCATGGGTATACACGGGTGATCCTCTATGGGAGTAGCAAATGATGATTTGGAGTATAAATGTGAGAAGGCAAAACTATGCTAGAATATGATCAATTGTAGTGTTATGGAGGTAGCTGAGTCCAATAACGTCTTCCATATTATTCGGGAATGCACGGATGAGGCTCTACGAGTGTAGAAAAGGGGTGAATTGGGGTACAATTGTCAGAAGGCAACAAAACAATTGAAAATGATCATTAGGGTGGGTTTTAATGGTGCCGTTTCTTTCACCGTTATCGAACGTGAATGGGGATACACGGGTGACCCTCTATTGGAGTAGAAAATGATGAATTGGGGTATAATTGTGAGAAAGCAAAAACAAACTAGAAAATGATCAAACGTAGTGTTTTGGAGGGTGCTGAGTCCAATGCCGCCTACAATATTAAACTGGGATGCTCGGTTGTTACTCTACGAGAGTAGGAAATTGGTAAATTGGGGTAAAATTGTCAGATGGCAAAAAAATATAAAATGCTCACTCGGGATGTTTTGAAGTGTGCTGTGTCTTGTACCGTTATGGAAAGTCAATGGAGATGCACGGGTGATCCTTTATGGGAGTATCAAATGATGAATTGAAGTATAAATGTGAGAGGGCAAAACAAAGCTAGAATATGATCAATTGTAATGTTTTGGAGGTAGCTGAGTCCAATATCGTCTTCCATAATAATCGGGAATGCATGGGCGTGCCTCTACGAGAGTAGAAAAGGGGTGAATTGTGGTAAAATTGTCAGAAGGCAATAAAAAATCGGAAAATTATCATTTCTGGTGGGTTTTATTGGTGCTGAGTCTTTTACCATTATTGAACGTCAATGGGGATACACGGGTGTCCCTCTTTGGGAGTAGAAAATGATGAATTGGGGGGTATAATTGCTAGATGGAAAAAACTAGGAAATGATCAATCGTAGTGTTTTGGAGGGTGCTGAGTCCAATACCGACTACAATATTAAACAGGGTGCTCGGGTGTTGCTCTACGAGAGTAGGAAATTGGTAAATTGGCGTAAAATTGTTAGAAGGCAAAAAATTATATATAATGATCACTAGGGGTGTTTAATTGGTGCTGAGTCTTTTATCGTTATCGAACGTCAATGGGGATATACGGGAGATGCTTTATGCTAGTAGCTACTGATGATTTAGGGTAAAAAGTTCAGAAGGCCAAATAAAGGTAGAAAATTATCAATTGGAGTATTTTTGATGATGCTGAGTCCATTTCGTCAATAACATTAAACGGGGATCCACGGATGTAACTCTAAAAGAGTAGAAAAGGGGTTAATTTGGTAAAATTGTCAGAAGGCAAAAAAAACAATAGAAAATATCACTCGGAAGGTTTTAATGATGCTGAGTCTTGTACTGTTATCGGACGTCAGTGGAGATTATCGGGTAATGCTCTACGGAAGTAGGAAATTTTAGAATTGAGGTAAAATTATCAGAAGGCAAAAAAACAATACAAAATTGGGGGGAGGGGTTATTTGTGCTGAGTCCGGTACCGTAATCGAGCAAAAGTGGGGATGCACGGGTGTGGCTCTATGGGAGTAGCAAGTGCTGAATTGGGATTAGAATGGTAAAAGCCTAAAAAAGACTAGAAAATGATCTCTAGGGGGTTTTAATTGTGCTGAGTCCGTCATTAAAAGCTAGTGGAAATATGTGGGTGTGGTTCTACGGGAGTAGAAAGGGTGGTTAATTTTTATGAAAATGTAAGATACTAAAAAAATGTCTAGTAAATTAATACTCTGGGTTTGTAAGGGGTGACTCCAATTTCGTCATCGAAAGTCAACGATAACGCACGTGTGAGTTTTCGACAGTGCGATTCTAGACACTGTTAATAAATAGCGGGAAAGTGTGATTAGTCATATGTTTGGAGGGGAACAAATGTGGAAGCTGGGCGCAATCATAAATATTAGATTATTCATTCCTATCATCAGCTGTCGTAATCTGTAAGCATTTCACTTTTGTTCTGCAGTCTTGCTGGTGAACAACCAGAATATTGAGCACGTTTCGTCTTACTAGTTTCTGTTGTGAAGTGGAAGACCTAACCTAATCGTGGAGTAATAACATAATATATATTTTTTTCATCCAAAAAAAGCAAAAATTGTTTCAAAAATATAAATAATGTAGCAAAGAAAGGACACGGAATATACGAAATTGAGTATATATAATATAAAATTAAGAGTTGAATAATAATTGCAAATTTTATATTACTTATAACACAAGTTAACTAAATGACTAATAAATGTAAAACGAGGAAATCTATTAAAAGGAAAATCTTGTATTTAAAAAAGTATTAATTTTTCTTTCCCTATATTTAAATAGAGAAAAAACAAAGTATCCAAAAAACTTTAAACCCAAAAACTAATTAATTAATGAAGAAATAGTTTTAAAAATCAACTTCGGTGGCGATAAAAACATTGAATACGACTTCATTAATCCAGAAATTGTGGCTGAAACTGAAGACACACCGGGCAACCAACACCACCTATAAGTGCCTATCAAAAACATGCCACCGGGATTAACAAACACTGTGTCTGTGTGGTGTTCAATTTCTGCGACGAATGAATGTAAATGCCAATTTACATCTGTTTTAACTTAGCTTAGACGTAATGGCGATACATTTCTTACTTTATTTCAATAAACGTCTTCGATATATAGTATCATCTTTACCTCAGGTAGGTAACCAGAAAAATCTACCTTTATTGTACATTGTAAATATAAGAAGGCTTTTATTTGGCCGAATCTCATCTAATGGTAATTTCTTGTTCACGTAGGCCCATTGAATACGTCTATATTTTTTAGGTTCAATGGAGCACAAATTACCATTTTCGGGTTAAAAAAATTAAATATTGAAATAATAGTATATCTGTACTTACGACAGCCAAATGTAACCAAAAACTGTAAGGATATAGTTGTTCCCAATGTATATTGCATTGTAGCTAGGCATCATGGTGAAAAACGTTTTCGGTAAGCAATGTAATACATCTATTTTATTTATCCACCATATTTGATTTGTCATAAGTTGTTATAGGTACAAATGTGTTTCAGTAAAGACCTATTTTTTCTAAAAGTTCTTCTTTAACTACATTCATTAAATTTTCCTGGTACTCGTTGTTGGCAGGTGAAAACATTTCTTTAATTCCTCCCTTAGATATTTTCCGAAATGATGACATTTCACCTTGATTGTGAGGTTACTTTCATCAAGACCCTTTGAATTCACCTGAAAATATATCTGATAAGGTTTAAATATATTTTAAACTTCTTCTTTAATTATATCTTTAACCGTATCCCTCCTGGCTCACATATCTACAGTTTGATTTATTGTTATTATTATGGTGAAAAAATTTACAAATGTTTAGGCAAATATAGCTGAGGAACCAGTCTTCAAAAACTAGCTGTGAAATAGCGTTATGCAGAGTGACAGAATGAAATTAGTCACTATGATGGTATTTCGTGTTAAAAAAAAAACAAGACGTAAAAGATAACGACTCTTTTGTAGATTTTTTCCACTTTAAAATATCTCTCCGTTCTTCGGTCAACATGTTACATACATTTTTATAGTTAGTATCAGAATGATTTTAGTTCGTTCGGCTGTGTCTGATCTCAAATCAAAGTCTGCTAATACTCAATCACTTCTCAAAACTGTATCCTTTGATATATATTTTACGAATCCTACCACTAGCAATACCAGTTAATAAATAACTCCTAATTACAAACTTAATATTTCATTTTGAATATTCTCTAAAATTCTGAAAATTACTTCAGTTAAGCAACCCTAACCAAGTGCTCATAAAACGTTTTGTAGTCAATCTTTAGACGTTGATAATCATAAATATTTACTACCGATGATCACGGTTATTTTTTTTACTATACTTTAGATTTACTGATATTTTACTGATAATCTGGTTTTATTTTTATGGTAGGCGAAGAAAAGGTCTATCTACGATCAAATCATTGGGCGTCCTGATAAAGATTACAACGGGCATCGGCTTTTTTTAGCTATAATTGCCGATACTTAGTATGGTATTCATATCATATGGTATCCTCGCAAGCAAGAATCAGTACAGTAGTCTTGAAAAGCCAAGCAACATTAATTTATGTATGTCCTGTAATCAATAAAGTTTTACATACGTATTTTGTCCATTCTTAATTATAGTATTACGGTTCATTAGAACTCCAGTTTTTTCTAGTGTACAGGAAGCTATTTCCGTGTAATCCGTCGGTGTCTCTGTCCCATCTACCTTGAATTATCCATTCACTACTGTATTTGTTTCCTTACCAATGATCACCGTACTTAAAACAGTTTTTCTTGCAACTCTAAAGTGAGTGAAAATCCCATAGACATCAAAGTTACTCTTGGGACTAGAATATCGAGTATAAACATAATAGATTTATTACATTCCTTACCGAAAACGGGCATCGGCTTTTTTTAGCTATAATTGCAGATACTTAGTATGGTATTGATATCGTATGGTATCCTCGCAAGCATGATTCAGTACAGTGGTCTTGAAGAGCCAAGCAACATTAATTTATGTATGTACTGTAATCAGTAAAGTTCTACATACGTATTTTGTGCGTTCTTAATTATAGTATTAGGGTTCAATAGAACTCCAGTTTTTTTTCTAGTGTACAGGAGCTATTTCCGTGTAATCCAAGTTGTCGGTAATCCAACGGTGTCTCGGTCCCATCTACCTCGAATTATCCATGCACTACTGTATTTGTTTACGTACCAATGATCACCGTACTTAAAACAGTTTTTCATGCAACTCTAAAGTGAGTGAAAATCCCATAGACATCAAAGCTACTCTTGGGACTAGAATATCGAGTATAAACATAATAGATTTATTACATTCCTTACCGAAAACGTTTTGATTCCTAGCTACACTGCAATATACATTGGGAAGAACTATATCCTTACATATAGTCTTCAGAGTTGTAGAAATAAAGAATTTTAAATATTTACCATTGCTTAAACTGCCTGCAGTGCTCTCTAGTTTAATTGGCATATTAACAACTATGATACATGTATCCTTAAATAAGTACCTAAAGTTTTTTGCCCTTATGATCATAGAATGTGTGTATATATATCCACGTGTTCTTTCTTTGCTACATTATTTGTATCTTTCAAACTATTTTTGAGTATTTTGGATGACAAAAATATATATAAAGTTATTATTGATACAAATGATGTTGTATGGCCTATAAATAACGCTAGTTCTTTAATACCTTGGTCATTCATTTGGAAGAGTTGAGATATTGTTGCCCCTTTTTTCATTAGAGTCTTCGATGTAAGTACTTCAGGAATTTGTAAATATGCTATTTTAACATGCTTTCGTAAAACTTTATAAATAATTATGGGGCTACTGGTATTTGTGTTTGCAAATAACACGCAAGTGTTATCGTCAAGAACGGAATTATTTCTTGAACTTATTAGAAAATAAATATAAAATCCTAATATCAAAAAAATCTCATAAAAATTGACACTCGGTACTTTTTGAGACTGTACCACTCCCCTTATATTACATCTGTCAATTCTTTCAAACATACACTGTTGGTTCGCTGGAAAGGACATACAGCTGTGGATTCGCGACCTTATCTTTGAGAGAACTATGCTATGTATTTACAGACACAATTCTGATAACAGACAACACTCCGAAAGTCATTTTGACGCGTTTGTTTACTTGTTGGCAGACCAAACTTATCTTAATGTTCCGGTCAATGCATTCGTACTTTTCCTTTGGGGCTCTTAGGTACTATAGGATCGATAAAGTATTTATTTTTTAACTTAACTTGCTTTTCAAATTAATTGTCATAGGACCTCTATCCGATTTTAAGAATCTAAAAGTTAATATTATTTGCTGTATATTGTTACAATTTGGTAACATTGCAAACATGTTAACACTAGTCTGCAACACATGTATTAACAGATGTAACACTTAAAATGGCCTACGCCATATATATTCACTAAACGTTAATACCAATGTATTCAATAAACATATTAATAAAATAAAATATAGACTACCAGTGGCTAAAGTCGAGGATAGAAACAAATGTTTCCGTCTTTATACAACCATTTTGACGTTGGGAGAATACCATTTAATATGGCCTACGCCATATATATTCACTAAAAGTTAATACCAATGTATTCAATAAACGTATTAATAAAATAAAATATAGACTACCAGCGGCTAAAGTCGAGGATAGAAACAAATGTTTCCGTCTATATACGACCATTTTGACGTTGGGAGAATACCATTTAATATAGCCTACGCCATATATATTCACTAAAAGTTAATACCAATGTATTCAATAAACATATTAATAAAATAAAATATAGACTACCAGCGGCTAAAGTCGAGGATAGAAACAAATGTTTCCGTCTTTATACGACCATTTTGACGTTGGGAAGATACCATAAATTATTTACGTTTACGCCGTATGTAAATGAGAGAAAGGGATGGAAAAGATAGAATGCAAATAGTCAGTTTTTCGGGCCTTCGTCCAAGAGAGTACTTGTCGAGTGCGAGCCTTTATTTTTGTTTGGCTTGGACCTATGTTTGTTTACACCAGACAGCCTGATATCGTAATATAAACTGACAACACTAGCAAAGATGTTATATAGGTTCATGTATACAATACAGAGATTAACGAAAGATGATTCAGTATTTATTAACCTTCAACTACCGTCCTGCAATTTCTGTCAAAATACTACTGCCGTTGTAGCTCACAGGCACAAAATGTCTAAGTGTGATTTATTGTGTGGTTTAACAATTTATCTTGCATTTACTTTATAAAAATTGTTTTTGAATATTCTGATTGCATGTGACTAGTAGGGTAAACGTAGTTTTATGAGAGCAGTCATATTTTATTTACTAATTTAAAACTGTAGTAAATAAAACCTACAGATTTTAGCGCAGTTTAGCTAAAAAGACTTATAATAGCACGATAATTAACATACACTAATTATATCTTGTTCACTGATTGTACACACTTAACTTTATATACAAGATATCATCTGACATATTATAAGCTTTATTTATGGAAACTGGCAATAAAAATAATAACTCAATTTTGACAGCAGTACTTTCACAGCGGCTCAGAACATTCTATGCATATTGGCTGTACAAAGACATCTTACAAAGTGTAACTAGTCTTTCTATTTTTTGTTGGTCATTAGATACAGCACCTGAATCACTGTTTTCTTCGGCTAACCCGTCGCTGATGGTCAGGCACGATGACGGTAGTTAAAGGTTTAGCTTGGAATTTGTAGATATTGGCATAATAGGTTTTCTGGATATATAAGCTGATAAAGATAAGTCGATGAAATGATGTGGGTCAACAAATTATCTTTGTCGTTTATTCTAAGTTGTATAAAGGTTGAAAAAATATAAGGTCTACTTATTTATAGCTTTTTTTTAATTTACGGTTATAGTACTAATTTTTTCATTAACGGATGGTTGAAAAGTAATTCCGCTGCCCCCGCTAACGATAACAGAGATTAACGAAAGATGATTCAGTATTGATTAACTACTACTTCAACTATTGTCCTGCAATTTCTGTCAAAATTCTACTGCAGTTGTAGCTCACAGGCACGAAATGACTAAGTGTGATGTATTGTGTGGTTTAACAATTTATCTTGCATTTGATTTATAATAATTGTTTTTGAATATTCTGATTGCAATGTGACTAATAGGGTAAACGTAGTTTTAAGAGATCAGTTATAGTTTATTTACTAATAGAAAACTGTAGTAAATAAAACCTACAGATTTTAGCGCAGTTTAGCTAAAAAGTTTTAAAATCGCACGATAATTAACATACACTAATTATTTCTTGTTCACTGATTGTACACACTTAACTTTATATACAAGATAACATTTGATACATTAAAAGCTTTATTTATGGAAACTGGCATTACAAATAATAACTCAATTTTGACAGCAGTATTTACACAGCGGCTCAGAATATTCTAGACATATTGGCTGTACAAAGACAGCTTACAAAGTGTAACTAGTCTTTCTATTTCTTGTTGCTGGACAAATTCTACATTGTTTATAACAATGTATCTATAAAATAGAAATTTCTGGAGGTTGCAGTTTTTCGAAATCATCTTCATCGTCTGATGCACTTCGTTGAGATTCGGTATCATTATCTTCTGCTCAATTACTTCTTCACTCTGTTGCACAATTCCCCTATTCTCTTTGATGCCTTCTAAAAGTTGGTCATTAGATACAGCACCTGAATCTCTGTATTCTTCGGCTAACCCGTCGCTGATGGTCAGGCACGATGACGGTAGTTAAATATTAAGCTTGGAATTTGTAGATATTGGCATAATAGGTTTTCTGGATATATAAGCTGATAAAGATAAGTCGATGAAATGACGTGAGTCAACAAATTCTCTTTGTCGTTTATTCTAAGTTGTATAAAGGTTGAAAAAATATAAGGTCTACTTATTTATAGTTTTTTTTTATAATTTACGGTTATAGTAGAATTTTTTTCATTAACGGATGGCTGAAAAGTCTTCCGCTGCCCCCGCTAATGATACCATCCTTTTTAAAAGAACAAAAGAAAATGACACGAAAAGAGAAGAAAATTAATTACCCGAAGAAGAATGAGAAAACAAACTTAAATGTTTAGATAGTCTAAGTAAAAATCGAAAGAAAATATATGAGACTTAGGTAGACAAAATACGTTTTTTAAAAAATTAATTAAAACATTTAATTTTTATAAAATTATCAATTTGATACAAACGGTTATCTTTTCAAGTTGAATCGTTCAAGCATACAGTCTTTAAAATTCTTAAAGCACATGGACAGGCTGCATTAAAACACTGCTCCAAATTATAAAGATGAGTTTGACAGACATGAAGTAAACAAACGTGCTAGAACTGCTATCGGAGTGCCGCCTGTTTATATTTTCATATCACAAACATTTCTGTAAATAGATGTAGCATAACTTCTGTCCAAGACAAGGTCGCGAACCCGACTATTTCTGTTGGTTATTTTGCATAGTTTAAACATGCAAATTACGGGCGATTTATTGTCAATGGGATATATTACCCCAAATCACCCCTTGGTAACCCCGTACATCCCCGACGATTTTGATGACAAGGGACTAGGACCTTCGAAAATCTTCGAATGCCTATTTTTGGGCAATATTTTAGATTCTGGCAAGTTTATCTCAATTCACAGCGACACCCGCAGTCCCATCCCGGATTGTGCATGGTCAACTTCGGTGCTAGGATTAGACTCAGCATTATTAAAAACCCTAAATGATCATTTTATAACGATCTCTTGGACTCTGACCTTTTTACTCCAATTCTCCCTTTCCTACTCCCGTAAAGCCCAAACCCGTCCATCCCTGGTGTTTCTCGATGACGGTATTGAATTCAGCATCCTCAAAAACCTCCGAGTGGTAAATTTTTGACTTTTGACATTTTTACCCCAAATCATCCCTTTGGCACTAACGTAGAGTCACATACGTCCATCCCCGGTGACTTTCGATGACGTCATTGATTTCAGCATGCTCAGAAACCCCCGAACGGTTATGTTCAAGCGATTTTTTTTTACTTCTGACAATTTCACCCCAAATTCACCCCTTTGCTACTCGCGTGGAACCACACCAGTGGATCCCCGGTGACTTTCGGTGAAGGCATTGAATTCCGTATAATCTAAAATCCCCGAGTTTTTATTTTCTAGTAGATTTGTAACTTTTGACATTTCTACCCCAAATCATCCCTTTGGTACTAACGTAGAGTCACAACCGTCCATTCCCGGTGACGCTAGATGACGTCATTGAATTTAGCATCCTCAGAAACCACCGAACGGACATTTTCCCTAGGCATCTGACATTTTGACCCTAATTCTACCCCTTTGGTGCACGGGTTTACCTCACCAGTACATCCCCGAAGAGGTTCGATGACGGCATTGAATTCAACATCCTCAAAAACCTCAGAGTAGTTATTTTCCAGCGATTTTTTGACTTCTGACACTTTCACCCCAATTCACTCCTTTAATACTTGCGTGGAACCATACCAGTGCATCCCCGGCGACTTTCGGTGACTGAATAACATTCCGCCTTACCACAAACCACCGAGTGGTTATTTTCTAGTTATTTTTTGACTTTTGACGTTTTCGCCCCTAATCATCCCTTTGGTACTTACGTAGAGTCACATCCGGTCCATCCCCTGTGACTCTAGATGACGCCATTGAATTTATCATTCTCAAAAACCCCTGAACGCTCATTATCCCGCAATTCTTAGGCATCTGACATTTTTACCCTAATTCAACCCCTTTGGTTTAGCCTCACAAGTACATACCCGGGGACTTCTGATGACGGCATTGAATGCAAAATCATCAAAAACCCCCGAGCGGATATTTTTCAGCGATTTTGACCCCTGACATTCTCACCCCAATTCACCCCTTTGGTACTCTCGTGGAACAACACCAATGCATTTCCGGTGACTTTCGGTGACGGCATTGAATTCCGCCTCATAGGAATTCCCAGAGTTGTTATTTTCTAGTAATTTTTTGACTTTTGACATTTCTACCCCAAATCATCCCTTTGGCACTCACGTAGAGTCTCATCTGTCCATCCCCGGTGACTTTCGATGGCGGCGTTGAATTCAGCTTCCTCAAAAACCCCCGATTGGTATTGTTCCAGCGATTTTTTAACTTTTGACTTTTTCGCCCCAATTCACCCCTTTGGTACTCGCGTGGAACCATATCAGCGCATACCCGGCGACTTTCGATGACGGCATTGGATTACGCCTCACCAACAACCCCGAGTGGGTATTTTCTACTTATATTTTGACTTTTGACTTTTTTACCCCAAATCATCCCTTTGGTACTTACGTAGAGTCACATCCGGTCCATCCCCGGTGACTCTAGATGACGCAATTGAATTTAGCATACTCAAAAACCCCGACCGGTCCCGCGATTCTTAAGCATCTGACATTTTTACCATAATTCAACCGCTTTTGTACATGGGTTTAGCCTCACCAGTACATCCCCGGTGATTTTCGATGACGGTATTGAATTCAGCATCCTCAAAAACCCGCGACAGGTCACTTTCCAGTTATTCTTTGTCCAATTCAAATATATACATTATGTAGTACGAATGATATCTACGTGGATGCCAGCAATGTTGCCAAGTTTGTGGCTGCCATAATGTTAGGGAATGGTTGAAATATACAGTAAATGTATATACAGGATTCGACTATGCTGCCTCTGGCGGAAATGTTACGAAATTGTGATATACAAATCCCGTTCACTCTGCTATCAATACGAGTACCGTTTGGTTATTACAAATTAATTTTTAAAAATTCAGAACGACCATAGAACTTCCAAATACAGTATAACTCCAATAAAACACTTATTTTTACACTTATTGAAATGGTTTTTATTTCGATTATTGTCAAAGGGTGTTACATTAGCATGGATTACTATGTGGCAGCCGTATACGGCTGCCACAAGTACCCGGCTGCCAGTTTGAATGAAAAATGACCAATGTATTATGGTCTCCGTATTGTTAGCAGGCTGTATACACACACACACACACATATATATATATATATATATATATATATATATATATATATATATATAAATATCGCAATATGTATTCTTGTGTGTTAATAAAGAACATAAGTCAAAATACAAATACAAGAATTATAATTGAATTCACAATTCAAAGCTTTTCGTTGGCTAACAGTAACAACATCATCATCAGGAATATTAAACTGATGATGTTTAATATTCCTGATGATGTTGGTACTGTTAGCCAACGAAAAGCATTGAATTGTAAATTCAATTATAATTCTTGCATTTGTATTTTGACTTATGTTTTATATATATATATATATATATATATATATATATATATATATATATATATATATATATATCCTACACATTACTACCTTTACACTACTGCCTAAACATTACGTCCACATATAACTCATATATATATATATATATATATATATATATATATATATATTTATATATATATATATATATAGGCCTATATATATATATATATATATATATATATATATATATATATAACACATATAACCACACACAATACCACTTATACACTATACTCTAAACCTTACTACATATATCTTTCTAATTGACACAAATACATACAGACTACGTCCCATACACTATATTCAATCAATTATACTAATATACATATATCCTACACATTACATTCTACACACTAAAAACTAAATTTTATGTACAACTCAAAAAACACTAAACATTAATACTTACACAATTCATTCCTTACTGGATAAAATCTTATATTTACACACAACGTCCAATACATTACTGGATTTATCCTTCGCCCAATACACTATGTCCAATCATTACTACAGATATACATATATCCTAAAAATTACAATCGTCACACTAAAAGGTAAATATACGTACTACACAAATGAAACTAGACACTACTACTTACACGATACCTTCCTCACCTTACTAGATAAAATCCTGTAATTACACACTACGTCCAACACAATACTGCATTTATACTACGGGCAATTCACTATGTCCAATTATTACTACCAATATCCTAAGCATTACAAACCTAACACTACCACCTAAACTTTACGTCTCACAAAAAACATACAACACGCCAATACCATCACAGTCGTAATGTACACATCTACGTTAATCTTTTAAACTACACAGTATTTCCTACACACATTAAATATACCCCTACGTAGGCACTATCATCTATCTACACATTTCTAACTACACACTGATTCCTACTAGTGCTACTACCACACTTATGTTACTATAACGCTAAATTTCTACATAAACTATTGTACCTGATATAAATATCCAATACACAACACTCTATACAATACAACATAGGCAATAATTCCTACTTTCTACTACCTACATAATACGTCAATATACAACTAACTACACACTACAACCAAAAAACTAATAATCTCACAATAATACCTACACACTACTACCCTAAGATTACTACGTACAAACTATTGCATTGACACTAAAATTTACACACTACTAATTATACCCTATTACATACACACTACTATGTACGCTATACTATCTATTTTCGAGCATGTCAAAATAAAACTCACAGAACTCCAGACTCGCTACAGGCAAATGTATTGGCTACTCGGTAGAAATTCACGGGTATCAATATACAACAAGCTATTGGTATATAACCAAATCCTCAAACCGGTTTGGACGTATGGTATACAGCTTTTGGGCTGTGCCAGCAAATGTCACATACAAGGGATACAACGCTTCCAGAACAAAGTACTAAGAAACATCGCCAACGCTCCTTGGTATGAGCGTAACAGTGACTTGCATTGCGATCTTGGTGTACCCATGGTCGAGGAAGTCATAAAACAGAACGCCATCAAACACGTAAATCGGCTCACTCAACACGAAAATCCTGAGGCACTGAGACTTCTCGACAACAACCACCTGACAAGACGACTCAAAAGGACAAAACCATTTGAACTCGTTGAACGACAAGAGTGACAACAATGCTCTTCCTCACGCCAGTTGGCTTCCAACATCAAACAAGATACAATAGAAATCAATGGATTCTTTGTAATAAAAGCTAAAGTCTAATTATAAAATGTAAATTAATGGTTGGTCAGAAATGACCAGTTTTAATAAAAAAAAAAAAAAAAAAAAAAAAAATACTATCTGTTTACAACGCTCTGCACCCTACTACATACACACTACGACCATTATAATACTACTGAATTATTACTACCTTCACATTACTATTTACTCACTACGATACAACGCTAATACCTACATGCTACGATCTACACACTACTACCTACAACCTACTACCTACACCCTACCACCTACACACTACAACCTACACACTACGACCTACACACTACGACCTTGACCCTACTACCTACACCCTACTACCCACACCCTACTACATACACACTACAACCTACACACTACAACTTACACACTACGACCTACACACTACGACCTACACACCACGACATACACACTACGACCTACACGCTAATACCTACATGCTACGACCTACACCCTACTACCTACAACCTACTACCTACACCCTACCACCTACACACTACAACCTACACACTATGACTAACACACTACGACCTTGAACCTACTACCTACACCCTACTACCCACACCCTACTACATACACACTACAACCTACACACTACAACTTACACACTACGACCTACACACTACGACCTACACACTACGACCTACACACTACGACCTACACACTACGACCTACACACTACGACCTACACACTACGACCTACACACTACAACCTACACACTACAACCTACACACTACGACCTACACACTACGACCTACACACTACTACCTACACACTACGACCTACATACTACGACCTACACACTACGACCTACACAATACAACCTACACACTACAACCTACACACTACGACCTACACACTACAACCTACACACTACGACCTACACACTACGACCTACACACTACGACCTACACACTACAACCTACACATTACAACCTACACATTACTACCTACAAACTACGACCTACACACTACAACCTACGCACTACGACCTACACACTACGACCTACTCACTACAACCTACACACTACGACCTACACAATACAACCTACACACTACAACCTACACACTACGACCTACACACTACGACCTACACACTACAACCTACACACTACGACCTACACACTACGACCTACACACTACGACCTACACACTACAACCTACACATTACAACCTACACATTACGACCTACACACTACGACCTAAACACTAGAACCTACACACTACGACCTACACACTACGACCTACAAACTACGACTTACACACTACAACCTACGCACTACGTCCTACACACTACAACCTACACACTACGACCTACACACTACGACCTACACACTACAACCTACACACTACGACCTACACACTACGACCTACACACTACGATCTACACACTACAACCTGCACACTACGACCTACACAAAACAACCTACACACTACGACCTACACACTACAACCTACACACTACGACCTACACACTACGACCTACACACTACGACCTACACACTACAACCTACACACTACGCCCTACACACTACGAACTTCATACTACGACCTACTCACTACGACCTACACACTACGACCTACACACTACGATCTACACACTACGACGTACACGCTACGACCCACACACTACTACCTACACGCTACGACCTACTCTCTACGACTCACACACTACGACCTACAGACTACGACCTACTTATTACCACCTACACTTTACGTCCTACACAATCCGACCTACACACTACGACCTACACACTACTACCTACACACTACGACCTACACACTACGACCTACATACTACGACCTACACGATACGACCCACATACTACTACCTACACGCTACGAAATACACACTACGACCAACACACTATGACCTACACATTACGACCTACACACTACGAACTACACATTAAGACCTATACACTACGACCTACACACTACGACCTACACACTACAACCTACACACTACGACCTACACACTACGACCTACACACTACGACCTACACACTACGACCTACACAATACGACCTACAAACTAGACCTACACACTACGACCTACACACTACGACCTACAAACTACGACCTACACACTACGACCTACTCACTACGACCTACACACTACGACCTACACACTACGACCTACACACTACAACCTACACACTACGACCTACACACTACGACCTACACAATACGACCTACACACTAGACCTACACACTACGACCTACAATCTACGACCTACACACTACAAATTACACATTACGCCCTACACACTACGACCTACACACCAATACCTACTCACTACGACCTTCACACTACGACCTACACACTACGACATACACACTACTACCTACACACTACGACCTACACACTACGAGCTACACACTACGACCTACACACCACAAACTACACATTACAACCTACACATTACGACCTACACACTACGACCTAAACACTAGAACCTACACACTACGACCTACACACTACGACCTACAAACTACGACTTACACACTACAACCTACGCACTACGACCTACACACTACAACCCGCACACTACGACCTACACAAAACAACCTACACACTACGACCTACACACTACAACCTACACACTACGACCTACACACTACGACCTACACACTACGACCTACACACTACAACCTACACACTACGCCCTACACACTACGACCTTCATACTACGATCTACTCACTACGACCTACACACTACGACCTACACACTACGACCTACACACTACGACCTACACGCTACGACCCACACACTACTACCTACACGCTACGACCTACTCACTATTACCCACACACTACGACCTACACACTACGACCTACACACTACGACCTACACACTACGACCTACACACTACGACCTACACATTACGACCTACACTTTACGACCTACACAGTCCGACCTACACACTACGACATACACACTACTACCTACACACTACGACCTACACACTACGACCTTCACACTACGACCTACACACTACGACCTACACACTACGACCTACTCACTACTACCTACACGCTACAACCTACACACTACGACCTACATACTACGACCTACACGATACGACCCACATACTACTACCTACACGCTACGACCTACACACTACGACCAACACACTACGACTTACACACTACGACCTACACATTACGACCTATACACTACGACCTACACACTACGACCTACACACTACAACCTACACACTCGACCTACACACTACGACCTACACACTACGACCTACACACTACGACCTACACAATACGACCTACACACTAGACCTACACACTACGACCTACACACTACGACCTACAAACTACGACCTACACACTACAACCTACACACTACGACCTACTCACTACAACCAACACACTACGACCTATACACTACGACCTACTCACTACGACCTACACACTACGACCTACACACTACGACCTACACATTACGACCTACACACTACGACCTACACACTACAACCTACACACTACGACCTACACACTACGACCTACACACTACGACCTACACACTACGACCTACACAATACGACCTACACACTAGACCTACACACTACGACCTACACACTACGACCTACAAACTACGACCTACACACTACAACCTACACATTACGACCTACTCACTATAACCTACACACTACGACCTACAAACTACGACATACACACTACTACCTACACACTACGACCTACAAACTACGACCTACACATTACAAACTACACATTACGCCCTACACACTACGACCTACACACCAATACCTACTCACTACGACCTACACACTACGACCTACACACTACGACATACACACTACTACCTACACACTACGACCTACACACTACGACCTACACACTACAACCTACACATTACAACCTACACATTACGACCTACACACTACGACTTAAACACTAGAACCTACACACTACGACCTACACACTACGACCTACAAGCTACGACTTACACACTACAACCTACGCACTACGACCTACACACTACGACCTACTCAGTACAACCTACACACTACGACCTACACACTACAACCGGCACACTACGACCTACACAAAACAACCTACACACTACGACCTACACACTACAACCTACACACTACGACCTACACACTACGACCTACACACTACAACCTACACACTACGAACTACACACTACGACCTTCATACTACAACCTACTCACTACGACCTACACACTACGACCTACACACTACGACCTACACACTACGACCTACACACTACGACCTACACGCTACGACCCACACACTACTACCTACACGCTACGACCTACTCACTACGACCCACACACTACGACCTACATACTACGACCTACACACTACGACCTACTCACTACGACCTACACACTATGACCTACACACTACGACCTACACACTACGACCTACTCACTACTACCTACACGCTACAACCTACACACTACGACCTACATACTAAGACCTACACTATACGACCTACATACTACTACTTACACGCTACGACCTACACACTACGACCAACACACTACGACCTACACATTACGACCTACACACTACGACCTACACATTACGACCTATACACTATGACCTACACCCTACGACCTACACACTACAACCTACACACTACGACCTACACACTACGACCTACACACTACGACCTACACACTACGACCTACACAATACGACCTACACACTACAACCTACATACTACGACCTACACACTACGACCTACTCACTACGACCTACACACTACGACCTACACACTACGACCTACACACTACGACCTACTCACTACTACCTACACGCTACAACCTACACACTACGACCTACATACTACGACCTACACGATACGACCCACATACTACTACCTACACGCTACGACCTACACACTACGACCAACACGCTACAACCTACACACTACGACCTACTCACTACAACCTACACACTACGACCTACACACTACGACCTACACACTACGACCTACACACTAAGACCTACACACTACAACCTACACACTACGACCTACACACTACGACCTACACACTACAACCTACACACAACGACCTACTCACTACTACCTACACGCTACAACCTACACACTACGACCTACATACTACGACCTACACGATACGACCCACATACTACTACCTACACGCTACGACCTACACATTACGACCAACACACTACGACCTACACATTACGACCTACACACTACGACCTACACACTACGACCTACACACTACAACCTACACACTACGACCTACACACTACGACCTACACAATACGACCTACACACTAGACCTACACACTACGACCTACAATCTACGACCTACACACTACAAACTACACATTACGCCCTACACACTACGACCTACACACCAATACCTACTCACTACGACCTTCACACTACGACCTACACACTACGACATACACACTACTACCTACACACTACGACCTACACACTACGAGCTACACACTACGACCTACACACCACAAACTACACATTACAACCTACACATTACGACCTACACACTACGACCTAAACACTAGAACCTACACACTACGACCTACACACTACGACCTACAAACTACGACTTACACACTACAACCTACGCACTACGACCTACACACTACAACCCGCACACTACGACCTACACAAAACAACCTACACACTACGACCTACACACTACAACCTACACACTACGACCTACACACTACGACCTACACACTACGACCTACACACTACAACCTACACACTACGCCCTACACACTACGACCTTCATACTACGATCTACTCACTACGACCTACACACTACGACCTACACACTACGACCTACACACTACGACCTACACGCTACGACCCACACACTACTACCTACACGCTACGACCTACTCACTATTACCCACACACTACGACCTACACACTACGACCTACACACTACGACCTACACACTACGACCTACACACTACGACCTACACATTACGACCTACACTTTACGACCTACACAGTCCGACCTACACACTACGACATACACACTACTACCTACACACTACGACCTACACACTACGACCTTCACACTACGACCTACACACTACGACCTACACACTACGACCTACTCACTACTACCTACACGCTACAACCTACACACTACGACCTACATACTACGACCTACACGATACGACCCACATACTACTACCTACACGCTACGACCTACACACTACGACCTACACACTACGACCTACACATTACGACCTACACACTACGACCTACACATTACGACCTATACACTACGACCTACACACTACGACCTACACACTACAACCTACACACTACGACCTACACACTACGACCCACACACTACGACCTACACCCTACGACCTACACACTACAACCTTCACACTACGACCTACTCACTACAAACTACACACTACGACCTACACACTACGACCTACACACTACGACCTACAAACTACGACCTACACACTACAAACTACACATTACGCCCTACACACTACGAACTACACACCAATACCTACTCACTACGACCTACACACTACGACCTACACACTACGACATACACACTACTACCTACACACTACGACCTACACACTACGACCTACTCACTACTACCTACACCCTACAACCTGCACACTACGACCTACACACTACGACCTACACACTACGACCTACACACTACAACCTACACACTACGACCTACACACTACGACCTACACACTACGATCTAGATACTACGACCTACACACTACGACCTACACACTAGGACCTACACACTTCAACCTACACACTACGACCTACTCACTACAACCTACACACTACGACCTACACACTACGACCTACACACTACGACCTACACACTACGACCTACACACTACAACCTACACACTATGCCCTACACACTACGACCTTCACACTACGACCTACTCACTACGACCTACACACTACGACCTACACACTACGACCCACACACTACGTCCTACACACTACGACGTACACACTACGACCTACAAACTACGACCTACTCACTACGACCTACACACTACTACCTACACGGTACCACCTACACACTACGACCTACACACTACGACCTACACACTACGACCTACACACTACGACCTACACACTACGACCTACACACTACGACCTACACACTACAACCTACACACTACGACCTACACACTACGACCTACTCACTACGACCTACAGACTATGAACTACACACTACAACCTACACACAACGACCTACTCACTACTACCTACACGCTACAACCTACACACTACGACCTACATACTACGACCTACACGATACGACCCACATACTACTACCTACACGCTACGACCTACACATTACGACCAACACACTACGACCTACACATTACGACCTACACACTACGACCTACACATTACGACCTACACACTACGACCTACACACTACGACCTACACACTACAACCTACACACTACGACCTACACACTACGACCTACACACTACGACCTACACAATACGACCTACACACTAGACCTACACACTATGACCTACACACTACGACCTACAAACTACGACCTACACACTACAACCTACACACTACGACCTACTCACTACAACCTACACACTACGACCTACACACTACGACCTACACACTACGACCTACAAACTACGACCTACACACTACAAACTACACATTACGCCCTACACACTACGACCTACACACCAATACCTACTCACTACGACCTACACACTACGACCTACACACTACGACATACACACTACTACCTACACACTACGACCTACACACTACGACCTACACACTACGACCTACACACTACAACCTGCACACTACGACCTACACACTACGACCTACACACTACGACCTACTCACTACTACCTATACACTACGACCTACACACTACAACCTACACACTACGCCCTACACACTACGAACTTCATACTACGACCTACTCACTACGACCTACACACTACTACCTACACACTACGACCTACACACTACGACCTACACACTACGACCTACACACTACGACATACACACTACTACCTACACACTACGACCTACACACTACGACCTACTCACTACTACCTATACACTACGACCTACACACTACAACCTACACACTACGCCCTACACACTACGAACTTCATACTACGACCTACTCACTACGACCTACACACTACGACCTACACACTACGACCTTCACACTACGACCTAAACACTACGACCTACACACTACGAATTACACACTACAACCTACATACTACGACCTACACACTACGACCTACTCACTACGACCTACACACTACGACCTACACACTACGACCTACTCACTACTACCTACACGCTACAACCTACACACTACGACCCACATACTACGACCTACAAGATACGACCCACATACTACTACCTACACGCTACGACCTACACACTACGACCAACACACTACGACATACACACTACGACCTACACATTACGACCTATACACTACGACCTACACACTACGACCTACACACTACAACCTACACACTCGACCTACACACTACGACCTACACACTACGACCTACACACTACGTCCTACACAATACGACCTACACACTAGACCTACACACTACGACCTACACACTACGACCTACAAACTACGACCTACACACTACAACCTACACACTACGACCTACTCACTACAACCAACACACTACGACCTACACACTACGACCTACTCACTACGACCTACACACTACGAAGTACACACTACGACCTACACATTACGACCTACACACTACGACCTACACACTACAACCTACACACTACGACCTACACACTACGACCTACACACTACGACCTACACAATACGACCTACACACTAGACCTACACACTACGACCTACACACTACGACCTACAAACTACGACCTACACACTACAACCTACACATTACGACCTACTCACTATAACCTACACACTACGACCTACAAACTACGACATACACACTACTACCTACACACTACGATCTACAAACTACGACCTACACATTACAAACTACACATTACGCCCTACACACTACGACCTACACACCAATACCTACTCACTACGACCTACACACTACGACCTACACACTACGACATACACACTACTACCTACACACTACGACCTACACACTACGACCTACACACTACAACCTACACATTACAACCTACACATTACGACCTACACACTACGACCTACACACTACGACCTACACACTACGACCTACACACTACGACCTACACACTACGACCTACACACTACAACCTACACACTACGACCTACACACTACGACCTACTCACTACGACCTACACACTATGACCTACACACTACAACCTACACACAACGACCTACTCCCTACTACCTACACGCTACAACCTACACACTACGACCTACATACTACGACCTACACGATACGACCCACATACCACTACCTACACGCTACGACCTACACATTACGACCAACACACTACGACCTACACATTACGACCTACACACTACGACCTACACATTACGACCTACACACTACGACCTACACACTACGACCTACACACTACAACCTACACACTACGACCTACACACTACGACCTACACACTACGACCTACACAATACGACCTACACACTAGACCTACACACTACGACCTACACACTACGACCTACAAACTACGACCTACACACTACAACCTACACACTACGACCTACTCACTACAACCTACACACTACGACCTACACACTACGACCTACACACTACGACCTACAAACTACGACCTACACACTACAAACTACACATTACGCCCTACACACTACAACCTACACACCAATACCTACTCACTACGACCTACACACTACGACCTACACACTACGACATACACACTACTACCTACACACTACGACCTACACACTACGACCTACACACTACGACCTACACACTACAACCTGCACACTACGACCTACACAAAACAACCTACACACTACGACCTACACACTACAACCTACACACTACGACCTACACACTACGACCTATACACTACGACCTACACACTACAACCTACACACTACGCCCTACACACTACGAACTTCATACTACGACCTACTCACTACGACCTACACACTACGACCTACACACTACGATCTACACACTACGACCTACACGCTACGACCCACACACTACTACCTACACGCTACGACCTACTCTCTACGACTCACACACTACGACCTACAGACTACGACCTACTTATTACGACCTACACTTTATGTCCTACACAGTCCGACCTACACACTACGACCTACACACTACTACCTACACACTACGACCTACACACTACCACCTTCACACTACGACCTAAACACTACGACCTACACACTACGAATTACACACTACAACCTACATACTACGACCTACACACTACGACCTACTCACTACGACCTACACACTACGACCTACACACTACGACCTACTCACTACTACCTACACGCTACAACCTACACACTACGACCCACATACTACGACCTACAAGATACGACCCACATACTACTACCTACACGCTACGACCTACACACTACGACCAACACACTACGACATACACACTACGACCTACACATTACGACCTATACACTACGACCTACACACTACGACCTACACACTACAACTTACACACTCGACCTACACACTACGACCTACACACTACGACCTACACAATACGACCTACACACTAGACCTACACACTACGACCTACACACTACGACCTACAAACTACGACCTACACACTACAACCTACACGCTACGACCTACTCACTACAACCAACACACTACGACCTACACACTACGACCTACTCACTACGACCTACACACTACGACCTACACACTACGACCTACACATTACGACCTACACACTACCACCTACACACTACAACCTACACACTACGACCTACACAATACGACCTACACACTACGACCTACACAATACGACCTACACACTAGACCTACACACTACGACCTACACACTACGACCTACAAACTACGACCTACACACTACAACCTACACATTACGACCTACTCACTATAACCTACACACTACGACCTACACACTACGACATACACACTACTACCTACACACTACGACCTACACACTACGACCTACACACTACAACCTACACATTACAACCTACACATTACGACCTACACACTACGACGTAAACACTAGAACCTACACACTACGACCTACACACTACGACCTACAAGCTACGACTTACACACTACAACCTACGCACTACGACCTACACACTACGACCTACTCACTACAACCTACACACTACGACCTACACACTACAACCGGCACACTACGACCTACACAAAACAACCTACAAACTACGACCTACACACTACAACCTACACACTACGACCTACACACTACGACCTACACACTACAACCTACACACTACGCCCTACACACTACGACCTTCATACTACGACCTACTCACTACGACCTACACACTACGACCTACACACTACGACCTACACACTACGACCTACTCACTACGACCTACACACTATGACCTACACACTACGACCTACACACTACGACCTACTCACTACTACCTACACGCTACAACCTACACACTACGACCTACACGCTACGACCCACACACTACTACCTACACGCTACGACCTACTCACTACGACCCACACACTACGACCTACATACTACGACCTACACACTACGACCTACTCACTACGACCTACACACTATGACCTACACACTACGACCTACACACTACGACCTACTCACTACTACCTACACGCTACAACCTACACACTACGACCTACATACTAAGACCTACACTATACGACCTACATACTACTACTTACACAATACGACCTACACACTACAACCTACATACTACGACCTACACACTACGACCAACTCACTACGACCTACACACTACGACCTACACACTACGACCTCCACACTACGACCTACTCACTACGACCTACACACTACGACCTACACACTACGACCTTCACACTACGACCTACTCACTACGACCTACACACTACGACCTACACACTACGACCTACACACTACGACCTACTCACTACGACCTACTCACTATGACCTACACACTACGACCTACACACTACGACCTACTCACTACTACCTACACGCTACAACCTACACACTACGACCTACACGCTACGACCCACACACTACTACCTACACGCTACGACCTACTCACTACGACCCACACACTACGACCTACATACTACGACCTACACACTACGACCTACTCACTACGACCTACACACTATGACCTACACACTACGTCCTACACACTACGACCTACTCACTACTACCTACACGCTACAACCTACACACTACGACCTACATACTAAGACCTACTCACTACGACCTACACACTATGACCTACACACTACGACCTACACACTACGACCTACTCATTACTACCTACACGCTACAACCTACACACTACGACCTACATACTACGACCTACACGATACGACCCACATACTACTACCTACACGCTACGACCTACACACTACGACCAACACACTATGACCTACACATTACGACCTACACACTACGACCTACACATTAAGACCTATACACTACGACCTACACACTACGACCTACACACTACGACCTACACACTACGACCTACACAATACGACCTACACACTAGACCTACACACTACGACCTACACACTACGACCTACAAACTACGACCTACACGCTACAACCTACACACTACGACCTACTCACTACAACCTACACACTACGACCTACACACTACGACCTACACACTACGACCTACACACTACGACCTACACACTACAACCTACACACTACGACCTACACACTACGACCTACTCACTACGACCTACACACTACGACCTACACACTACAACCTACACACAACGTCCTACTCACTACTACCTACACACTACAACCTACACACTACGCCCTACACACTACGACCTTCATACTACGATCTACTCACTACGACCTACACACTACGACCTACACACTACGACCTACACACTACGACCTACACACTACGACCTACACACTACAACCTACACATTACGACCTACACTTTACGACCTACACAGTCCGACCTACACACTACGACCTACACACTACTACCTACACACTACGACCTACACACTACGACCTTCACACTACGACCTACACACTACGACCTACACACTACGACCTACTCACTACTACCTACACGCTACAACCTACACACTACGACCTACATACTACGACCTACACGATACGACCCACATACTACTACCTACACGCTACGACCTACACACTACGACCTACACACAACAACCTACACATTACGACCTACACACTACGACCTACACATTACGACCTATACACTACGACCTACACACTACGACCTACACACTACAACCTACACACTACGACCTACACACTACGACCCACACACTACGACCTACACACTACGACCTACACAATACGACCTACACACTAGACCTACACACTACGACCTACACACTACGACCTACAAACTACGACCTACACACTACCACCTACACACTACGACCTACTCACTACAACCTACACACTACGACCTACACACTACGACCTACACACTACGACCTACACACTACGACCTACACACTACAACCTACACACTACGACCTACACACTACGACCTACTCACTACGACCTACACACTATGACCTACACACTACGACCTACACACTACGACCTACTCACTACTACCTACACGCTACAACCTACACACTACGCCCTACATACTACGACCTACACGATACGACCCACATACTACTACCTACACGCTACGACCTACACACTACGACCAACACACTACGACCTACACATTACGACCTACACACTACGACCTACACATTACGACCTACACACTACGACCTACACACTACGAAGTACACACTACAACCTACACACTATGCCTACACACTACGACCTACACACTACGTCCTACACACTACGACCTACACAATACGACCTACACACTAGGCCTACACACTACAACCTACACACTACGACCTACACACTACGACCTACACACTACAACCTACACACTACGACCTACACACTACGACCTACTCACTACGACCTACACACTACGACCTACACACTACGACCTACACACTACGACCTACTCACTACTACCTACACGCTACAACCTACACACTACGCCCTACATACTACGACCTACACGATACGACCCACATACTACTACCTACACGCTACGACCTACACACTACGACCAACACACTACGACCTACACATTACGACCTACACACTACGACCTACAAACTACGACCTACACACTACAACCTTCACACTACGACCTACTCACTACAACCTACACACTACGACCTACACACTACGACCTACACACTACGACCTACAAACTACGACCTACACACTACAAACTACACATTACGCCCTACACACTACGAACTACACACCAATACCTACTCACTACGACCTACACACTACGACCTACACACTACGACATACACACTACTACCTACACACTACGACCTACACACTACGACATACTCAATACTACCTACACCCTACAACCTGCACACTACGACCTACACACTACGACCTACACACTACGACCTACACACTACAACCTACACACTACGACCTACACACTACGACCTACACACTACGATCTAGATACTACGACCTACACACTACGACCTACACACTAGGACCTACACACTTCAACCTACACACTACGACCTACTCACTACAACCTACACACTACGACCTACACACTACGACCTACACACTACGACCTACACACTACGACCTACACACTACAACCTACACACTATGCCCTACACACTACGACCTTCACACTACGACCTACTCACTACGACCTACACACTACGACCTACACACTACGACCCACACACTACGTCCTACAAACTACGACGTACACACTACGACCTACAAACTACGACCTACTCACTACGACCTACACACTACTACCTACACGGTACCACCTACACACTACGACCTACACACTACGACCTACACACTACGACCTACACACTACGACCTACACACTACGACCTACACACTACGACCTACACACTACAACCTACACACTACGACCTACACACTACGACCTACTCACTACGACCTACACACTATGACCTACACTCTACAACCTACACACAACGACCTACTCACTACTACCTACACGCTACAACCTAGACACTACGACCTACATACTACGACCTACACGATACGACCCACATACTACTACCTACGCGCTACGACCTACACATTACGACCAACACACTACGACCTACACATTACGACCTACACACTACGACCTACACATTACGACCTACACACTACGACCTACACACTACGACCTACACACTACAACCTACACACTACGACCTACACACTACGACCTACACACTACGACCTACACAATACGACCTACACACTAGACCTACACACTACGACCTACACACTACGACCTACACACTACAACCTACACACAACGACCTACTCACTACTACCTACACGCTACAACCTACACACTACGACCTACATACTACGACCTACACGATACGACCCACATACTACTACCTACACGCTACGACCTACACATTACGACCAACACACTACGACCTACACATTACGACCTACACACTACGACCTACACATTACGACCTACACACTACGACCTACACACTACGACCTACACACTACAACCTACACACTACGACCTACACACTACGACCTACACACTACGACCTACACAATACGACCTACACACTAGACCTACACACTACGACCTACACACTACGACCTACAAACTACGACCTACACACTACAACCTACACACTACGACCTACTCACTACAACCTACACACTACGACCTACACACTACGACCTACACACTACGACCTACAAACTACGACCTACACACTACAAACTACACATTACGCCCTACACACTACGACCTACACACCAATACCTACTCACTACGACCTACACACTACGACCTACACACTACGTCATACACACTACTACCTACACACTACGACCTACACACTACGACCTACACACTACGACCTACACACTACAAACTACACGTTACAAACTACACATTACGACGTACAGACTACGACCTAAACACTAGAACCTACACACTACGTCCTACACACTACGACCTACACACTACGACCTACACACTACGACCTACTCACTACTACCTACACGCTACAACCTACACACTACGACCTACATACTACGACCTACACGATACGACCCACATACTACTACCTACACGCTACGACCTACACACTACGACCAACACACTATGACCTACACATTACGACCTACACACTACGAACTAAACATTAAGACCTATACACTACGACCTACACACTACGACCTACACACTACAACCTACACACTACGACCTACACACTACGACCTACACACTATGACCTACACAATACGACCTACAAACACGACCTACACACTACGACCTACAAACTACGACCTACACGCTACAACCTACACACTACGACCTACTCACTACAACCTACACACTACGACCTACACACTACGACCTACACACTACGACCTACACACTAAGACCTACACACTACAACCTACACACTACGACCTACACACTACGACCTACACACTACAACCTACACACAACGACCTACTCACTACTACCTACACGCTACAACCTACACACTACGACCTACATACTACGACCTACACACTACAACCTACACACTACGACCTACACACTACGACCTACACAATACGACCTACACACTAGACCTACACACTACGACCTACAATCTACGACCTACACACTACAAACTACACATTACGCCCTACACACTACGACCTACACACCAATACCTACTCACTACGACCTTCACACTACGACCTACACACTACGACATACACACTACTACCTACACACTACGACCTACACACTACGAGCTACACACTACGACCTACACACTACAAACTACACATTACAACCTACACATTACGACCTACACACTACGACCTAAACACTAGAACCTACACACTACGACCTACACACTACGACCTACAAACTACGACTTACACACTACAACCTACGCACTACGACCTACACACTACAACCCGCACACTACGACCTACACAAAACAACCTACACACTACGACCTACACACTACAACCTACACACTACGACCTACACACTACGACCTACACACTACGACCTACACACTACAACCTACACACTACGCCCTACACACTACGACCTTCATACTACGATCTACTCACTACGACCTACACACTACGACCTACACACTACGACCTACACACTACGACCTACACGCTACGACCCACACACTACTACCTACACGCTACGACCCACTCACTATTACCCACACACTACGACCTACACACTACGACCTACACACTACGACCTACACACTACGACCTACACACTACGACCTACACATTACGACCTACACTTTACGACCTACACAGTCCGACCTACACACTACGACATACACACTACTACCTACACACTACGAAATACACACTACGACCTTCACACTACGACCTACACACTACGACCTACACACTACGACCTACTCACTACTACCTACACGCTACAACCTACACACTACGACCTACATACTACGACCTACACGATACGACCCACATACTACTACCTACACGCTACGACCTACACACTACGACCTACACACTACGACCTACACATTAGGACCTACACACTACGACCTACACATTACGACCTATACACTACGACCTACACACTACGACCTACACACTACAACCTACACACTACGACCTACACACTACGACCCACACACTACGACCTACACCCTAAGACCTACACACTACAACCTTCACACTACGACCTACTCACTACAAACTACACACTACGACCTACACACTACGACCTACACACTACGACCTACAAACTACGACCTACACACTACAAACTACACATTACGCCCTACACACTACGAACTACACACCAATACCTACTCACTACGACCTACACACTACGACCTACACACTACGACATACACACTACTACCTACACACTACGACCTACACACTACGACCTACTCACTACTACCTACACCCTACAACCTGCACACTACGACCTACACACTACGACCTACACACTACGACCTACACACTACAACCTACACACTACGACCTACACACTACGACCTACACACTACGATCTAGATACTACGACCTACACACTACGACCTACACACTAGGACCTACACACTTCAACCTACACACTACGACCTACTCACTACAACCTACACACTACGACCTACACACTACGACCTACACACTACGACCTACACACTACGACCTACACACTACAACCTACACACTATGCCCTACACACTACGACCTTCACACTACGACCTACTCACTACGACCTACACACTACGACCTACACACTACGACCCACACACTACGTCCTACACACTACGACGTACACACTACGACCTACAAACTACGACCTACTCACTACGACCTACACACTACTACCTACACGGTACCACCTACACACTACGACCTACACACTACGACCTACACATTACGACCTACACACTACGACCTACACACTACGACCTACACACTACGACCTACACACTACAACCTACACACTACGACCTACACACTACGACCTACTCACTACGACCTACAGACTATGAACTACACACTACAACCTACACACAACGACCTACTCACTACTACCTACACGCTACAACCTACACACTACGACCTACATACTACGACCTACACGATACGACCCACATACTACTACCTACACGCTACGACCTACACACTACGAGCTACACACTACGACCTACAGACTACAAACTACACATTACAACCTACACATTACGACCTACACACTACGACCTAAACACTAGAACCTACACACTACGACCTACACACTACGACCTACACCCTACGACCTACACACTACAACCTTCACACTACGACCTACTCACTACAAACTACACACTACGACCTACACACTACGACCTACACACTACGACCTACAAACTACGACCTACACACTACAAACTACACATTACGCCCTACACACTACGAACTACACACCAATACCTACTCACTACGACCTACACACTACGACCTACACACTACGACATACACACTACTACCTACACACTACGACCTACACACTACGACCTACTCACTACTACCTACACCCTACAATCTGCACACTACGACCTACACACTACGACCTACACACTACGACCTACACACTACAACCTACACACTACGACCTACACACTACGACCTACACACTACGATCTAGATACTACGACCTACACACTACGACCTACACACTAGGACCTACACACTTCAACCTACACACTACTACCTACTCACTACAACCTACACACTACGACCTACACACTACGACCTACACACTACGACCTACACACTACGACCTACACACTACAACCTACACACTATGCCCTACACACTACGACCTTCACACTACGACCTACTCACTACGACCTACACACTACGACCTACACACTACGACCCACACACTACGTCCTACACACTACGACGTACACACTACGACCTACAAACTACGACCTACTCACTACGACCTACACACTACTACCTACACGGTACCACCTACACACTACGACCTACACACTACGACCTACACATTACGACCTACACACTACGACCTACACACTACGACCTACACACTACGACCTACACACTACAACCTACACACTACGACCTACACACTACGACCTACTCACTACGACCTACAGACTATGAACTACACACTACAACCTACACACAACGACCTACTCACTACTACCTACACGCTACAACCTACACACTACGACCTACATACTACGACCTACACGATACGACCCACATACTACTACCTACACGCTACGACCTACACATTACGACCAACACACTACGACCTACACATTACGACCTACACACTACGACCTACACATTACGACCTACACACTACGACCTACACACTACGACCTACACACTACAACCTACACACTACGACCTACACACTACGACCTACACACTACGACCTACACAATACGATCTACACACTAGACCTACACACTATGACCTACACACTACGACCTACAAACTACGACCTACACACTACAACCTACACACTACGACCTACTCACTACAACCTACACACTACGACCTACACACTACGACCTACACACTACGACCTACAAACTACGACCTACACACTACAAACTACACATTACGCCCTACACACTACGACCTACACACCAATACCTACTCACTACGACCTACACACTACGACCTACACACTACGACATACACACTACTACCTACACACTACGACCTACACACTACGACCTACACACTACGACCTACACACTACAACCTGCACACTACGACCTACACACTACGACCTACACACTACGACCTACTCACTACTACCTATACACTACGACCTACACACTACAACCTACACACTACGCCCTACACACTACGAACTTCATACTACGACCTACTCACTACGACCTACACACTACTACCTACACACTACGACCTACACACTACGACCTACACACTACGACCTACACACTACGACATACACACTACTACCTACACACTACGACCTACACACTACGACCTACTCACTACTACCTATACACTACGACCTACACACTACAACCTACACACTACGCCCTACACACTACGAACTTCATACTACGACCTACTCACTACGACCTACACACTACGACCTACACACTACGACCTTCACACTACGACCTAAACACTACGACCTACACACTACGAATTACACACTACAACCTACATACTACGACCTACACACTATGACCTACTCACTACGACCTACACACTACGACCTACACACTACGACCTACTCACTACTACCTACACGCTACAACCTACACACTACGACCCACATACTACGACCTACAAGATACGACCCACATACTACTACCTACACGCTACGACCTACACACTACGACCAACACACTACGACATACACACTACGACCTACACATTACGACCTATACACTACGACCTACACACTACGACCTACACACTACAACCTACACACTCGACCTACACACTACGACCTACACACTACGACCTACACACTACGTCCTACACAATACGACCTACACACTAGACCTACACACTACGACCTACACACTACGACCTACAAACTACGACCTACACACTACAACCTACACACTACGACCTACTCACTACAACCAACACACTACGACCTACACACTACGACCTACTCACTACGACCTACACACTACGAAGTACACACTACGACCTACACATTACGACCTACACACTACGACCTACACACTACAACCTACACACTACGACCTACACACTACGACCTACACACTACGAACTACACAATACGACCTACACACTAGACCTACACACTACGACCTACACACTACGACCTACAAACTACGACCTACACACTACAACATACACATTACGACCTACTCACTATAACCTACACACTACGACCTACAAACTACGACATACACACTACTACCTACACACTACGATCTACAAACTACGACCTACACATTACAAACTACACATTACGCCCTACACACTACGACCTACACACCAATACCTACTCACTACGACCTACACACTACGACCTACACACTACGACATACACACTACTACCTACACACTACGACCTACACACTACGACCTACACACTACAACCTACACATTACAACCTACACATTACGACCTACACACTACGACCTACACACTACGACCTACACACTACGACCTACACACTACGACCTACACACTACGACCTACACACTACAACCTACACACTACGACCTACACACTACGACCTACTCACTACGACCTACACACTATGACCTACACACTACAACCTACACACAACGACCTACTCACTACTACCTACACGCTACAACCTACACACTACGACCTACATACTACGACCTACACGATACGACCCACATACCACTACCTACACGCTACGACCTACACATTACGACCAACACACTACGACCTACACATTACGACGTACACACTACGACCTACACATTACGACCTACACACTATGACCTACACACTACGACCTACACACTACAACCTACACACTACGACCTACACACTACGACCTACACACTACGACCTACACAATACGACCTACACACTAGACCTACACACTACGACCTACACACTACGACCTACAAACTACGACCTACACACTACAACCTACACACTACGACCTACTCACTACAACCTACACACTACGACCTACACACTACGACCTACACACTACGACCTACAAACTACGACCTACACACTACAAACTACACATTACGCCCTACACACTACAACCTACACACCAATACCTACTCACTACGACCTACACACTACGACCTACACACTACGACATACACACTACTACCTACACACTACGACCTACACACTACGACCTACACACTACGACCTACACACTACAACCTGCACACTACGACCTACACAAAACAACCTACACACTACGACCTACACACTACAACCTACACACTACGACCTACACACTACGACCTATACACTACGACCTACACACTACAACCTACACACTACGCCCTACACACTACGAACTTCATACTACGACCTACTCACTACGACCTACACACTACGACCTACACACTACGATCTACACACTACGACCTACACGCTACGACCCACACACTACTACCTACACGCTACGACCTACTCTCTACGACTCACACACTACGACCTACAGACTACGATCTACTTATTACGACCTACACTTTATGTCCTACACAGTCCGACCTACACACTACGACCTACACACTACTACCTACACACTACGACCTACACACTACGACCTTCACACTACGACCTAAACACTACGACCTACACACTACGAATTACACACTACAACCTACATACTATGACCTACACACTACGACCTACTCACTACGACCTACACACTACGACCTACACACTACGACCTACTCACTACTACCTACACGCTACAACCTACACACTACGACCCACATACTACGACCTACAAGATACGACCCACATACTACTACCTACACGCTACGACCTACACACTACGACCAACACACTACGACATACACACTACGACCTACACATTACGACCTATACACTACGACCTACACACTACGACCTACACACTACAACTTACACACTCGACCTACACACTACGACCTACACACTACGACCTACACAATACGACCTACACACTAGACCTACACACTACGACCTACACACTACGACCTACAAACTACGACCTACACACTACAACCTACACACTACGACCTACTCACTACAACCAACACACTACGACCTACACACTACGACCTACTCACTACGACCTACACACTACGACCTACACACTACGACCTACACATTACGACCTACACACTACCACCTACACACTACAACCTACACACTACGAACTACACAATACGACCTACACACTACGACCTACACAATACGACCTACACACTAGACCTACACACTACGACCTACACACTACGACCTACAAACTACGACCTACACACTACAACCTACACATTACGACCTACTCACTATAACCTACACACTACGACCTACACACTACGACATACACACTACTACCTACACACTACGACCTACACACTACGACCTACACACTACAACCTACACATTACAACCTACACATTACGACCTACACACTACGACGTAAACACTAGAACCTACACACTACGACCTACACACTACGACCTACAAGCTACGACTTACACACTACAACCTACGCACTACGACCTACACACTACGACCTACTCACTACAACCTACACACTACGACCTACACACTACAACCGGCACACTACGACCTACACAAAACAACCTACACACTACGACCTACACACTACAACCTACACACTACGACCTACACACTACGACCTACACACTACAACCTACACACTACGCCCTACACACTACGACCTTCATACTACGACCTACTCACTACGACCTACACACTACGACCTACACACTACGACCTACACACTACGACCTACTCACTACGACCTACACACTATGACCTACACACTACGACCTACACACTACGACCTACTCACTACTACCTACACGCTACAACCTACACACTACGACCTACACGCTACGACCCACACACTACTACCTACACGCTACGACCTACTCACTACGACCCACACACTACGACCTACATACTACGACCTACACACTACGACCTACTCACTACGACCTACACACTATGACCTACACACTACGACCTACACACTACGACCTACTCACTACTACCTACACGCTACAACCTACACACTACGACCTACATACTAAGACCTACACTATACGACCTACATACTACTACTTACACAATACGACCTACACACTACAACCTACATACTACGACCTACACACTACGACCAACTCACTACGACCTACACACTACGACCTACACACTACGACCTCCACACTACGACCTACTCACTACGACCTACACACTACGACCTACACACTACGACCTACACACTACGACCTACTCACTACGACCTACACACTACGACCTACACACTACGACCTACACACTACGACCTACTCACTACGACCTACACACTATGACCTACACACTACGACCTACACACTACGACCTACTCACTACTACCTACACGCTACAACCTACACACTACGACCTACACGCTACGACCCACACACTACTACCTACACGCTACGACCTACTCACTACGACCCACACACTACGACCTACATACTACGACCTACACACTACGACCTACTCACTACGACCTACACACTATGACCTACACACTACGACCTACACACTACGACCTACTCACTACTACCTACACGCTACAACCTACACACTACGACCTACATACTAAGACCTACACTATACGACCTACATACTACTACTTACACAATACGACCTACACACTACAACCTACATACTACGACCTACACACTACGACCAACTCACTACGACCTACACACTACGACCTACACACTACGACCTCCACACTACGACCTACTCACTACTACCTACACGCTACAACCTACACACTACGACCTACATACTACGACCTACACGATACGACCTACACACTATGACCTACACATTACGACCTACACACTACGACCTACACATTAAGACCTATACACTACGACCTACACACTACGACCTATACACTACGACCTACACACTACGACCTACACAATACGACCTACACACTAGACCTACACACTACGACCTACACACTACGACCTACAAACTACGACCTACACGCTACAACCTACACACTACGACCTACTCACTACAACCTACACACTACGACCTACACACTACGACCTACACACTACGACCTACACACTACGACCTACACACTACAACCTACACACTACGACCTACACACTACGACCTACTCACTACGACCTACACACTACGACCTACACACTACAACCTACACACAACGTCCTACTCACTACTACCTACACGCTACAACCTACACACTACGACCTACATACTACGACCTACACGATACGACCCACATACTACTACCTACACGCTACGACCTACACATTACGACAAACACACTACGACCTACACATTACGACCTACACACTACGACCTACACACTACGACCTACACACTACAACCTACACACTACGACCTACACACTACGACCTACACAATACGACCTACACACTAGACCTACACACTACGACCTACACACTACGACCTACAAACTACGACCTACACACTACAACCTACACACCACGACCTACTCACTACAACCTACACACTACGACCTACACACTACGATCTACACACTACGACCTACAATCTACGACCTACACACTACAAACTACACATTACGCCCTACACACTACGACCTACACACCAATACCTACTCACTACGACCTTCACACTACGACCTACACACTACGACATACACACTACTACCTACACACTACGACCTACACACTACGAGCTACAAACTACGACCTACACACTACAAACTACACATTACAACCTACACATTACGACCTACACACTACGACCTAAACACTAGAACCTACACACTACGACCTACACACTACGACCTACAAACTACGACTTACACACTACAACCTACACGCTACGACCTACACATTACGACCTACACACTACGACCTAAACACTAGAACCTACACACTACGACCTACACACTACGACCTACAAACTACGACTTACACACTACAACCTACGCACTACGACCTACACACTACGACCTACACACTACAACCCGCACACTACGACCTACACAAAACAACCTACACACTACGACCTACACACTACAACCTACACACTACGACCTATACACTACGACCTACACACTACGACCTACACACTACAACCTACACACTACGCCCTACACACTACGACCTTCATACTACGATCTACTCACTACGACCTACACACTACGACCTACACACTACGACCTACACACTACGACCTACACACTACGACCTACACACTACAACCTACACATTACGACCTACACTTTACGACCTACACAGTCCGACCTACACACTACGACCTACACACTACTACCTACACACTACGACCTACACACTACGACCTTCACACTACGACCTACACACTACGACCTACACACTACGACCTACTCACTACTACCTACACGCTACAACCTACACACTACGACCTACATACTACGACCTACACGATACGACCCACATACTACTACCTACACGCTACGACCTACACACTACGACCTACACACAACAACCTACACATTACGACCTACACACTACGACCTACACATTACGACCTATACACTACGACCTACACACTACGACCTACACACTACAACCTACACACTACGACCTACACACTACGACCCACACACTACGACCTACACACTACGACCTACACAATACGACCTACACACTAGACCTACACACTACGACCTACACACTACGACCTACAAACTACGACCTACACACTACCACCTACACACTACGACCTACTCACTACAACCTACACACTACGACCTACACACTACGACCTACACACTACGACCTACACACTACGACCTACACACTACAACCTACACACTACGACCTACACACTACGACCTACTCACTACGACCTACACACTATGACCTACACACTACGACCTACACACTACGACCTACTCACTACTACCTACACGCTACAACCTACACACTACGCCCTACATACTACGACCTACACGATACGACCCACATACTACTACCTACACGCTACGACCTACACACTACGACCAACACACTACGACCTACACATTACGACCTACACACTACGACCTACACATTACGACCTACACACTACGACCTACACACTACGAAGTACACACTACAACCTACACACTATGCCTACACACTACGACCTACACACTACGTCCTACACACTACGACCTACACAATACGACCTACACACTAGGCCTACACACTACTACCTACACACTACGACCTACACACTACGACCTACACACTACAACCTACACACTACGACCTACACACTACGACCTACTCACTACGACCTACACACTACGACCTACACACTACGACCTACACACTACGACCTACTCACTACTACCTACACGCTACAACCTACACACTACGCCCTACATACTACGACCTACACGATACGACCCACATACTACTACCTACACGCTACTACCTACACACTACGACCAACACACTACGACCTACACATTACGACCTACACACTACGACCTACAAACTACGACCTACACACTACAACCTTCACACTACGACCTACTCACTACAACCTACACACTACGACCTACACACTACGACCTACACACTACGACCTACAAACTACGACCTACACACTACAAACTACACATTACGCCCTACACACTACGAACTACACACCAATACCTACTCACTACGACCTACACACTACGACCTACACACTACGACATACACACTACTACCTACACACTACGACCTACACACTACGACATACTCAATACTACCTACACCCTACAACCTGCACACTACGACCTACACACTACGACCTACACACTACGACCTACACACTACAACCTACACACTACGACCTACACACTACGACCTACACACTACGATCTAGATACTACGACCTACACACTACGACCTACACACTAGGACCTACACACTTCAACCTACACACTACGACCTACTCACTACAACCTACACACTACGACCTACACACTACGACCTACACACTACGACCTACACACTACGACCTACACACTACAACCTACACACTATGCCCTACACACTACGACCTTCACACTACGACCTACTCACTACGACCTACACACTACGACCTACACACTACGACCCACACACTACGTCCTACACACTACGACGTACACACTACGACCTACAAACTACGACCTACTCACTACGACCTACACACTACTACCTACACGGTACCACCTACACACTACGACCTACACACTACGACCTACACACTACGACCTACACACTACGACCTACACACTACGACCTACACACTACGACCTACACACTACAACCTACACACTACGACCTACACACTACGACCTACTCACTACGACCTACACACTATGACCTACACTCTACAACCTACACACAACGACCTACTCACTACTACCTACACGCTACAACCTACACACTACGACCTACATACTACGACCTACACGATACGACCCACATACTACTACCTACGCGCTACGACCTACACATTACGACCAACACACTACGACCTACACATTACGACCTACACACTACGACCTACACATTACGACCTACACACTACGACATACACACTACGACCTACACACTACAACCTACACACTACGACCTACACACTACGACCTACACACTACGACCTACACAATACGACCTACACACTAGACCTACACACTACGACCTACACACTACGACCTACACACTACAACCTACACACAACGACCTACTCACTACTACCTACACGCTACAACCTACACACTACGACCTACATACTACGACCTACACGATACGACCCACATACTACTACCTACACGCTACGACCTACACATTACGACCAACACACTACGACCTACACATTACGACCTACACACTACGACCTACACATTACGACCTACACACTACGACCTACACACTACGACCTACACACTACAACCTACACACTACGACCTACACACTACGACCTACACACTACGACCTACACAATACGACCTACACACTAGACCTACACACTACGACCTACACACTACGTCCTACAAACTACGACCTACACACTACAACCTACACACTACGACCTACTCACTACAACCTACACACTACGACCTACACACTACGACCTACACACTACGACCTACAAACTACGACCTACACACTACAAACTACACATTACGCCCTACACACTACGACCTACACACCAATACCTACTCACTACGACCTACACACTACGACCTACACACTACGTCATACACACTACTACCTACACACTACGACCTACACACTACGACCTACACACTACGACCTACACACTACAAACTACACGTTACAACCTACACATTACGACGTACAGACTACGACCTAAACACTAGAACCTACACACTACGTCCTACACACTACGACCTACAAACTACGACCTACACATTACGACCTACGCACTACGACCTACACATTACGACCTATACACTACGACCTACACACTACGACCTACACACTACAACCTACACACTACGACCTACACACTACGACCTACACACTACGACCTACACACTACGACCTACACAATACGACCTACACACTAGACCTACACACTACGACCTACACACTACGACCTACAAACTACGACCTACACACTACAACCTACACACTACGACCTACTCACTACAACCTACACACTACGCCCTACATACTACGACCTACACGATACGACCCACATAGTACTACCTACACGCTACGACCTACACACTACGACCAACACACTACGACCTACACATTACGACCTACACACTACGACCTACACATTACGACCTACACACTACGAAGTACACACTACAACCTACACACTATGACCTACACACTACGACCTACACACTACGTCCTACACACTACGACCTACACAATACGACCTACACACTAGACCTACACACTACTACCTACACACTACGACCTACACACTACGACCTACACACTACAACCTACACACTACGACCTACACACTACGACCTACTCACTACGACCTACACACTACGACCTACACACTACGACCTACACACTACGACCTACTCACTACTACCTACACGCTACAACCTACACACTACGCCCTACATACTACGACCTACACGATACGACCCACATACTACTACCTACACGCTACGACCTACACACTACGACCAACACACTACGACCTACACATTACGACCTACACACTACGACCTACAAACTACGACCTACACACTACAACCTACACACTACTACCTACTCACTACAACCTACACACTACGACCTACACACTACGACCTACACACTACGACCTACAAACTGCGACCTACACACTACAAACTACACATTACGCCCTACACACTACGACCTACACACCAATACGTATTCACTACGACCTACACACTACGACCTACACACTACGACATACACACTACTACCTACACACTACGACCTACACACTACGACCTGCTCACTACTACCTACACCCTACAACCTGCACACTACGACCTACACACTACGACCTACACACTACGACCTACACACTACAACCTACACACTACGACCTACACACTACGACCTACACACTACGACCTAGATACTACGACCTACACACTACGACCTACACACTAGGACCTACACACTTCAACCTACACACTACGACCTACTCACTACAACCTACACACTACGACCTACACACTACGACCTACACACTACGACCTACACACTACGACCTACACACTACAACCTACACACTATGCCCTACACACTACGACCTTCACACTACGACCTACTCACTACGACCTACACACTACGACCTACACACTACGACCCACGCACTACGTCCTACACACTACGACGTACACACTACGACCTACAAACTACGACCTACTCACTACGACCTACACACTACTACCTACACGGTACCACCTACACACTACGACCTACACACTACGACCTACACGCTACGACCCACACTCTACTACCTACACGCTATGACCTACACACTACGACCTACACATTACATAGCTAGATAGTAGACATATAACGTACTATACTCTATTATACACTCAATACTCTCTACGCACTAAAATGTACCAACTACGACCTCAAGGTATTACTTCCGATGTACTCCTACCTACGCTCTACAAGCTACTCATTTATCCACACAGTGTTAGCTATACCTTACTATCAACTCAATTACACCCACACACTGCTTCCAACGCACTATTACTTACTCATATCTACCTACTTACTACCACCTGCATACTACATTATATACACTACCTACTTAGGGAATGGGACGTTCGCCGCAAGCCCGTTTCGCCGCGAGCCAATTTTTTGCTAAATGTTTCTTCCTCAAAAATGGCGTACCGTTAGATTTTCAAAAAACAAATTTTCAACCCAAAATACGTATAATTTTTCCACGCTTAGTTTTAGTTTAGCTTAGCAGTATTACCTGATTCTTATTTCTGTTTTGTATATAAGATGTTTGTCACACATTTCATAAAAACATTAACCTTTGAGTAAATTAATTCTCCGATTTTAATTATCAAGTACTAATCCGGTGGTTACTTTCGACTGTGGAATCTCATTATTCTGTTACTATTCACAACAAAATACCTAGTACTTGAATAACGGTAAATGACCAACAGCGGATGATTAAGGCTCATTATCGGATAACTACTTTCTTTTGATAAATTGTTTGTTGCCGAATGAAATTTCCCAGAATGTATACAGATAATGATGAATAATGGACTAAGGACTAAACGAGTAGAAAATTTTGAAAAGATACCATTAATAATTTACCTGGAAGATATTAGGTTTATGCAACTGGTTTATCAATAACTGGGGATAGTTATTTGTTTCTGGTGACCTCAAAATTTTAGTAAGAAAGTGGGGATTATAGTTTACCTATAGGCTATAAAGGGATGTATATATAAGTAAAATTCATAACTAATTTGCAAACCCTAAAGATAATACGCATTAGCTTAGTGGTATTAGTAAACAATGGAAAGAGTAGTTCTTGAATCTAAGCGTGGTCAGCAGAAGTTTGCTGATGATGGTTTTCTATACGTATTTGATAAAATGTTCATTTATGGATTAGTGCAGTTTTGGCGATGTGAAAGAAGAAACGAGTGTAAAGCCAGAACTCACGTTGACAATGGCAACGTCATAAAACATATTATTATTCATGCGCACAGTGCCAATCTAGAAAAATTTGAAGCAGTATAGCGGATTGTTATTATGAAGAGGAGAGCTAAAGAAACAATGGAATCAACATCGCAAGTAATAAATAACTGTATCCAGAAGCATATCAGTGAAGCATCCCAAGGAGCTCTTCCTCCTACTTCAGCTTTGCGAAAAGTAATAAGAAGAAAAAGAAATGATGTATCATCTGCTCCTCCGAGTCGTATGGCATTGGAAACCTTAGAAATTCCAGAAGAATACAGGAGGTACAGCTTCACAGAAGGTGAGTTCGTAAATTTCCTTTTACACAATAGCGGATCAAATAAAGACAGGATTTTAATTTTTGGACGACAAGTAACTTCCAGCAAATTGCTGCTAGTCCTAAGCCTCGGAAAAAGTGTGAAGGAAAGTTTTTTCCGTATTTTTCTTTTGACATAGAAAATTATTAGAAGTGAAAATTCAATATCAATCCGTACATGTATTTATTATAACTATCAAACCTTTCGGTACGTGTGAGGATTATATAAGTAGTCGTCTCTTCAATTAATAAGTAAGGTTCTCGCGGCGAAACGGGCTTGCGGCGAAACGGGCTCGCGGCGAACCGGCTGCGGCGAAACGTCCTAGATCCACCTACTTACATTTAAGGTCCTACCTACTAAAACATACTTACCACTTTTCGTAAATAAGCGTTACTAGCTACGCACTATTATGTACTGCACTATCTCATTTACGCTACATTTCTCACACTAACACCTCCACACCAAGGCATATGCTCTTCACCGCTGGTACTACTACCTACCCTTTTTACCGACACATTACGTCCAACAGGCCACTACCTACACACTACATCCTTCACACCCCTTCCTGTCTCCCCTTCCTCACACTTATACCTATACACTACATTTCTCACACTACCACCTTCACACTAAGGTGTATGCTTTTCACCCCTGATACTACTACCTACGCTCTTTACCGACATATTACGTCCAACAGGCCACTACCTACACACTACATCCTTCTTACCCCCTCCTGACATCCCTTCCTCACCCTAATACCTACACACTACATTTCTCACACTACCGCCTTCACACTAAGGTGTATGCTCTTCACCCCTGATACTACTACCTACGCTCTTGTACCGACACTTGACGTCCAACAGACCACAACCTACACACTACATCCTTCTTACCCCGTTCCTCACACTAATACCCATACACTACATTTCTCACACTACCGCCTTCACACTAAGGTGTATGCTCTTCACCCCTGATACTACTACCTACGCTCTTGTACCGACACATGACGTCCAATAGACCACAACCTACACACTACATCTTTCTTACCCCGTTCCTCACACTAATACCTATACACTACATTTCTCACGTTACACTCTTCACAATAAGGTGTATGCTCTTCACCCCTGAAGGCTTTAATCTAAAATTTATGACATATGTATTATTTTTACACGCGCTACTGGAAACGCCATGCTAATTATAATCTGCTAACTACCTCTCTCTATTAACCACTAGTATCTACACTCTACAACGAGCATACCTTCGATTAATACCTGTGTGTTAGAATCTACTTTCTAAAAACCCCTACAAACCCTTGACTATCTATGTACATAGCAAAATCCTCACTGGAGATCACACTACTATGTATCAACACATGGCATCGTATTTCTCAGGATTTAAGGAACCAGGTCTAATTAAAAATTTCTTACCATTTTTTCTGTCAGTTCAAAATTTATTAATTAAAACTGATTTTTGATTGGATGCTTTATTCCATTAAACATTTTTTGTTTTGGCTTTCTTTACACTTTGTATAAAAATACATTGTTAACTAGCAACAGAATGCAACAATTATTAATGACAGGAATTTATATTATTTCACTGAAGAAATAGAATGAACCAACCATCTCTCGCGTATATTGCAATTGCTCTTGACTTCGTCAAACGTCTTCTTATATTACTGCTTCTAGTTAGTCATGCATTGGATAATGTTTGACCGGGTTACCTGTCCCCGGTCGTTCATGCTGCTCTAATTAGAAATAACTTTATTATTTGCTTCTAGTGGATTTCCATTTATGTTTGACAGTAAAATGTCGCTTTTTGTCATTCAGATCTAATTGCATAGTTATCCAAGGAACCCAAAATAGATCATCTTGGTATTGTTGATGTATCTGTAAAAGGTAGTCCTAGCACTTGCTTTTATTTCTAGCCAGAACATTGTAGCATAGTACTTATCCAACATAACGTTTCTTTTACGTTTATAAAGTGATTCAATCGTCCGTTACACAATGTCAGCAGGCTTAGTGGATAATTTGTGTGTGACTTATTAGTAATACAATAGTTCTTCAAAACGTAGATATAAAATACTTTGGAGTCACATTTTGCCTACCATATTTTCCGTCCATTTGTATACCATATATGTGAAACTACCAACGCCCCTCTAATAAGACTAACATTTAGTAAATCGTGAACATTTGAAGAATTTTAAGTTTTTTATTAGAACGAATTCCCTAAAACTTACAAATTGCAGGGACTTTTTAAATCGTTCCTGAGTAAGTTTAGGAAGTAATACTAAGAGAAACAATAACGTATCCTGACAAAGTTTATATGAGTCGTTAAGTAATTCCAACCCAATAGAGTCTGTAGTTCAAGACGACTGGAGTGAAACTATATCAAAAGCGCTGTCATCGTTCACTAGCACCTATGTTTTGCGACGTAAGCTACGGAATAGGAAAACTAATTCAGTTCTAATTTCAACTCCACTTTACGATAACGGACGCTAAAATATAATTAGCCTTTATTTTACATATACATGAGAACGTAACCCTTTTGGTTCATGCTAATGATTTGGCATCTCCAGCAAAATGGGAGGTCTTAGGAAAACTCTCACCATAGCAATAACTTTCCCGTTGAAATTACACTTTTTTGCATTATCTTGGCAAAAAAAAAACACTACTTACTGATTTATTCAGCAGACGTGAGAAGTGGTTTTTTCTCCAAGGTAATACTAACAAGTGTAATGTCTATAAAAACCTCGAGATGTACAACACAAAATCTGCAAGCTTTCTTTTGAGTTTCATAGTAGTCCAATGGAATTGCCCATTCTTTAGTGAGCATTAAATAGCGTGTAAGATGTAGTCTTTAGGTTAGGGGAGTAGAGCGTCTTAATTGTAGTGCGTACGTAGAAGTGTGCGGTAGTTTCTACTATAATGTACGCCCTAACGGTTAGTATCTAGGAAGCAATATAGTGAATAGGTAGCACTGTGTATGTAACAGAGTGTAGAATTCAACTTGTTGGATTTTGTTGTCTGCAGAATATAGCCATAAAAAACAGATATACTTTAAGGTGTTGCCTACAACCTTAACCCCCCAACGTCCTGGTTTCACATCTTTCTCTATACAGTAATTTCCATACACATCAGCCCCTTTTAAACATTACAGGCCTACACTCTACTTCCCCGTTTATTAAAATTAGACATAATAATAGTTATAAGTATATATGAGTAGTTATTTGGATAGTAATATTGTTATGAATGAAGAATATGTATCAAGAAGTTTTTTTTTCATTAGAAGAAGTGATAATAGCCATTTTCCAGATGGAGCCTAGCGCTAGAAAGTAGTTTATAGTATTCAAAATATACAGTTGAAAATGTGTAATGAAAATTTTAATTGCTCTAAATTACTCCTAAATTAAATAATCGATTGCAGTTTGGGGCTCGTTATTCGGTTGGTAATAATGTAATTGTTACCTACAAGTGGTTGGCTGTGATACCGTGATTCTGTTAGTGTTGTACGAGAGCTATGTTGACAAATTGGGAAGGGCGAAACATGTGTCTGACCCTAAAAGCCCTTCCAATAACCTTTATAACCATATTAAATATCTTTGAAGGGAGTTTATTGAGGTTGCAGTCTCCCAAGGGGATAATGCAATTAGAGCTGATGGAACTGCAGTCCGTAGAGACTTTTACAAAATATTTCTGAAACTAAAATTTAAAAAGTGCGATGTAAAATATTTTTTTGAAATATAGAGTAAGTTTTTTTTGTGTGTCAGGTGTAAGTGTAGAAAGTAATAACCAAGACCAGGATTCCAGGGGCTCTTCAGAACAATAAGTATTATTTGAATATAAGTGTAGCCAACAGTGATCTATCTTTTAGTTCAGAACAAATTTTAATTTCATAAAAATTTATAAAAATTATTCTAGTTTCACCATTTCTAATTTAAAAAGCAAAGTTCCCGTAATAGCGACCTGAGAGCAAGAATAAAATTTTAATACTATTTTTTTGTTATATTATTTTATTAGAAATGTAAAGCCTCAGAGCTCCACCTTTTATCATTGTAATATTAGTTAAGATATCAATCCAGTCACTGCAAAATATTAATACAAATTTGGAATAATGTGTAGAGTTAATTAAAGAGAATAAATGCAAGTGGTGTTTAAAAATTTATAAGATTGTTAATTCTTTATAAACCTGATGGTTGGACAATAAATAGGTAAGTAAATAAATAACATAAAATACAAATTTAATTATAACATAAGTAAAGTTATAATATATTATATTGGGTTTAAATAAAACTGTAAAAGCTGTATTGTGTTTTGTTATAGGTCTGAATGGGAAATATGTCTTTTAACTTTAGAAACATTAAAAAACTTCGTATCATTGGAAAAATACATAACTCTGAAATTATAAGTAGTAATGAATTTTGTCGTTTAATTTATGGGTATTTTTTAATATATTTTAATGAAACAAAAATTTATTGATTTTGAGAAACTCATGACGTCACTAAACGTTAATTTTTTTTAAAATAAACGTGAATGACCAATTAAGAGCTAAGTAGTGTAATTATAATAAAAAAACAATTTAAAATCCTTAACTACAAATTACCATAGCTATACGACCTTTATGTACCTCACATAAACACTATCATCGGTAGCTTACAAAGTAATATAAAACTCTTGAATTTAGTAGTCCATTACGTTCGGTGAATCTTATTATTCACTTAAACAATAGTTTATTACTATCCGAACTTTATATTTAGTAAATTTGTTAAAACTTACTGAGACAGAACGTTTTCGATCGCTATGTGCCTGCACATAAACGCAGCTTCAACGTTTACAGGAAACCCATAACGACAGACATACTTATCCACAACACCTCAAACCACCCTATCCAACACAAGCAAGCAGCCTTCAGATCCATGCTCCATAGAATTAAAGACACAGAGAACTAGACGCAATTAAATATTTAGACAAATTAAACAAATACATCACATTACCATTCAGAAACAAAAGAACAAACATATTAGCCCGCAAATTTCAAAAAGTTGGTTACAAAATTTCATACAAAACCAATAACAAGTTACAATACAAAATACAAAACAACGCCAACAACAAAGATAAACTACAAGCACCAGGCATATACAAACTGAACTGCGACGAATGTAATAGATTCTACATTAGACAAACAGGTCGCAGCTTTAAACAAAGAGTCGAAGAACACAAAATCAACATTTTACAATCACTTAAAAGAAACAGGACACAAATACACAGACATTTATTACAATTTAGTAATCCTACACATCAACAAAAAAGGACCACATCTCAACACACTAGAACTATATGAAATTTATAGACAAACAAAAACACAAAGTACAAACATATTAAACGAACAAACACAATAAAAATCACACATACCCTTTGATACTATGGAACACCTACCTTTAAAACCGTCACCACTTGACCCGACATCTCCAAGCAGAAGACACTGATGAAGATCGGCACATAGCGATCGAAAACGTTCTGTCTCAGTAAGTTTTAACAAATTTACTAAATTTAAAGTTCGGATAGTCATAAACTATTGTTTAAGTGATTAATATAGATCTATTTATCTGGCCGCTTTTGATCGCATGCGTTCAGTAGCTCTATCGCCAGTGAGGGAATCAGAACCGTTTCTCCATATACAAAGCTATTAAGCATTTTCCTTGTAAAATCGGAAGCCAGTGAAAGGAAATTGTATGTTAAGTGTCGTGTGAAAACTGAGATGAAAAATTGTGGCAATAAAGAATCCCTTTCTGAAAAGATCCCAGGAGTATGTCTACAGGAGCTCTGGCTTCTGGAATATGCTAGAATTATGGGTAACGATTGCGATTAGACTACTAATATCGTGTCAGTGAGACTATGCGTAGGAGTGACATGAAGATTATCTTCCTCTCCCTATTCGAAGCTAGAATGGGCATGCAAAGCTAAATTATTACATCTGTTGGGGCTAGCTGCTACCCTCGGGATGTGCGTCTGTGTCATTTTAATCGGATCAAAAGGAATTGCTTAGTCAGTGGTATTTACTTATATAAATAATTAGATTTTAAAGATTAATATTGCCAGTCAGTAAAGACTGCGGCCGTCTGTGCTCGTCCTGTATAGTGTCATATGAAACCAGTGAGGATATGAGTATTAAAGACGTATGTGCGAGGGATAAGTTGTAAAACCTGCTGTATCGTAGATGCTTTACGAGAGGAACGTTGGAGTCATTATGTAAAATTTTCATTTTTTCGCTTCTAGGTCCTTCACGATTATTCACAAATTTTTTTTTGCTGGAATAATAGTAGTTGCCGTGAATTGCAAACACGACCCCAAACGGGAGATTTCAATGGTAACCTACTGCGTAGAATTGTAATATAATCTGTAGTGCCCTCCTTTAACGAGAGAGAGAGTTTGTTCTATTTAGCATTTGATTAAGCCGTGATTATTGCTTTTTTATATTTAAGCAACAAGTCTGATCGTTCTCTTGAATGTATTTCTTGGGAATAAAAGTAAGCCACTCGTCGAGTGTGATCTCCAGGTAGTGGACTGCCCCCCACAGTGCAAGTTTGATATTGTAAATGTGTGGTAAGTTTATGTAACCTGAGTTGTGAGAGCAAAAGTGCTTGCCTTTTGCCCACGTTCACCTTCACTCTCCATGGACTCAGCCAGTACTCTAACGTTGTGATATAGCGTTGAGGTCTGCTATGTATGAGTCGTGGTTTCCATGATTGAGCAGTATTGGCGTGTCGCCTATAGATATGAACACGTTTGTATTTGGTGTTGTCGACAGGCATTAGATTTATTTGTTGAATAACATAGTTCGAATGAGTTATCTTTTTATAATGAATGATCACTACACCGAATAGTTCATAGTGTAGATGAAGATTGGTCAACAACCCTCAACTGTGGTCAAGTAGGACTTAAAACAGTAAGAGCCCCTCTGAAAAGTCATACTTTGGTAGTTTGTCAATGAGGTCGTTGTGTCAGACCGAATTAAAGGCTAGTTTGATGTCCAAGAAAACGATGGCTGTCCAACTGTTTCAATTGAAACCCTTCGAAGAATACTCTACCATCTTGATCAGCTAATTCGTTACTGAGTGTTTAGCCCTGAAGCCAAGCTGCTATTTCATCAAGATGTTGGTATAGATGTTTGTTTATCCGTCCAAGCAGGATTTGTTTATATACCTTGCTTCGTGGTCAACAAACCAATAGAAACGTATCCTGGCTTGTATGGGCCTTTTTCCGTTTTCGGAACAATAAAAAATGTGTCTCTTCTAAGGGTCCGGGAAGTTTAAAGCTCCAAGAATAGCGTTGAATATATTTGAGAGGCAAGTCATTAATGTCTTATTGTTGAATGCCTGGTATTGTAGAATTGTATAAAACGTCACACAAGAGCTTGTAACACGGTCATTACTTTCACATTTGTCAAGTGCTTGGTGACAAAACTGTACTTACGTTCTTGTATCAAGTTATTGCCATAAGTTTTGACACATTACAAACTACCTTACCTTAACCTCTTCAATACTACCAAGCGGTCAGTTCCAAGTACATCCTCAGGAGATTAATTTAACACGTATTCCCAGTAGTTAAATGAAATTCTTAACAGTTTGTGGGCATTTCATGAAAATTACGTTCCGATTTCTTTAATTTATTTTCGAAAATTTTTAATTAGTTCTATTGCAAACTTAAACTCTTTTATCTCTGAATTTGAAATATGCCTAAATATTTTTGACATAGTCTATTCATTTCCTCCGACTCTTTCTGAAGGATTAATATAAGCAATACAAACAGTATAAACGATATTAACAGTTTAGAGATCGATTGTTATCAGTTTTTTTGTAACTTCTCTAAAGAAACATTTCAAACAGAAATAGGTTTACAATAGTCACAGAAATACTCGAAATTAAATGTAAATGAAAAAAGAAATGAATTATAACAAAGAATTAACAGTCTTCTTGCTATTTTGTAGTTTTGTCAATTCTTATCTCTGTTTCCTATTACAAAACACTCATTACTATGTAAGTCTTATAAGCTTTAAATTAATTAAAATTATTATATTAGCCAATACATATATATTAAGTAAATAAAGGCATGTAAATGTCATTTTGTGACTAAAGCCAACCTTTCCGGGAAAGGGAACAAAATATAAAACTCACTCTATTTTTGCTCGATCGTTATTAATTTCTCTTGAAACAATAAAAACTTATCTCATTTTCCATTCCAACTTATGCAGAGCTTATCGTCAACTCTCAGGTAATTAGAAATACTTTGGCGAGGAATTTAATCATTGCTTCTCAAATAAATAATTTTTTTCAAATTTCCCACTATGAAGACCAATTCGCTCCATTTTAAACCACTAAACTATGTACATGTTCCTGCTTATTGTGTTACACACTATATTGTTTATTACGCATTGTGCAATAGTCGTATTAAAGGAAAAGACGTATTCGATGGGAAATTGGAGTGTGTTCAAATAGTTACTTAGACTGAAAATATATTAGGTTTTCCATTTCATTTTAGTGATTGTTGTTATAATGTTATTCTCAAAATTAATTAAATGAAAATCGAAAAAAATACCAGAAACTAAATAATAATCAGGGTTTCATAACTAATATTTTTGTTAGGAAAATGGATGTCAATGTACTCATATTCAAACATTTATTTTGTTTTATGTATCCTAATGTATTAAGATAAGTGGCAGTTAATAATAACTCGAATAAAATACAAAGGTCAACTTACCAAGTGCAACCTATTCAACGCCTTCGTATTAGTCACCATGTGAACCCAAGATATACTCAGCACTCACCTGTAACACCACATCCAACGAAGCACAACCTATTCAACGCCTCCGTATTAGTCACCATGTGAACCCAAGATATACTCAGCACTCACCTGTAACACCACATCGAACGAAAAACAACCTATTCAACGCCTCCGTATTAGTCATCATGTGAACCCAAGATATAATCAGCACTCACCTATAACACCACATAGAACGAAGCACAACATATTCAACGCCTCCGTATTAGTCACCATGTGAACCCAGGATATACTCAGCACTCACCTATAACACCACATCGAACGAAGCACATTATATTCAACGCCTCCGTATTAGTCACCATGTGAACCCAGGATATACTCAGCACTCACCTGTAACACCACATCGAACGAAGAACAATCTATATACTATTATACATTAAACTCTTTAATAATCCATTACTGTAATATTTATTTTCTAAAGTTTTATTATAATTCTCATTGCTATATATCTTAAACATTTGCTAAAAATTACATTGAAAATGTTTTAAACAAAGGTATTTATATCACGTTTGATGAAATAATGTGAGAAATTGCACCCCCTAAAAAATTATCACTCCAGACTATACAGGATAATTCTAAGTACTAGAGTTTTTACAATAAAAGCTTTTATATTTTTAAAGTTAATTTTAAAGCTAAATGGTTTCGGCTAGATACGAACAAAATAATGGTCATCGTGTGACATTGGCCACTATATATATATCAACCTAATACGTAGTAATAAATGCGACTCAGAAAAACATGTAATATTTTATAAAACATTTCGTCACTCAGAAGTACTGGTTGCATCGGGATCACACATTCTACCCTTAATAGAACAAAAACCTTTTCAGGATCAGTATCAGATCCTCATGACATTGATAAATGTTGCGCCCTCACTCTCTCTCTTCAGGGACCCGACTATATGCTATCTATCGCGTGTTAGATTTCTCTATGTATATAAATGAGTTTCACATTACATCATATAACACGGAATATCTCTCACGGAATTCTCTCCTTAAATATTAAACACATCTTATAATGTCAGAAATTAGGCCAATTCTGATACGTGTTTAAGAAAGAAACTAAAATAAAGTTAATGTCAATACGTTCATTTAATTAGCCCTGTTTCAAAACAACTGCCTACATCTTCAGTGTGTACACTTTATTAAATGGTATTTATGGGATTTTTATGATTCACATTATTAAAAAATAATATATATATATATATATATATATATATATATATATATATATATATATATATATCCAGTTCTGTGACAGTTATAAAGGTTATAGCGTTGTCATTGACACGCGTAATAATGTGCGCTTAGTTTCCCTTTCGTTAGTAAATAATTCCCTCAGCACAGAAACTATTCATTAATCTGATTATTACGCAAACAGAATATATGACTGTAAACCAAAGTACATCTGACAAAAGCAAGCTTCGGGTACTTTTCCAATAGCTGAACCATAATGTTTACATAAAAGGTTTCATTACTATAAAACAAACACTGGACCATAAAATAAAGTAAGCCATATACTTTAAAATTAGCTTATTTATACAAATATAACGTTCTAGTTTGTTTGCAATAGAAACTGTTATAGTTTTTAGTCCAGTGCAGCCAACATAAACTCGTGATGAACTTGTCTTTCATATCAGAAATAACTGGAGTCAATTGCATTCCGGAATGGTAAAAGTTTAAAATTCGATTAACTAACACAAATATTAATATACATAATCCAACTATTACAAAGACTTTTGGGAGTAATCAAAATAAGCGGTAAGTACATATTTAAAATATCGTATGTTTTATCTCTAAAATTAATTTTTCAGAACGCTGATACTTAAATATATTGTTTATATGTTAAATACTGCTTGTTTCTGATGTTCCTAGATGATTATATATCTCTGAATGCACTACTTTCTAATATTGCGTGCATGAAAAGACATATTATACTATAGATTATATTCTATATACTATATAATATACTATAGTATAAAATACTATAGTAAATATAGTATACAGCCATGATGAAAACTATCTGCAGTTGTTTTAAGATGACTATAGATTTTTAAATAGTCTATGAAAAAGTAATTTAATTAGGATTTTTATAATTTAATTCCTAATAAAACTTGATTTATTAAGTCGTAAAACCATATTTCTAAAATATTTCAAAATCTAATTGTGGACCCATACTACATATAAATTCATTGTTACAGCCTTGTTAATTCCAGCAGTGCGATGTCACTATGGCTCCGGGGCAGGCCTAAAACCTTAGGCCCTACTACTTAGATGATGCAAATTAGATGATGACTTAAGACTCAACGAATTAGGTTTAAAGGAGATCATGGCAGTAGAAACTTAACTACCTTAATACTATTCGGTAGCGCCTAATTTTTATTTAAAAGTTACCTTCTTCAATCAAAACCCAATACAGTATAGGCTAAATCGGCGACCGCTAGAGCCAATTTAGCCTAAAAGCTTGTACTCATTAATTAAATATTGATTATTTCTATACAGAACAATTATTTGTATGGTCACAGAAATCCGATTGGTAATGTTTTGTTAGAGGGAAATATGTTTTGATGATTTTACATTTATTTTTAGGAAAATTAATTAATATTGCTTAGTTAATAAAGTTATTGTTTACTTATTGCGCGATAATTTTCAGTCAAAGCTTTGGATATTATCACTCGTACATTTAATTTAAAAAATTAGGTAAATTAATACATAATTAAAAAGATTTATATATTTTTAAAGAACATACTTGACTATATGAAAGTTAAGATTACCTGGATATAGCAAAATATGCACACGAAAAACAATTACAGTATGTCGCTCATACAGAGAGAGTGGGAGAGAGAAATGAATACAATAATTATTGTTACATTCTTTAAAACGTAGTAATATTTGTAGGTTAAACTTTATCATGTTGAATATGACATTCAATAAAAAACTTGGTTTTATTAATGTGGTTTATTATTTTATAACGTAAGTTATTGCTTACTTATTGGGCGATAATTCTCATTTCAAGCATTTAATATTATCACTCGTACATGTAATTAAACAAATTAAGTAAATTAATACATAATTAAAGCGATTTTCGTATTTTTAAAGAACATAGGTAACTATATGAAAGTTAGGATTATCTGAATATCGTAAAATATGCACACACAAAACAATTACAGTATGTCGCTAAAAAACAGAGAGAAAGAGAGAGAGTTAAAGAAATGATTAAAATAGTTACTGTTACATTCTTTAAAACGTTGTAATATTCATAGGTTAAACTTTATCATGTGAATGTGATATTCAATAAAAAACTTGGTTTTATTAATGTGGTTTATTATTTGATAACGTGTTTTGTTGAGGGAGCGGTATATAGTTCCAATTACTAAAAAAAAATTAGTTGAATTTATAAGTTAGAATTCGATAAAGAACAGATGAAAGAATAATTAAACTGGAAAAAGTGCTGGTAAAAGTATCTGTTAACAAATAAAATATTTTGACTAAATGTAACAAAGGTAAATATAAAAAAAAAATATAAAAAAAAGATTAATAATTAATTGTCTTAAAATAACATTAACGTTTTTAGTAAAAATGTGCCTTTTAAAATTGAAATTATTCTCTACATAAATTTGAATAAAGTAACATTCTACACGGCATATCTGAAGCAAATTTTTCAAAATTACTTTAGGAAAACAAGAAACAACTACGAATATGACACTGCGGAGTGTTAGATTTGAAATTAATGACACTGACACCGGATATGGTTGAACGGGCGTTATTAAAACCAGACAATAATAAACTTACAAATGTTAGTTTTGTTTTTAAAAAACATATTTTATAAAGCAAAACTAGCAAATGCAAATTTTCACTAAGTGTTGTAGTTTTGGTTTCCTTATAAACGTAAGTACATAAGTTACAACTTTTCTATTATTCCCTGACATATTAGAAACAGTTTTAAATAAATTACCGAAACTTCTTAAGTAATATATTTTGTTATCACTCTAAGGGGTCTTCGTAACGTATTTACGATTTCTAACTTGGTTCAGCTATTCATTATTTCACTAAATTCAATCACTTAAACGGGATACAATTGTACATTACTTTAAAATTAATTAACAAAGGAGCTGTTTTATTGTATTGTTTGAACGCTTTAATACCACTTTCGTTAAACATTGTCAGACAATAACGATACAAACACAGCATCAGCAACCATGGTTACATCAGCACCAGGAGAAGCATATTACAGTGCTAATGCAAAATATAGTTCACCGCGTCCTCAGACCCTTATCAAATATACTTTGTTACAAAAAGTCTAAATTAGGTTGCATTGTTTTTTGTACACGTCTAGTGTCACCCCTGCCAAATGTTAGATGAATACAATGCGTAGGCGATGAATTAAGTGAACATTTAACAGAGTAAGTTTTTTGGTAGTGATAAGGGCATAGTAGGATTAAAATATAGGAATTTCCCGTCAACTCGTATCATAAAGTATCTAACAGCAGTTGGCTACAGGTGAAGATTACTAGAGTATATATCAGCGTTCTATAGCCTTTTTTCATACAATTGCGGCTCAAACAACTCAAAATATGGTTCAATAACCTGTGTTCACCAAGGTAATTAGGGTGTTTGTAATGTTTGTTGGGGACATATTTTTGTAAGAAATATTTTTTGTTTGTGTATTGTTCAAAATAATGAAAGAAATAAAGGTTTTAGTGATGTTCATAGCATCACGGTTTGAATTTTCTTTTGGCATGAATACAACTAAACAATAGAATAATCCTTAATATCTTCATATATTGTTTTGTTTGTAATAAAGAAATAATTATTTCACCTAACTAATTTTTATACCTAAATAATAATATTACCTAAAATGAATTTAAATTGAATTTTTTTAAATCTTGTTTAAAATATTGGTTTAAATGATTAAATGTTAGTAAAAAGTTTTTTTTTCACTTTTTTGGATTTTAACTTTATATAGGCTACGTCGCAACAGTATCATGTTCAATCCATCTCCAGTATAATCCTAATTATTGATATTTTTATACGCTCAAACATTACACATGATTTGTTAGAATTTAATTATTATTACGAATATTATAGTATACAATTATTACCAGTATAATATAACGTTTATCCTCACAATAGATCATCCATTTAAGGTAATTTTTAGAGAAAACATATACTATTTGAGATATTCAAAAATTTAGAATTTAATGAAATGTAATTAAAGACAGTTTTCACCTTTAATTAGCCATAGGTTATTCGATGTCTGAAAACAACAACACAAGAGACGTATTCTGATAATAAAGATAGCTGGTATTACACTTGCAATAAACATACAGACTGTGTTTACAGAAATATTAAAACAGAAAAAGTTTCTTGTAGGTTATTAAGTCCTCCTACAACTAATAAATGCATATAAAGCAGATCTATAAAGCCATAACTTCACAGAAACATAAGATAATAGTAGCCATCCATTATGTAAAATATATAATATTGTCAATTTTACTATCTGGTTTCATTTAAAAAGAGGAGGGTTTGATTAGTTAGTGTAGTTTGTGGGTGTTTAATGTGTTTGTCGTGTAGTTGTTGGGTGTAATATTGTAGTTAGTAGGTCATCTCTGTATCTTATCGTGTTTGGAAAAGACAAATATATAGTATCACAGACACACACACACACACACACACACACACAAACAAACACACACACACAAACAAACACACACACAGAGACACGCACACACACACACACACACACACCCACACACACACACACACACACAGACACACACACACTCACAGACACAAACACAGACACACACACACACACAAAGACATACACACACACACAGACACACAGACACACACACACACACACACCCACACACACACACACACACACACACACACACACACACACACACACACACACACACACACACACACATATACACACACACACAGACGCACAATATTAATTATAGAATAAATATATTGAAACGCTCAAAAATGTTGACTACTTACTGTTACCCTCTTTGAAACTGAATTTCCTTAAAATTATTTCAGTAAGTACTTATTTTGAAAGCTTCTATCCTGCTTTCTAAGCTCCTGGATTGCTTTACAAAATAATCGGAGCACCATTTCTTAAACTCTAAAAGTGACTCGCATTACTAAACGTTAACTTGGAAAGTATGTTGAGGTATTTTTTTGCATATTCAATCATTTTAGTGTACTCTTTTGGTAAGAAGAAACGGTCAAGTCGGTGGACTTCAAGTTTCATAGCCAGTACTTACTGGCGATTAAACTTAAACATATTTATTGTGAATGTGCACTAAAGCCTACATAGTGCTATAGTGGCCATTTAGGCCTCCGCAAGCGTCACTAAACTTCTGAAACTCTTCACCTCATCGAAGACCTTATTTAAAAAAAATCTAATATCATTTAACGTACACCACTAGGCCTTTTATTCTGTTCATCCACTCGATAAATGTAAATTTAGGCTATGGCCTAGGCAAGTGTCAGTAAATACTGAGAGCCCCTTTACCTAATCGGTAACGTTTTATTCACAAAAATCTAATTACATTTTTGCCACATTAAGCTGAGCATCATGGTATGTAACAGGAGTAGATTAATGGTGGGATACATGTTTCTGAAATGAATCTTAATGTTCCAAAGTTTTAACTAGGTAGAGGCTGGTATAGCAATCACAGAGTCTTGATATTATCACTCATATCAATCTCCGAATATCCAGAGGCCAAAGTATTTGTCAACCTAATAACAACTTTATGTAACAATATATGAATGCTGATGTAAGCATTGCGGCATACTTCACTCTATCCCTTGCATGGTAAAGTATTTCAAACATGACTCGTGTTGTTTTTAGTTTCCATTCAACGGTTTATGCCTTGCAGCATCAAACCACTCATTCAGGCTCAATAAGAAACTACCATGCTCAATCTCAGGTCTATCGTTTTACAAGGTCTTAATAATATTGTCCTGTTAGTGTTTTTTAAAAACTACCCGTGTATTTTTCCTTCATTTACTATTTAGCCTTGTATTATTTGCTTGAACAAGCACCTTTGGTTACTCACCACCACGACGTCTTGCTATTTTTTTTTTCTACTCTTCATGTTCCTCTTTATTTAGTCTTCTCTCTTTACGTCGTAATTTACGACTGTCACTACTTGACTCTGAATCAGATTTATTATTATAAATCACTCAGGATCAATTAATAAAGTCCACTAAACAAATAATGTACAGAAATAGTGAAGAATAAGTCATTGAATAGGGTTCACTTGGGCCCATCGGATCTATCGCTACTTTGAGTTGAAAACGATCCATATGCCTGGTGTGTGTTCCTTTTCAAACTCACTCACTAATATGGCTGTCATAAGGGCGATTGGAGTTAAGGAATATGTACCTTATTCAGCTCTATAGGTGGACATGTAATCAAAGAGGAAAATCTCTGTTTAATTTGTCATTTTTTCTCAATATGTTTCTATATAAATCCTTCATTCAATTAATAAATTTTGCGTTTTCAAGACCAATCCACTTATTTTAATATAACTAAGACCGATATAATTAATTTAAGGAATAAAAGCAAGTTGCTTGATTGGCTGAGAAATATTAAAAAAGTAGAAATTTCTAATTATGTATTTTTCTCGATTATGCTTCAGAGTGCTGCATTAGTTTTGGTGGTAGTTGCATGTACTGTTTCCCTTATCGTCTCCCTCAATGGAATCCCTGGATATGCTTGTGGTGGTATCGTCGACTATCGGCATTATTCCTTCTTCATTCCAAGCGATCTATATTCTCTGAGAATTTAGTACGCTTTGCTATTAAATGCTGCTACTTTCCCTATCTGTAATCAATATATATATGAAGACATAGACAGAGAGAGAGAGAGAGAGAGAGAGAGAGAGAGAGAGAGAGAGAGAGAGAGAAAGAGAGCGAAAGTGAAGACAGTGCACATGAAAGAAGAGGTTCGTGTAGTGATTTTAAAAGTTAAATTGTATAAATAATTCATAAAGTAAAACATATTTGAAGTGACTGGTGTATTTTTTTAACTTGATATATCCTAGTTATATCGTAATAACAAGTTTCTTAATACCTCTATGAAAAGTATTTGTTCCTAACTTTTGCTCATTTTCTAAAAAGATTATTTACTTTTTAAATTTTGTTATCGTTTGAATTTTTTAGTCATTAATGATTTCGAAAATTTTGTCAACTGCGGTAAGATGAAGCCAACAATACAATTTGTGGCTAGACTGATACCACACGTATATCTCATATACATGCTTTACATATACATATATCTCACAAAGCATAAAACCCATTGTTGCGGTTACAAACACTCTTTCTTTTGCTCGCCCTAGCTCTGTCCGAATGATGGTATTAATCGTCTGCTACCACCATCGCCACAATATTACAACACATTCTACAATCCCTTCTCAATCATTACTAGGTCTGAGAGGTCAAAAAAGACTTTTGAGAAAAATTTGTACATTTATGGCAAGGGACCAAGATTGGTGTTAGTTTGTTTTTTGTAAATTATTTTGGAACTAAATAATTTACAATATTTCTCTTTGTTATATATAACAAAATATGTATTTTTTTGTATTAATGAAAAATAAGAGGAATACAAGTAAAAGAATAATTTATTGTATCATACAATTCAAAGCTTCTCGTGGGCAAACAGTACCAGCATCATTAGGAACAATAAAGAATGCCATTCATACAAGTGTTAGTTAGATCTAACAAACAATGTTTGCCAAATCTATTACAATGTTGTCAAACTTATTAATTTGCTGCCTTAAATTAATACATTGAAGATAGTAACAATGTATTGGTAATGTCAGGCAGCAATACAGTTATTATCATAATTTAATATGGTAATATTTGTTATGCAACAAATTATTAAATTTGACAGCACTCAATTAGATTTGGCAACATTGTTTGTTACACATCACTAGCACTTGTATGAATGACATTTTTTATAATAATAATAATTTGATAGTAATATCAGTAATAATAATAATATTGGTCGTCATAAAATTATAATTTTTTTAAATATTAAATTGCAAGCTCTAGAATCATAAGATCAAGTAATAGAAAGTTAACGTTTTAATAATGTAGAGTTTATTAAAACGTTAACTTTCTATTACTTGATCTTATGATTCTAGAGCTTGCAATTTAATATTTAAACAAATTATAATTTTATGACGACCAATATTATTACTGTTTAAAAATAGTCATTTCCTTAAATATTCTTTAAATATTAATTTTCTAAGTGATTAAATTTTTGTATTAAGAACTTTGATTACAGGATTTTAAGAAATATTTAAAGTTATCATTATTATATATCAAATGAAAAAATAATTAATATTAAAATTTAGACTTGCACCAAAAACTAGCACTGGGATGGATGTGGTATTCCTTGATTTTCCTGGACTCTTCGTTCTTGTAATCATCGGCACTGGTCGGTTTTAGGGCAGGTTTTAATACTTTAAAAAAAATTACATTCTTAAATAGTTCAAGTTCTATTTCGCGGGCGCTCAAAGGCAGATTATCTCCACGTCCATATTGGACCTGGTTTCCCTCTCAGCTAAGGAACAGCATCCTGGAACTCCCTTCTGGATCTCCGGAAACACGCCCGTCTCCAACGAAAGCTGCGAGTCCCATGCTAGCGGCAGTTTCCCCTTTCCTGCTACCGTGTTTATCGATTTGTCAAGACCTTGTCTTGACTTGTAACATAGTGTCCTATTGAACTTTCTTTTGAAGATTGAAGATTAAATGTGTGCTATAATTCTCTCTCTCTCTCTCTCTCTCTCTCTCTCTCTCTATATATATATATATATATATATATATATATATATATATATATATATATATAATGACTAGTTACTATCTGGAGTACATCCGTTCATTCTGCAGTCCATAAATTCGCAGTTCCGACGTTTCGCTAGAATCCCAGCCAGCATTGAAGAGGTGAACCCAACAACAGCAGAAGAGCGAGTCACTGTTGTTGGGTTCCCCTCGTCAATGCTGGATGAGATTCTAGCGAAACGTTGGAACTGCGAATTTATGGACTGGAGAATGGACGGATGTACTCCAGATAGTAACTATCCATCATATTTTTCCATCCGTGAAGGAATACGTATCAGCATATATATATATATATATATATATATATATATATATATATATATATATATATATATTCAGAACCTTTCAAGCCATCTGAAAGGTGTGAATTAATTGATCCATATTTATACATCGTTATAGGATTTACAAGACTGTGTTTTACATGAATACATTTTTACCTAATTAGAATATTATGTTACTTTCTCGACTTTAAAATTAGGTAAAGTCTAAAAGAATTTCTTCAAGTATTTTTATTAGCTGCTATTGGTATTTAATTGGATTACTTTCTTCATGCCTTATATATTCGTAACAACCTATTCGCCTTATGATCTTCAATAAATCAAACACAAATTAAAATAGGCCACTGAAAACCATTGTAAAAAGGAAAACAGTCCTATGGAACAGTTTGCGAGTTGTGAATATTGCAATATTATTTTCTATTTACAGCTAGTAGAATACATCAGTAGGGTTTTCATGTATACAACTAATAGCAAAATTGCAATAATCGATATCTGCAGTGAAAGCCCGGAAAGACATGAAGGTACGAATCTATTAGGAATGATGAGAAACAGCCTACCTTTTATCAGAAAGGAATATAATAAAGCAATGGACAATGCCTATCATGCCAAAGTTTATACACCAGATAACGTACGGTGTCTCGCGAAACTCCTACGGCTGTAATAATAAATTATCTACACACAAGCTTTCAAATATGTTCAGTAATAGGAGATAGTACAAGTATATTAGTTAATTTATATTTATATTAGTTGACGGAATTTATATAACGAAGAGGCATTGCTAGGTACGCTCTATTCACGAATATATTCTTAATCAATACAAGAGCAGATTGGAATGTTACTTAATAGCTATACAGCACAGTTCACTTGAAATATTTTAAAATTTATCTTTACTTAAGCTACAATATATCCTGTAGCTCACGTTCATAGTGTTGCTGGTTCATGGTTATGCCAGACGTCAAATTGCCTACAGAACGCACGGTTTAGTGTGTTTGAGTCTGTAGTGAATATAAACATTATTCGTCGCGTCTGCTACTATGCATGTTTTATAGACATTTATTAATTTGCTTTGGATATTGACAGTTATATTGAGATAAGTTTATTAAAACATATATAAATAAATTAAATATATCTAACATTCATATATCCCTCATTTAGTTTTTTTAATGCTAGTACGTAAGCAAATTATCTGTAGTAATTATTTTGTTTTCTAATGTGTATGTTTAAAAAAATAGTTTGCCAATGAATAATATCATATTATTTTAAGGTAAACATTATTTCTTAAATCTCCAGTTCAAATAACCCTGCGTTTATATTCATATTTTGATATTCGGATTTTGTAATAACAAACACACGAGATAAACAAGTTCGACTTCTAAATACTGCATAAAACCAGAGAAAATTTCTTGCCGGTTGGTCCATAATATTATATTGTAAGCACATTAGGGTGTTCTCATCTTTTTTGATTTTATACGAAGTAAACACTTGTAAAAACCTTTATTATTACGTTATTTCTTTAATTTACTCTCGCTACCGGCAACCAGCAACAATATTATAAAGTTGCACATTTAAAGCTGCTATTAAATTAGCTATTCAGCGCCGTGTTTTCTGTTTAGGTCTGCACTATATATACACATATACTAATACAAATATTCTTTGAGTTTAGCTTGTGAGGTTATGTTAAAAACAAATAAAAACATACACAAAACTCACAAATTATTCATTTATTTACTCATACGCGTTTCAATGACCAAGTCATCAACATCAGTGAGTGTTACTACTACAAACTCTAACTTACAACTAGGATGAAAGTAAGGTTACCGTATGTATACAGTAGGCGTTGCCACGCCCACTTGTCAAAACAACAGTTACTAACCCTAGTTTAAACATGATACAACAAATTTTGTACATAACTCAATAATTACAATAAAACTTGTAACATACAACATAATTACATATAAAAAAAATAGATAATTAATATTATAAATTATTATTATGTCAAAATATTTAACCTAAAAGTTACAATAAATTTTATTTTATTATTTTTTCCCTCTTTTGTTACTCTAATTACAATAATATAGAATTTGGAATGGGGCCTGACTCGTTGTTTACAATATTATTTTTATTCCTATTAATATACAAAGTTTCCATGCATCCAATTCACTACACTTAACAACGCTTTTTAACCAGGTTACATCGTCCACTTTAAATTTGTGCTCTCCCTCTAATCAATGCTTCGCCATCGCTGATTTTTCTGGTCTATTATAATTAATGTGGGAAAAATGTTCTTTAGCCCTAGTTTTAATATTTCTTTTTGTTTAGCCTAAATATTTCAGAGGACTCTCGCTACATTTCAGGCAGTAGATTCCTGACTTTTCTTCATTTGGTATGGCATCTTTATGGTTCCCTAACAATTTCTTTAGGTTATTTTATAACCTATATATATATATATATATATATATATATATATATATATATATATATATATATATATATGTTTATATACTAATACGTTAACCTTTTGTTGTAAAATAGTGATTTTAAAATAACAATTTGCCAAAATATGTTTAAAATATACAATGTAAATAATATTTTTATAGCTTTAATAGTAAAACTATTTAAAAAAACGAAATTACTGAAGTGTTGATATTACACTATTACTACTAACATTCGATTGGAATATATCAAGCCACAATAATTAATATTGGATTATGGTAACCCAATATAAAGTTTTAATACTAAGAGATAAGCAATGCTGGTCACTAAAATATTTCCTTTAGGGTAATATCAATATTTATTCCTGTAATATTCCAGCTTGCATTTAAAAACAAAATTATTTTACAACAGTATCTTTAGAATAAATTCATTATTCGTAGTTCAAATAAAAGAAAAATGCAGACAGCCTTTTATCAAACCGAAGCAGAAAATTAAAGCTTCACTTACATAAAAAAAATGTTATGAAGTAATAATTCCAAGTGTTTCATTTACATGTCATTAGGCGTGACATTTGCATAAATATGGATAGCGATGAAAAAAAATATTAATATTTTACCGGAGCAAAATCATCTTTTGCATTATAAAAAATTTCCGATCTAACGTTTTTTTTTGTCAAAATTGTTAGCAATAAGGGTAATGAAAAAAATGCATTTTGCGTGTTAAAGAACCAAATACATAGTGCCATTATAATGCATTTTAACACTAATCTTAATTATAATGTGAAATATTCATGAAGACAAATTAAACGATTTACATTCTGTTTTATAGCTGTAATATGTATTTTACCCATAAGATTATTTGTTGATAAACATTTTATGTCCAACCAATTTTAAATTAATTTTATTATTGTTTCTTCAACATGTGAAACAATAAGTGTTGCATTTATTACATCAATGCGTGAGTTACATAAAAAGTAAAACCTTGCAATAACCTGAAAAGAGAATACAACTAACCATGTAATTTTATATGACCTTGAAAATGGACGCAATTTTTATAAAAAAGACGTAACTAAGAACGACATGGTGGTATTTTATCACGTTTAATTTAAAGGAATCAATAAATACCTTAGCAGCAGTTTAAAATAGTCTATTTCAGCAAAAATTGTACTAAGCAAAATATTTATTTTTCTAAAGATTAGAATCAAGGTATTAAATATGTTCCTTAAAATATTATATACTCTAATTTCTCTATGTTCTGATTAGGCTTCTCTAATTACTAAATTACTTGTTTCAACTTTTTTATTGTAATTTAATTATCCTTTATTTTAAGATATAAAACAACAATTTAAAGAAACGGAAAATTCTAGAATACAATAAACAATTAACCAAAAAAACTAGAAACTCTAGTATATATAACTAAATACATAATTACTTAAAATACGTCTATTTTAATTTCCAAAACATAATTGTCCGAACTCACAATTGCCATCTATAGAATTTTTTGTTTAATACAAGGCAATATATTCAAAAGAATTATTATGTTTTTGTGGCCTCTATGGGCGGTTTGTTGTAACTAAACATAGTTAAAAAAATGAGATTCTTTAGTTGATTAGTGTTTTTAAAATCACCAAAGTTTAAAACAGAATAATTATTCATAATACAATAATATATACATGCTCATGCTAATATAAATATATTGGAAATGGTTTACATCTTTACATGATATTGTTTTATGTTCCGTTATTACAATAATATATTTATCCATTTGTAACGAAAATACCTTTTATTTTGTCTTATTTTATTTGATTACGTAGAAATAGAATAATGCTTGTTTAGGAAAACATTGCTTATATATACTACTCCGAAAGTTATCAATTCAATATCAGTGTTTGCGGATTCTTACGTCAGCTTCAAACTATTACCCCCCCCCCATTATTTTGGAAGGTAATAAAACTCAGCGCAAAATATACGCTTTTATTTGCTCGTAAAGTGTTTCTAGATTCTTTAAGTAACAATGTTTTTACAAATCTAACGAATTAGCATTTGTACTGTGCAGAAAGGTTGGCTACTCTCCGCATAAGAATTATTATAAGCAAGGTTGGAATTTCCAGAATGAAGTAAAGGGCATGACTCCTTCTTACTGCTAAAGGGGGTAGTTCTTTAAAGCTGTTGTGCTGTCTACCGGGTAAAGCATAGGTGCCGCCTTACTTCTAGGACGAATTCAAACCATAAGGATATATTTTAAAATAGTTTTTAGCTCGGACGTGATATTTTACTAAGTAATATGACAAGATACATTATTCTTTCTATAAGGAAATTGCTTATTGATATTGGTAATTAATTGAATTATTGAGTTACGAGATAATAATAATATTAATAGCAACTATCAAACTATAGGTTCTTTGCTAAAGATGAGAATAAGGTTTATTGCACGATGGAGGAAAAAATACCCTTCTTGCCTCGATAGCTTACATTTTTTTAAATTTTAACCTTGCCTCATTAAAATTTGTTTAGTCTCATTTAAAATAAACCTCTCATTATATAGCCTCTCCACCTCTCTGTAAAGGTTTCATAAAGAGATTTCTTCCATTAATTCCCATTACTTTATAAAGATACATCGTATAACCCTGCTTTTGTTGTAATCCATCTGAGGGTTGTTTTTGTTAACCGAAATATACATTAGGTAAATTAAATATGTTTGTAGTTGAAGTTATTAATATAATACTTATTTTTATTTAACCGTATTTTAGTGGTTATTTTATTTGATTAATTTTCTATGTGAGTTGAGTGCCACTTATTTGCCACTAATATGTGTAACATTGGGTTTGTAATAATTACAGTTTACTCACTCTATACGCGCTACACATAAATAAAGACATGAGATGATAACGTAGAACCCATGAAACATTCTTTAAAGTGGGTTGAACATATATAAAAAGTAATATCTTACTTAAATTAGTGCTTATCTTTGAAATATTTGTCGAACACAATTTATATTTATAATTACTTTACAATATTTAGCATTTTATTACAAAATCGTCAGTTCTGCAACGACCAAATTTACCAGCGCAAGTTCCGCAAAAGCAGGTAATAGTATAGAAATGGGCATTAGGCAAAATAACAAAATTAACCAAAAACTAAACAAGGTAGATTTAACCAAAACTAAATTAGTTCACTTTACTCTTGGACAATTTTAAATAATTTAGCAAACTTTATGTTAAAATACATCTGTTTTAAGTTGATACATTGTAGCAGTAGCCTAATGCAATCAATATGTAGTATCTTATATCGTAGTACTCTGATTTATACAAATAACCTTGATTTACACAGTTTTTTGTTTACACTTTCCTTATGTCTTCTATTGGACATTTTACATTTTTGGACAGTCTGGATACTTTTGCCAATATTATATCTTGGGTAGGAAACATTACCATATTATTATATCAAATTATAATGATTAATTCTTCATTATATATATCTGTGTGTGTGTGTGTGCGTATTTATTATTTGCTATGTATATTTTAGTACGAGTTTCTATATAATACTAGTTTATATTTTCACAAATGGATTTCCTCAAATGACTTATTTTTAACAACGGAGTTGTAATTTTTCATCTACAGTGAATTGGTCATCTACCTTGAGGATTTGATCAAACCGCTATTTTCATCACCTCCTTGCAATACAAAACACTCTTATACAATACATAAACTAATTCAATAAAATCTAATCTTATAAAAAATATTATACAGATAATCAAATAATATTACTACCTACTTGTTTATTATTTTTATAAGCTAAGATAATAGTCAAATCCTGGCTATGCATTTAGGATAAAAAATTTAGCGAGGTTATTATATAGTTATTTATAATATTAGCTATTTCTTGAAAAATATAGTAAAACTCTTTAGGAAAGGTTCAAATGAGTTTACAGAGTTGTAGCTTTATCTAATGAATATAATGGTCACAATCGAATATATTCCAATGGACATATTAAAAAAGAGATTCCTATGCTATCTTTCCCTTCGAAACGCTGCCTTTGGTTTTTATCAGCGAAAGAATGATCACCATTGGTAAGGGGAAACATCCAATTATAAATTCTAATAGAGACGTTTTGCTGAAAAGAAACCTCAAAGAAAATTTATTCTTTGTGCTTCTTTTTGGAAAATAATGTATTTTTTATGTATAAAAGTAATTTTTAAAAATTTCTTTTAATAATTGTAATAATTGTAATTTCACACCAGTACAAAATAATAACTTTTTATTTAAAACATATAAGGGATGAAAATGTTTTATCACTTATTTATAGTAATTATACCTAATTATTCTGAATATGCAAAATGTGCATCAGAATATATAACAATGGCAACATCGCTACTGTTTCCGTGCATTCACTTACCAACATACCACTTATTATCTCACCCAAGAAAATGAAATTAGAGAATATTTTTAAAAATCCAGTTTCAGTATACGAGGAAGTAGCATATGTAAAGGTAGTAATTATTTTTAATAAATATTCCAGCAGCAGCTAAGCGTTATAATATACTAATCTTTTTCGTACACTTTTACCTTTCTAAATGAAATTAAAAATAAATAAAAAGGTAAACCTTGTATTAGCAACAACTATTGTCTATCATTTGTGTAAGTGGTATTAGGCCTCAGTCAATAAAAAAAAAACAATATTGAAACACTTTGAACGGAATATTTTTTGTAAACAGACATTTTTCTTTATTTAGTAAAGAATATATAGGAAGTTACTTTAGTTACCAACGCATCCCTTTACAACTGTTACATCTGTGATATCTTGTAAATATTAGAAGTCTTAGAAAAACATTACCATTTCGACATCACAATAAACCTCAACGCACTAGTCTGGGTATACAAATGTCTTCCCAAGAAAATGCCATCTAATTTATATTATTATTATAACTTGATGCTATAGCCTACGCATGCTTAAGTTAATATTAAACAAACATTTCCGCATTTATTTCAGTTTTGTGTCCGATAGGTAAATGGAAGAGTAATAAATTATCTCAGTTTTACATTTAAAACAATTCTTTATACGAATATGCCTTGAACATAAGGATTAAAAGAGAAAACTTTAAAACTAACGGCAAAACTCACAATACTGTAGCGTTACCAATTGCTTGACATTTTGACAAAATAATGAGAAATATAAACAACCCTCACTGGAAGGGGGTTGTTATTATCACAACTTCCCAGAGTGACAGCTTCTTTGTTCTTAATATATCGTCAACGTTTTTCATCCAAGCTTTATAAATTTATTAAATGGAACTTTATGTTAACTTTAAACTTGAAGCTACATAAACAAACCGTAATTTAATAAAGTTTATGAGGTTATATTAACGGTGCCTCATTATGATGACTCTAGTATATTTCCTTCTTCTTTAAATCGATATTCTTATCTCTGTCTATCTGACCAACCGTCGTAATATCTGTTCACGGAGACATTTTTGGTGGAATGGTACTATATTAAAATATATGAATCTTTTCTCCTAAACATGATTTATGAAAAAAACGATATCAAAACTTGTTAAAAGTTGGAATTATAAACTCACAAATGTGATGAATCTATATGTAGTCCATTTTCTTTTGTAGTAATTTATTATACTGGTTCAAAGACTAATGCTTTTATGACATATGAAAAGGCAGTTAGAAAATTTGACAAACAGCTGTACCATCTCAGACAGGAATTTAATGTTGCAGAACAACAAAGCCATCACTCCACGTACAAAACCTGTTTTGTACAATCAAGCACCACTATTCTGTCTTGTTTGGATTATTCCAGGCAGCAATATATATTGCACTCTCTGCATACATTGCGGCTGCTGCAGTTTGTAAATGGTAAACAATGCCTTGTTTAATGTTAGTGATGGAATGTTTGCCCTTAAAAGAGAAAAACTATATATATATATATATATATATATGTGTGTGTGTGTGTGTGTGTGTGTGTGTATTCTGTAAGTCATAACAACAGAGAAACGTAGATAAGTCAACTCATTGTAAACAACCTATACTGTTATTAAAGCAAATTGACTTTTACTTCAAGCTCATTTCAATATCCGAATACAAACTAATTTAACAAATACTCTGATTTACTAATTATTTCAATTATTATTGAATTATTGTGATTCTACTTGTGTAGCAGTATTTGACGATGTGGAAAATTTAGTATTATGTTGGGATCCGCAGCAAAGACATTAACGATTGTTTACTATTCGTAATTGTAAAGGAAAGATTATTTATAAGAAATATATTAAAATATAGTTTTATACAAAGTTACTGAAAAATAAAAACAACATATAAAGAAGCTAATAAAGGAAACTGGAGACAATAAAACCCTACATTTTTTGTTAATCGTATATTCTTGACTCAATAAAAATATGGAAAAGAACCCCAATACCACAAAAATAATCAAAAATAACAAATAAAACAAGTTACTTAAGATTAAACCCTTATGCACATTTCGATGACCATGTCATCATCATCAGAGGGTCTTGTTACAAAACACAATCTAGCTAGTTCTAAGCTAGTTCTAACACGATCATTCTAGTTTGTAACTTCTTGTGTGCTAGATTGTGTTTTGTAACAAGACCCTCTGATGATGATGACATGGTCATCGAAATGTACATAAGGGTTTAATCTTAAGTAACTTGTTTTATTTGTTATTTTTGATTATTTTTGTGGTATTGGGGTTCTTTTCCATATTTTTATTGTAATATATTCTACCACTGTGCTCTTGATATTGTGTATATTCTTGAGTTAAACTGTTTTAGTTATACATAAGAAATAGAACTAATAAATATTTTTAATAGGGAATTGTTAAATAAATAATTTAAAACAATTTCGTATGTTACATAAGTGTCCCAAAATAACATTGCCTGCCATAAACATTTTCATTTATGCGGTTGGTTGTGGGATTGGATGTCAGTCAAATAGAGTTCCAAAAGGATAACATGGACACTCAAGGAGGCACTGGGTGCCGAATTAGAATTTTTCTAATTTTGATAACCGTGTCAATCAATTTCCCATGTTCGAAAACCGCCAACAAAATAAAAAAATTAAAAATCCATGAACGAAATAAAAGTTGTGTCCGGGATGGGAACTCTAGGAGTCAGGAATTTTCTTAATGTACTTACTTTATCCAACGCCTGCCCTTGGTAACTCGACCATTTGAGATCGTGCAGACCAGTAGAGCTTGGAGAGTCTGGTTTTTGGGTAGCTATTGTATGCTTCGAGCTGTGGGCAGGCAGGAAGGTGGTCTCCATCCATCTTTCCTGTTTGGCACAAGGGGCACCGATCCGTGTTCGCCAGCCCAATGCGATGAAGGTGCGCCTGAAGGTAGTCGTGTCCCGTGGTTAGACGGAACAGCGCAACACTGATAGGTCGAGGCAGGTTTTTTGGAATGGGATTGGTGCAAAGTTCTTGCCTTCTCTTTCCAACAGCCAGGTTTTCTTGTGATTTTATCAAGTACGTCTTAGCTGCTGCGTGGATCCTGGTGTAAGCAGAAACCAGTGATATTGTGATTTGTGGCTGTGGTAGACGGCACCCACTCTTGGCGAGGTTGTCAGCTTTATCGTTCCCTGTTGTGCCAACGTGGCTGGGGATCCACTGGTGCGCAATTCTGAAGCCTGCCTCTTGACATAGTTGCATATTTTCTCTGCACGACACTGTCAAGGTGCAGTCAGTTGGTGTGTTAGAGGAAACTGCCAAAATCGCTGATTGTGAATCAATCAAGAATACAACCTGCCGCGGCGAAACTCGCATGACGCATGATGCTGCTTCTCCTATGGCCACAACCTCACCATCAAAACTGCTGCAGCAGAGGCCCACAGCTACCGAGCCCTGAAATAATTTTGAAAAATATCCTGCTCCAGTTTCTCCACTTGAAGGGTTTGAAGATCCATCTGTGTAAATATGAAGCCAGTCACTTTCAGGGAATCGTTCGTTGAGGGTCATTAATGTTGCTTTCCTGAGTTCAATATCCATAGCCTGTGACTTTGGTTTCACCTGGTCAACAAGGTTTAGAAAAACGTCGTACATGGGTCCGGTACGTTGAATTTAGAACATCCTGGGTAGCACCCCATGTAGTTGCTGTTAATCTCTTCAGCAGTTTGATTCTGTTGGTGGCTTTTTCGGCTGTTGCCTCAATATGATTTGAAAAGTTTAGCTTCCTGTCTAACGTGATGCCAAGATATCGTGGAGTATCTTCGTGGTTTAAAGTTTTGTTGTTTAACTTGATCCTCAGTTTTGGCGGCTTAGTTGAAAGGGTGAATAGAGTGAAAACAGTCTTTTTCTCACTAACTACCATTTGGTTGTAGTTGGCCCAGTCAGTAACTCTGCTAGGGGTTCAATTTATAGTTTCTTCCAGGTTCGAAGGAGTCCCGCTTGAAGCCCAAAAGACAAGGTCGTCCGCAAAAAGCAAGGTTGATATGCCAGGTACTCTTTTACTATTTTTAAGAGGTCGTTTATCATAATATTGAAAAGGATACAGCTGAGTACTGCTCCCTGCGGTAGGCCGTTGCGTTGCTGTTTAAATGACGAAATTGTGTCTCGGAAACGGACTCGAACATGCCTCTGTGCCAGAAAGGACTTCACCCATCCTAAGAGTTTTCCAGTTATTCCCAATTTTTGGAGTTTGTGCAACAGAAGCTTCCTCCATATTCTGTCATAGGCTTCCTTGAAGTCTACAAAGACTGCCACAGTCGACATTTTTCTATGAAAGCCATCCTTCACTGCTTGAACGAGCTTCACAACTTGGTCCATAGTGCCACGGTGTTTCCTAAAGGCAGCTTGCTCATCTGACAGGGCACCGGTCCTCTCTAGAAAGGGACTCAGACGATTGACAATCATTCGCTCGGCTAGCTTGCAGCAGCAGCTCGTGAGGAAAATGGGTCTGTATCTTTTTACTTCGCATGGAGGCTTTCCTTTTTTAAGGATAGGAATGATTTCCGCTTTGCGCCACAGGTCAGGGGTGAATTTATTCAGAGTTAGGTTCATAAGCTTCAAGAGAGTTTTCTGGGCGGATGTCCCAAGATGTAACAGGAACTCTGGGAATATGGAGTCTGGTCCAGCTGATTTTCCTGACTTTAGAGTATATAAAGCTATCTTTAGTTCTGCAAGGGAGAAGTTTCCGTTCATGACCTGATTTTCCTCCTCTGATAGACATGTAGTGTGTCGATACTTTAGGAATTCATTTTTCTGGAGCTTAGGAATCTTTAATTTTCCAACGTTGGTGTTGTGTTGGCAGAAAGCGTTTGATACCTTTTTGGGGTCATGGATGTGTTTGCCGTGGTATACTATAGGTTCTGCAGACGCAGTTACTTGTTGATTATTTAGACTTGACAGGAAACGATGTGTTTTTATTCCATCTTTTTTATAGTCCAACCGGCTGACAAAGGTTCTGTATGCTTGTCGCTTGCTTTGTTTAATTTCCCGTTGGAGGGCCGCTTGCGCTCGTCGCACTTCTACACAACTATCTCTTGTCTTTTCAACTTCAGCAGCTTTCCTGGCGTCATTTCGTTTCTTTTTCAGGATGGAGAGTTTCGCTGACCAGAAAGGTCTGTGCTTTTTCACTTGTCCTCGAGGCACAGTTGATTGGGCGCATTTAAGTATAGTGGATGCTACGGCCTGTGTAGATTTGTCAGGGCAATCTGTGATGAGATCCCCCGTTATTAGGTCATCGGAGAGCAATTTAAACTTTGTCCAGTTGGCTTTCTTGATGTTCCACCTTGGTTTTCTCTTGGGTGCTGCAGGTCGTCGGGTCTGTGCGACAGTGATGTTAATTAAACGGTGTCCGCAGCCACTAGCTGGGTCTTTCAGTTCCATGCTGGTACGTGTCATCAGATCAGGTTGGAGCAGGGTAAGATCTGGTCTGGTCAGTGAGCCGATGTGGGACAGAAACGTTGGGTCGCTGTGTTGGACGTGGAGGTGGTTTTCGTCAACGAAGTCCTCTATAGATCTCCCTACTGCGGTTGTTCTATCATAACCCCATCTTAATGATGGTGCGTTAAATCTCCCGTGATGATTGTGTTTGCACAAATACCCAGAATGCTGTTTTCAAGACTTGGTCTATTTAGTGGTGGATTGTAGAGTCCATAGACTTTGTACATTTTTGTCTGCTTCCAAACCTTAAAAAGTATTATCTCTGACTTTTCGTCGTCGGTCATTTCATGTATAATTTGATGTTCAGCAATGACATTATTTTAACTTTTGACGCGGACATCTTTATAATTGTCGAAGCTGGTGCATGCACTGACAACACTGTGTTTTGCCAAGTCCCAGGATATTCTCTCGTATCTCTGAAAAGAGCACGTCCTGCTGCCTCTGGAATTATTGCCGGTGTGAAAAATACAGTCATTGCGGAATTTTCTTAATGTTGAGACCAGTGTCATCGAATTCCCGTGGCCAAAATCCCAAAAATGTAAAATATCCAAGTTCCTTTGGCGGATTAAGAGGTTTATCTGGTTAATTCATAATGATAACATAGGAATTCTAAGAGCCACTTGGAAGGAATCCCGAACTATGCCAAGTTTGATATCGGTCCTGATCGATTTTCCGTGGTCAACCCCGACCCCTAAAATAAAAAATTACAAATCCTTAGGCGAAAAAAATAGTTTGCCCGGATACGTATTTATTCTAGAATATTGCGTGTTGATTGTTGATATTTGTGATTATATTTCTTAACTATTTCACTTTTAGATGAATAACATTTTGAGTTTTATCTAAAACATACATTTCAAAAGAAGGTTAGTTTCCACTTTAATGTTACATCGACTTTTATAGAATAATTTAGCAGGGTTGAAAAATTTTGTGGTTTGATTTCCTAAATCATATTAAGAATTAGGTTCTGCTAACAATAAATATCTTCGTTTTATCATATTTTAGAAAATGTATGACGCAATATAGTGAATAGTAGAAACACGTAATGGAAAAAAGTCAACTTTTGTTATGACCTATCAGAGAGCCAATGAGATAATTTTATGCTTAAATAGAGAGACTACTCGCGTCTCTAAAACAATTTAAAGCTCCTGTGACATAAAGAGATAAATAAATTCTATGTAAGAAAACCTGCAAGAAAATGTGTAAGCCTATCAAGTAAAACCAAAGTAATTTTATATTTTACATTATAAAAAAAGTAATACGTTAAAGCTGAAACAAAAAGGAAAGAAAATAATTTTTAATTTTATAACAAAAGAACTTATATAGAAAACAAGAATGAATATAAACAAATATTTATACACTTTAATGAAGTATAAAAATATTTGCACTTTATAATGTCAATGTCAGCAATAGGTTAATTTACATAGTTAAATATCAATATGTGTAATATTTCACAAATAACAGAACTATGAAGACACTCTTTATCTAGACTTTTAAACTGAGTAGGAAGAGAGATTTAAAATTAAAACAAATCCTGAAGTAGGTGGTAAAAGAAAACAGCGAGGAACTTCTCACTTGAGACAAAAACTTGAGTTGAGAGCCTTTGTTTACACAAAGAAATACTTCCAAAGTTTTACAATAAAACACAATTATTTTTGTTTGATCTAAACTTACATACCTTTTCTTGGTTCTTACGATTAGAATTCAGTTTTTTTAGTAGTAATTTAGGTGGGTCTAGCTTAACCAACAGTTAAGAATTAATTCCCGGTAGATGAATCTATTTATTTTTACTCCTTAGCACAATGCCTAGTAAGTGCGTGAGAGTTATTTCGTGTTATTTCCGCAACAAAAAAGTTTTGGTTTTATAAATCAAGTTTTTCCATACCTAAAGTCGTTAGTTATGGAGCCTCCCTCAAAATACCCTTCCTTCCTCCTACGTATCTAACAACAATATACGCGACCATGTTCAACTGTTCCCCACTAAATCCACAATGTAGAGTTCTATATATTTGCCTTAATCCTATCTATATTTAAAATGTTTTTCGTAACATCTAAATTAGTTATTTTATTATATACTTGATTCATTGGTCTTACAACAATTCTAGACAAAGTTAGACTTGTTCTTGTATTAATATTCTCTGAATACAATTACTTTGCAATCAAAATCTGGGCAAGGGTTTAAATCTCTGCAGTAACTGTTTTCTGAGGTTAAATGGTTTTATTTAATTAAATTCCCATATTTAAAGATGTTACCGTTGCTTCAAGTTGTTATTCTGGTACACTTTAATTAATTACCAGAGTTTGTAGGGATTGGATCACCTGTTATGCCTTTATTGGTCCTTCATCCGCACTGTCTCTAATTCTCAGGATCCACTCAATAGTGAAAAAATATCAGTTTTTTTTTACTAATTATATGAATTATTTTTTGTTTAAACTACTTTTGAATTTCTTCGTTTGATAAATACAGTCTTATCTATTACAAATGAGTTTATATTTGTTTTTCTTATATGAAATACTACACCTTTCATCAGATCGATGTGAAACTTCAAGTACATCTTTGATTGATTTCATTTCGGTTGAACTTTGAGATTCACCACAAACGTTTCCGGTATAGTACAACAATCATACGATAGGTGGTGCCCGTGTGTACACAGATATTCAATTCAATTAAATACTGAATTCATTTAGGCCAATTATTTCAAATCTAACAAATAATATAAATTGAACAAGTATTCGAGTTCGACCACATTTACCTTAGTATATTTTCAAAGTGTGTTTAGTAAAGTCACCGCGAAAAGTTTATGACTATTGTGCAGATTAAAGAATATCTATATTAATAAGTCCCAATAATATTACACTAATAATGAAAAAGTATGAATATAAAAATTTTAAACATAATATAGAGAATATAATATATAAAAGAATATAGTTCGGAATCATTTACCTTCAAACTTACAACCTGCAATTCTGGTTTGTAATTTCTAAATACTTAGATATACCCGGCAGCTCTACTGTAGCACATTGTGGTTGCATGGTTGAGAAATGAGGAACAAAAAAGCATAGGTCTCATAGAAGTTTAATTTTTGCAATACTTTAGAGACTGAGGTAATATAGAGCTAAGGCTGTCATTTTTGATCGAATCGTTGCCAGAATATATCTATTAGGAAATATTTTCCCAGTTCCACTAGCCACATCTTAAAAGAAGTTCCCCTTGACACCGTCAAAATATATGAGGTCATTAGAATCAGGCAGCGATGACGTTTATTTGGGGTAGTAGGTATTTGGGGGGAGAATGAAATTTTTACAGACGCACTAATCAATAATTAGTTACATTTTAGAATAACAAACTTGAAAAAGTTTTTAGAGTATAGAAGAATATATATAATATTATATATATATATATATATATATATATATATATATATATATATCGCAATATGTATTCTTGTGTATTCATAAAGAACTAATTATTAAATATTATATATATTAAATATGGTGATATGTTTTCTTGTAATATAGTTAATAAATTATAAATATTTCAAAAACAAGAATACTATTATAACAAGATACTATAATATACCAGCATCTTCAGGAAAATAATTATCTAATAAAATATGTTTACAAAATTAAATCATGCATTTAAATCACCCATTAAATGATTTAATTTTGTAAAAATAGTTTTTTGGTAATTATTTTCCTGAAGATGCTGGTACTATTGTATCGGCGAAAAGCTTTGAATAAATATATTCATTAAAAGTATTCTTGTTTTTGAAATAATTTTAATTTATTAATTATATATAGACCCCTATATATATATATAAATATATATATATATATATATATATATATATATATATATATATATATATATATATATATATATATATATTTATATATATATATATATATATATATATATATATATATAATATTTTATATATTATTGTATACTCTATTTACTTTTTCGAGTTTGTTATTCTAAAATAAAACTAATTTTTAATTAGTGCGTCTGTAAAAGTTCCATTCTCACCCCACATACCTACTAATCCCAATAAACATATTCCCTATATTGCAACAGTGTTTGTATACATACATATTGTAATTTAGTTATTACAATTCCTAAGAAATCTTTGTTTAGATTACGAGACTTTCGGAATCTATGAAGTTATGTAATGATCTAAATTATTCAACTATGCAATCATATTTTTTTTATTAATGGAAGTTTTGTTGATAATGTACCTAAGGAAAACTACAAAAATCATCCTGGTTATTAGGCTTATTACTTAGTTTTAAAACAATAATTATTTCTTTTTGTAATATAACCTCAATAGTACCAAGTGAATAATTTGACTTTCTTTTGAAATACTGTTTAATATTTTCAATATTTCTAACTTAAAATTTAACTAGTAAACTTGAAGGAAGTATATTGAGAACAGACACTTAATTCTGCGTTGTCAGTTTCTTACGAAAAATATGACCTAAAATGAAACAGAGAACCAAATATCCCCAATATCCTAATATAGTTACCCATAATCAAGAGCAAACTCGATTTCAATGAAGCCATGTTCAGTTATATACTCGTATACTATTGAAAAGGAATTTTCGTAAACCCTACTCTTGACTTTTCTCATTTATTTAGCCAATATTGTTATTAAAAATATCAAAATTAGCCATAGCTTGGATTTTATATAATAAGCTTTGCAATGTAAGTTACGAATTTCATAAGGATTGTGATGAGCTATAATCTTTAAACCTCCCTCTGCCTACGGTAATGAAATGACTGGATCTCCCTTATCGTTCGCGTCTTTATTAACTTTCAGAGAATAAACCAATAACCAAGATCTAAACCGGGAATGTTATTTAAAATATTTATTCTATACAATATCATCTTATTGAAGCTAAATTGAGTTACGTAAAGGCATAACCATCACCATTATAGGAAAAATGTATTAAAACGTTTTAATTTATATAACATTGTGGTGTTTGTGCTTTTACTTTTAATTAATTAGATTTATGGTAGGCAGTTTGTATTGAAAAATATTTTAAATATCATTGTGGTTTTGCGGGTTTCACTTTTGGTTTAATAAATTTCGCTAAAGTTGCTGATTTTTTATCCTTTTACCTAACGAAAATCCAATTTAGGTTATCATCGCCAATCTTGGGTAGTGACTAAAGCAAAAGTTTGTAATAAAACAAAAAGTGAAATAAACAAATAAAATATTACAAAAACAACAAATAAATTTCGAACAGCAAACTAGAAGCAACAATAAAATGCAACTTTTTAATTAATCATAAACATATAACAATAAGTTTATAACGTTGAATATAAAACAAATAGGAATATACCAATAAATCAAAATTATTATTTCTATAACGATAGATATTAAAAATTAATACATAACGATAATAAATATCAATAGATCATTAAAACTAATTTTTAACACTGAAAAAAATATCGACTCGTAATACTAAAGGTTTTACTGGAATGCTGTAAACGAAACGATCACAATGTACCATAATATGACAGAATATTGAGGTATTACTACACAACTGACACAAAGGCGGATCCTCGTGACACATCAGATAAATATTAATTAGATGAAAGCGGCAATGTTGAGGCGTGTAGCCACTACATCCTCCTTGCCATTTTACCATGCGTAAAAACACTGTAACAAGAGCAGTAATTATTTAGTAGAAAGTAGAATGACTGTCAGAGGGGCCTGAAAGTTATAGTAAAGTGGGGAATGACCTCTGGAAATATTGACTTTAAATATTTAGTTAGAAGCAACAGTGGCAATAAGTAACGGCTACATCTAAACGTTCACGATAAGTAAAGCTCTGTTAGAGCGCAGTCATTACTTTATAACAGTAAGGGGACAATACAACTCGCACTATGCTTTCCTCCCTTCAAACTTAACAAAGGTATCCTGTCCTGCTAGAGCTAGGCGTTGTTTTATTTTATACTAAGTGATCAAGAACAAGTGCGCTTGTGTGTCTCTTTCATAGAGTATAAACCTGTTGTTAGCATCTGTTTGTAGACTCTGTGTTCGACACCTGTATAAAATATCAACCTGTTGGTAGCATCTGTGTGTAGACTCTGTGCTTGACACCTTTATAAGATATCAACCTGTTGGTAGCATCTGTGTGTAGACTCTGTGTTTGACACCTGTATAAGATATCAACCTGTTGGTAGCATCTGTGTGTAGACTCTGTACTTGACAGAAACGAACGTCTTTTACTCAAACATTAAAACAAACAGAAACGATAATAAATTTGTATGACAATTTCCTTTCCTTCAGAATAATTTTAATAAACAGTCACGATGGTGCCTTATAGAACAGGCTTTGCCGACATGTGAGATCGTCTCGTAAAATAAATTTCAACAAAAATATTACAATAGAATACAGCGAGGTTTAATACTTGGTTCCACTCATAATATGTCCATTGAGTTAGTGTGGAAGGAGGGACACATATCTCCTACCCGAAGATAAAAAATGAAAACAATTAACTCTCTTTGAGTAAACGTTAGTCTCTTGTAGTTCTGAATCTCAAAGAGTTCACTAGACTTCATTTAGGTTTGTAAACAATGGTCGCACCACTTCTAGCTTTGCACTTGTGCAAACGCGGAATTTTATTCTTGGGGCGTTCACAATAATTTTGTTTTATAGCATATGGTTTTGTTTTCATGAATACCAACCTTTTTGTATTTAAAAAAACAAACACCAACATGATTACTATAACGTTTAAACGAGATATATTAGGCTACTTGTGTAAATAATATAAAATTAATTGCCAAAGGGGTCTACACTGCTTTACCAAAATCGAATAAAAATGGTGCAACATGTACCACGAACGTTAAGGAATTGAAATACCAAAGACTACCCAATTTATTCAATAATAGGTAATCTCAATGTAAGTCCTCAAAGTTAAATATCGCCTGATACGCTTCTTAGAAAAGTTTAGAATAAGTAAACAGTTGCACACCTAAAGAAAGATGTATGCACATACAAGTAAATAAAATAAAACTAAATGGGAAATATCGTGTAATTGCTTCAGCTACATTGTAATAGTACAGCCTTGTTCCAAAGAATAATATTAAATTAACGCCAGAACAATACGTTACGGACTAAAGGAATCAATATAAAATAGCTAGATTGGTAATTTAAAACAACAACAGGACTTAAAATGCACAGCATCTACATTTATATCGCATTTATATAGCGATTACAAACTATTTAACACTTTAAAGTCAAATGGTTGCTAATATATAAATAGATTTCCTTAACGAGTTGAGACCAGCGAAGCCTAATTTACTCAATGTAAAAGCACTTGACGTAGGACATTCCCCAAAAGGGACTTTGCCATGATTAGAATTTATGACCACAGTGTTACCCTTGTATATAGAGAGGAAGCTAGATTTGTTAAAAGAAGCCATATGTAAGAGATGTCTCGGTTGAAGTGCGTCAGAGGTGGAAAGTAAATGACTTTAAGAGACACGAAACACAAATCTACCTACACACACACATACAAACGCACACACACACACACACATACACACTATATATATATATATATATATCGCAATATGTATTCTTGTGTATTAATAAAGAACATAAGTCAAAATACAAATACAAGAATTATAATTGAATATACAATTCAACGCTTTTCGTTGGCTAACAGTACCAACATCATCAGGAATATTAAACAATTCGACTTAGTTCTTTATGAATACACAAGAATACATATTGCGATATATATATATATATATATACATATATACATATATATATATATATATATATATATATATATATATATATATATATATACATACATATATATATATATATATATATATCTCCATATATATACAAATACATATATATATATATATATATATATATATAAATATCGCAATATATATTCTTATGTATTAATAATAATTTGAATTAAATAAATTAATATAATTAAAAATTATAAATTAGTAAATTCAATTATAATTCTTGTATTTGTATTTTGACTTGGTTCTTTATATATATATATATATATATATATATATATATAATATAATGTTTTCTTTGTATTCATTCCTCATGATATTGGTACTGTTTATCAACGAAAAGCTATGAATATAAATTATTAACATATGCCTATATTTGAATAACCTTATTTGTTTATATATATATATATATATATATATATACAGTTGTATTTTATATACAGTATATACTAATTGTACCATATATATATATATATATATATATATATATATATATATATATATATATATGTATGTATATATATATATATCTATATAGTAAAAATTGGTATATTATCTATGTACGAACGATATATCCATATACACTATAAAGTTACGACATGCACTTTATAAGAAATATAAATTGATATATATATTGAATAAAAGAAATTATTTAATATTGAAGCTAAAACGAACTAATACAAAATAAATAATAAAGCAAAGTAAACATGATATACTATATAATGTTGGAGAAGATTTAAAAACGGCATTTATAAATGAATTCAAATATAATATGACATATTTTTATGTTTTCAGTTATAAACATTAATAACATTTTGTATGTGCTTGAACATTTATCTAGTGAAAATGTTAAATCGTGTTGAAAAAATTACTATTCCTCTTGCATATATGTATTTTAAATATCTATCTATTTATCTATCTATCTATCTACATATATATATTTAAACAACATAGGTTATTCAAATACAAGAATATTTATTGATTTATATTCAAAGCTTTTCGTTGGTAAATTGTACCAACATATGTTTTAGACCTATAGCTTGTGTAATTGTATTTTTCATTCCTGATGATGTTGGTACTGTTTACCAACGAAAATCTTTGGATATAAATTAATAAATATTCTTGTAACCTATGTTATTTTAAATTATTAAAAAAGAAAACGTATTATATATATATATATATATATATATATATATATATATATATATATATATATATATATACATATATTTAGAGAGAGAGAGAGAGAGAGAGAGAGAGAGAGAGAGAGAGAGAGAGAGAGAGGGAAAGAGAAGAGTGAATGAGATACAGAGAGAGAGAGAGAGAGAGTGGAAAGGAGGGAGAGAACGAGGTAGAAAGCACGTTAATAACATTATCAGATAGATCAGCTTTGCAAGGACTTTGGATTCATTTCAGAAATTGGTATTAAAATAAATTAAATATATATTTTTCAATTTAAATTGTTATTTTTTTTATTAACAAATTTATTTTATTGTCTTCTGATGTACGTTATAAAAACGTCGACTGTTTGAGCCTAAGACTTACTTACCTACAACTCTGAATGCATACAAGTTAGATATTAAAGAAGTTTTAAAGTAATTCACTTCAAATATATCTTATTTACACAACCGATATAAATTCTTTGTGTCTGGTTGAAATGTGTGTCTTACTCAGCTCTAACAAGCGTTTTCTTTATCCGCAGTCACCGTAGCGAATGATGTCACACTTACCGGTTTACGTCAACTACGACGTCCGTTGACGTTTAAAACAACTCCTAATTGCAAAATGTAAGTATTTGCTACGTCAAATTATAAAAGTACCCTTCTATATTATACATATATATAGGCTGATATGCCAATAAATAAAAACGTTTTTAAAAATAAAGTAGATTTTTACGATATAATGATTACAGTGATGATTCGTAAAAGTGTTAAATTATGTATCAAGTTTGAAATGGAAAAAGAAATTTTGAACACGATCGCATGTGCTTCATACATTCTTATTTCAACTGGACAATTTGGAAATTTCGAGTTTTGTTTAATTATTTTTCAAAGTTGTACTTTAGAGCTCAGTCTATATAAATTTTTATATGTTTGTAGAAGTACTAAAACACTACAATCAGAAAATGAATGTGTCCCATTCACACCAAAAGTTTTACATTGTCGGTTTTATGTTGTACGCACATTGACTCATAATTTCAGTGAAAATGTAATTTAATCATCTAAACATTAAATGCAACCCACTTTGTGAAATTTTGTAATTTACCAATCCAAACAGAAACCAAGTGATTTATTCACAGTCATAATTGATTTTATTTATAAATACGATAGAGCTTTTAAGGAAAGGTTCATATTTTTTTTAGCCAACTTAAATCTGAAATATTTTACGTTTTTGTATACTTTGAGATCGATTGTACATTCAAAAACCTTTTTATATAAATTCTCACACCTAAACAATACTTGATCATTACTTATTTATCTTATTTTTCAAAAATTTTCTAAATTAATTCCGTATAAAGATGCTTAAATACATTCTGTTTATTGCGGCGTTACCAAGTTTTAGCATTAAAAAAGATTATTAATAAAAAAATGAAAACCAATCCTTTATTATCGACTTGCCGTTTCTAGTAATGTCTCGTAATAGAAGGTTCCAGAACAATGTAACTGCTGTGTCCATTTAGGCTTGCTTAGTCCCTTTCCGTTATTTCTTTCATTCCCTACTTTTATAAGGTTACAGCATTAAGAATATGCATCATATTGTGACTGATGAAGCATGGAAGGACTTGAACGTCAGTAACTGTTATAAGCCACTGGTGGAAACTTGTTCGTTACAAAGTCTCCGTATTGTATAATTAAATACAATTAGTTTGATAAATTGTTCACAGTTTAGTAAAAATCAGCAATAGCTAACACAATAATTTCATTGTTGTTTAATATTAGAAAGGAATTGAAGAGGTTGTCATATTGCATCTTTAAACGGTAACATAGGAATAACCAAAGTATTTTTTCATTTAAAACTTAGAGGTGGAAGATTTTTCGATTCCCATAAATTTACTGACCAAGACGAAGTAATGGTCGGTTATGTAGGGCTAGATAAGAAACAAATTTCATCTACATTTATTTGAGAGGTAATCATTAATGGTTTCTTGTGTAATTCTTAGATATCAAGCTGTTATTTGGTTTTTATAATCAGGTATTTAAAGTTACATTTTCAATTTATATAGCCTACTATAAACTTTAATGGCATCGTATACAAAAGTCACACACCCGTTAAATGTTATTTTAATAAGTAATAGATAGAAATACTAACGCCAGAAATATTGGAGAATGCTTAGTAATTAAATCATAAAACCTCTCTGATAATTTGATTTGGTCTGCTAAACAGCTAAAATTATAACAATGTTATCTGCAATGTTTTAGGAGGGGGTAAATTAAATGCGTATATATTTGCTTTAAAATGTAGTATACAGTATGCAAATTTAAAGTATGGATTTTAATTCATTTTAAAATAATGTGTACAATAATGATTTCTTAAATATGTTAGTTGTCAGGAAAATAATAATAGAATCGGTCATTTATCGATTTTTTGGAAACGTTAATTGAAGTTAATAAAGTCAATGGTTTACATATACGCTACATAATGTATTGTAGAAACATAAAGGCAGAAATGACTTAAAATGGTTTAAAAATTGTTTTTAAAACATTTTAAAATATTTATAATAAACAAATATAATTGTAGTGTAGGCTAAACGTTATGATTTTTTAGTTTATCGGAAGGATATTATAGCATCACGTGTGAAGGGTTGTCATAGTGCCTCATCGTACGCTCAATCGGAGACATATGAGCAGTTAGCCCGCTTCACCTTCTAGCATGGTTTCACATTGGCAGATTATTTAAAGTAGTTGCTCTCACATCATTTTAAATCGTGATTAGTTTGATACTAGAACTGTGAAAACCAGAAAGTTTAGCAACAAACTTTGTAATTAGCATTCCAAAACAATGCTAACTTTATTAGGTCTGCTGCACAGTGAAAACTGTGACAAAGTTATCTTCAGTAGTTAGGAGGGAGTAAATAAAATAAGCAAATTTCTGATATTAAAAGTTGTATACAGTATGCAAATGTGAAGTAAGGAATTTAATTCATTTAAAAACACTTGTAAAATATAAATACTTTATATGGCAATTTTCTGACAAATATTATAACCTTTTATTATTCGGTTTTTTGGAAACGTTAATGGTAATCCTGAGAACTGTACCTAGTATCTTTCAGCGTTAGATTTTAAATTTTATGTTTGCCGCTATTTAAAACTTATGATATAATGTTCACAGTTGTATGCGCTAGACAGCGCTCTTGCTAAAACTTTCCGTTCCGTTTCCCACTGTAAAATTCCTGCCGCCAGTTTCCTTCCAACTCGGGGGCAACCAATATGGCTGACTTCAACATTCCAATATTTGTAACTGTTAAATTTAAAGTCAGAACCACCTCCCCAGACAGTATCTCTTCGTGAAACTACCTGAAAGAAGAAGCTTACTTCCAGTCGCAACAACTTCATTTCACGCCTTAGATAAAGAAATCATTACAATTAATTACTTAAAAGTGTAGTTTGTTAATGTTAACCAATAACCACGTGGTGTCTTGTTACAATCCTTTGAATATTCTTACCTTACATTTATTCATCAGCTCACAGTCTGTCACTAATATGTAAGACTATTGCTAAACCAGATAATAATTCTCCCGCGAGTATGTCATTCTTTTTTTGTGAACGTAAAGACAAATATTAAACTTGTGAATTTACCTACCATTTGTTTCGAGTGCACTCGGTATCAGAAATCGTTTCAGATTATTCTATTTAGTAATCATCATTAAGAGTTACACTGACCCTGAACTTCTAGAAAGTGTGGTTTATAAAGACCTTCTTCCACACCTCAATGAAAGACATTCATAGTACCTCAACCTGTATTATTTTACCTTTCAGGATTACTTATTTTTGTTACTTTGTGGTATTACTCACACATATTTATTTTTTTCATTGTAATCTCACGAGGTGGTCCTGCAGGCAGAGACTATCCATTAATTTATTTAATTTTGTAATATTACCTTAATTCTTGGAGGTAGGTGTTACCTTATAAGCCATCATAAAAATGATTGAGTTGTCAGTTGTTCTATTAGATCATATACTATCACATGTGTTATAATTATTATCCAATTCAATGTATGTGTTGTAGTTCTAAAACAACCTTATCTACTACATTTACTTGACAGCATTCAGGTCATACACAAACTACATTTTGTTAATTTAAAATACCGAGATTAGAGTGTACAAATTATACAAATTTAATTCTGACAGAACATAGCAGGATCCTGTCATAAAAGTGAAAAACTTTCAGAATCGCTTATGTTTTTATCATAACAATAAAATGAATTCAAGGGAATTTATACACAGAACATTTTTATCTACCTAGAAAAAGTAATGTAACGTATAAACGCTTGTGCGATTGTTATCAGTTTACGAACACATGACAACAAACACTTGAAAAATAGGCTGTGGGCACTAGATAACTGAGTAATTGCGAGGATATTTGTTTAAAGATAAACCATTTTCAAGGCACTAAATAAAAATTGTCTGTCACAAAAGTTAAAACGTCAATTTGAGATATTCGGAACCAAGTAGGGAATTAAAATAAAAATAATGTGATACCTACTTTAAGATATTATAGTGAAAACAAATGAAAAGGATCTCACCTTTTAAAACATTTAAAGTAGCAATTTCACTAGGGTGTATCTTTAAAGACCGATAAAGGTTCTTTTACGTTTCTGTTCTCAATAATATATTACTGCAAGATAATTGTTTTGAGTAGACACCCTTACCAGAAGTTATCAGGTCATTTGTTGTTATACAATCGCTTTAAATAAAGTTTACGAAAAGTAAATCTCATACCTAAATGTGATCGTAGCTATAAAATGTGCAAGCAACGAATACTACTGTAGTAAGCACAAAGTGACATTGGCATTGATTGTTTGTACACCCCAGGGATATAATCCTAGGATCAAGTGAACATTGGGGATATACCACGTAGTGTATGTAAATGTGTCATCCCTTAGGACTTTAATCCGAGGCCTACACTGTCTCAGGTTATTGAATACCTTCAAATGTTAATATATATATATATATATATATATATATATATATATATATATATATATATATATATATATATATAGCTAAGGCTTTAAATTTTAATTAAGTTGTTATACTTTTGGAATAGTTTATAAATATTTTAAAATTTGACACAGAAAGACACAAGTTCTTATAAAAAAAACTAGTGACGAAGTTTTTAATGGTTTTTATTTTGTTGAGAAATATCTAGAAATTAGTGTTTCTTTGATCGGTTATCAATTGTTTGGAAGGGGTCTTTCATTATGCGAAAACTACCGATTTTCCACATAACGGAAAATTGTATCCCAGTAGGTTTTTTGTAGTAAATGCTATTAGCATTAAAATTCTATTTTTGTATTCATAAGAATTAACTAATTTATTTTTTAAATAATTTATTTATTTAGTTTTATTTATTAAAACATTACATTAAATGAAATAAATCTCCTATTGTTTAAGTCCGTTGCTAGGTTGTAATATTTTTTAAAGTTCACGAAAAATAACGGAGTAAAACTTATGATATACGGACAACTCTCATTATTTGGAATGGTTTATTATCACAACAAGCAGTAATTAGTTCAAATAGGACTTGAAAATTATTAGAAATATAACTGTTGTTATAATAAAATTAAAAATTACTCTTAAACTGTACAACAAATCCAAATACCTAAAACTTATCACCAGGTAACTAAATTTAATCAATTTCGTGTAATATAAACTAAAACGATGGCAAATAGTGGGTATAGTTAGTGGAAATCATAAACTGTTTTTATTTAATATGAACCAGAAAAAAGAGCTGTAAGAGTTGGTGTGTCGAATATATTGCATAGGTCTTAGTATGTAAGTATTAGTGTTGGATATAGAGTAAGTATATTGTAAATAGCAGGAGTCATCAACCCATGTAGTTGTTCATTTTTATTTCTACTGTAGTCATTGTAAAGTCTATGTCAAAAGTAGAAGAAAAATAGACGTCGAACAAAGAATATTCTATGAAGAATGGATATCAAAATATTGTTTTATTGAAAATAAAGGGAGACCATTGTGTTTGATTTGTAGGGAAAGTGTTTCAGGGAATAAAGAATATAACTTAAAAAGATATAAAGAGAGTCAACATATATAAAAATAATCTTCACAGGGGAAGTACTTTCAGACTTATCACTAATGGGTTTTCGATCTAGAATTTTGAGTTCAAATGACTGGGCATTTGAATCAAACACACCAAGACGCAGGGATATTTGTTGGTTATATGTACTCTGTAACGAAAGGTTTTAAAAATAAGTTAAAAGTTTCAGTGAATACATAGTCTTACTAATGAGATAAGACTGTTAAAAATCTTTTCGATGTTGATGTTACTAATGTAAAAGAAAATTGGCAAATGAAGATGATTGAGCTGAAATCTAATCATATCGTAAAATATTCATTCATGAATATTAAAAATATAGCTTTTTATGCTATTCCTATAACTAAGAAACTTTGCAGCTGATACGTTCACAATCTTTTGTACTTCCATCTGTTTATGGGTAAATCGATTGTAAATGTGAGGTTTTGGTGTATGGAAGAATTAGAATAAAACAATAAAATAAACATTCTAAACCTTATCATCACCAAACACAGCACCAGACATTCTTTCAAAAAATATAGAAAACCAACAAATACCGATATTGTTATACATATTACATCTAATCACCTCACACAATACAAACACGCTGCATTTAATCATACGTTACATCGCTTAATCAATACACCAATGCAACAGAAAGACTACGATGAAGAACTTATTACCATAATTCCATCGCTCAACAAAACGGTTACCAACACACACACACACACACACACTCTCTCTCTCTCTCTCTCTCTCTCTCACACACACACACACACACACACATTCATAGACAAAATACTCAGGAAAATTAAATATAAACACCATCAAACGGCCAAGCAGACAAACCACAAAAAAACAAAATATCTCTCACCTACCACAACAAAAACACAACACAAAATAGCATCCACATTCAAAAAATTCCATTACCAAATATCCTACAATACAACAAACAATTTAAGGCAGCACATACAACCTTTTCAAAAAAAAAACTGACAAATACAAACTCTCAGGTATTTACAAATTACGTTGTAACGATTGTCCCAGCTATTACATCGGTCAATCCGGCAGGTATTTCTGTACACGCTTCGAAGAACATATTACCAAAAAAAACAAACAAGCCCTAAATCCAGCTACGCAAAACACCTAAAAAACACCCAACACAAATACACCGACATTTACACTAATTTAAATGTTCCACACACATTAAAACAAAGTAAAAACTAAAAATCCTAAAAAAATATAAAATATACAATCACTATGCAACAGATAAAGAAATATTATTAGATGATCACACACTTTGAAACCAGCAGCCTTTCCTATTATATGACACATACCAAAACAACCCACCCCATTCCACAGTCATAATTCCATTCCCATTAGATTCTTTACACCTAACCGATGCCGCCAGTAGAGGGTTAGCTTTTGAAACGCGTCAGCAAGTAAGCAATTACGTATTCACTTAGTTAAGTATTTTTAAAATTAACTTAGGCCTAGTTTGGATACGGAATTATGTAGGCTACCCTTTACTAAATAAAAACTTTATCATTCACTCAACATATACACCACGCCATACTCACTAACACCTCACACTACTATATACATACTATACTATCAACAACTAGCTACATACTAATATCTTCACAATACATGCTACAAATTATTAACTACACGCTACTAACTTCAATTTACATCCTACACCACTTACTAAACCGTATGATCTACACAATATATCATACAAACTACTACAAACTACGCCCTACAGCAATACTACTCACAAACTATATAATACACACTACGATGTTCAACCTACGTAATAAATACTACTAGTACCTACACCATACGTCCCACACACAATCTACACTCTATTACCTACTCGCTACCAGGTACACCAATCTCCTTACACTCTACTACCAACACCTTATGTCATACGCACTACGTACATCCCATATCATACTCACTACTACCTACACCCTATTTCTTACATACTACCACCTACACTAATCTCTTTACTCACTAATACCTACACCCTATGTCCTACACACTACCTACACACCCTATGTCCTACACACTACCTACATCCCATGTCTTGCTCACTACTACCAATATCTTTGTAACACGACTATAATTCTCTTTCACTTCCGCATTCATTACATCCATGAAGGTTACATAGTGTCCTTTGATCACCCATTCACTGATTACTATACACTGCTTGTTGCGTAATTCGTGGCGAATACGAATCTGCAAGCCTTAACTGTGTTCTATTAAAATTCTTGCACTCTATATATTAACATGTATGTTTTTTGTACTATGTACTACACGCTGCAATCACCTTTATGTACCACAGGCTACATCTTATGTCGTTCTAACATCTGCCTATAAAATATATTATCTACATTAGTACTTACTAGCTGTATATTACATTTTCAGGCTACATACTACAAAATACATTATAACCTAATGTTTATTATTCCTATGTCTGTTGTTTAAAAACCAAGTTTGGAATATTTAAAATTCTACCTTCATGTAGTTACCATCGATATATCTTCCACAGTATGTGTGAATACGTTCGTTTGGATTTATCTTTTTACCAGATATATCGTTACATAGCAACAAATAATAACAATTGAAAATAAAACTAAATGAAACATTTATCCAACCGTGCATTTCCCCAATATATAGCTAAAACAATGCTTATGCTTCAAACAGCCAAATTGGGATTTTTTCAGTATTAACTAATAGAAATTGCTCTTATAAAAAGGCGAGTGGTAACTCTTTCTTCCAGAGATTATGTTCCAGAAATGATTTTGAAGAATAAAGTTAAAACAATAGACCAAAGACACACTGACTGACTACTCAGAATTAATAGTGACAGCTGGGCCGGTTCATGCTCCTGGCGATGGACAACAGCTGACTACACTGCACTACCTGAGACAGTGAATTTGCAAATAATGTTTGCGACTACACTAGCTTTGCGGAAAAAAGGCCAGTACCACATGTAGACATTATCCTTATTTTAGACAACACTGAACGTTTCCATCTTATCATTTTTCTGAAAATCTGAAAGTGATTAGGATAATCAGTGATTCAGATAGCCAGAGTTCGGATAACTGGTCCTGGTTATTTTTATTTTTTAAAGAATAAAGAAAAATATGTATATATTAAAAAATGTTTGTCATTCAGTGGGGAATTTGAAATCTCTAAACAACATCTTTTGTAAGGAGCATACAAATAAGGTGAATATTTTTAAAAGTCAAAACAGAAAAATAAAATTTAAATAAGGGTTTATTTGTGTATAAGGTTTTGTGTATAAAACCTGTCAAAACCCTAATTTATACCATAAAATTATAAAATATTTAAGAGTAAAAATAATAATAAATTAGTTCTTTAAAAATACAATTAAAAATTCGATTTACAATACCTGTTCAAAAACGATTGAAATTGGTACTGATGATTTCCGTTGATCAGGTGTTGCAGATGGGGAGCGAGTTTTATGACTGACAAAGGAACTAATTTTTTAGCCAGCTTTTGTGAACAGAATTTCCAAGTGGAGATCTTTTTGAGCCAGGACGTTTGCGAAGTAGTTAAATAGCCGTGTGATAATTAGATTATAAATAAGAAGGCTCTTCTCCTGTAATACAACAAACACTTTAAGGTTCCATTTCAGTTCCAGAAATCGTTACGAATGTTCACGATTTTTAACTTAGCCCTCTTCAGAAGAGGATCTGTATCAGCTAAAAATATTATTACTTCCATAACATTAGCATCTCTTTGTTCTGGTACTAGTTTGTAGGAGACAAGTAGCCGCAACTGTTAGCAACTAAAATGGCAAAAAAAGAATACAGGTAAGCTTGTAAACATTCTTTACACGCTTGGATAACTTGGAGCCAATTTCTGCAAATGGGTGTATTCAGTTTACTATGTTGTATTCAAGAATGGTTTTTGATTTCTTTTATGAAAGAAATTTTTTTAAAAACTATTACAAAATATTTTCGTTTGAAATTAAATAATGAAAGGCTTATTCCAGGAAGCAAAAATAGATGCTTTGACCTAGATGAAAATCTATTTTTACTTCCACACCAAAGGAACAGCTGTAGAATTTGCTTGTACGAAAAGAGAAGGATTGATAAGAGAATTGCTGTATGTAACCAAGTCAATAGATCCGTGAGAGGACGACCCTGAGATGTAGGGGATATGGCTACGGAGCCTAGATTGAAAGTTTCACAGATAGTCAGTGAGAAAATCGAGAAGTATGGAGAAAACGGTTCAAAAAAAGAAGCCATCCACAGAATTTTTACAAATATAAAACACTAAATATTAAACATTATTTTGTATATATACATATGTATAAAATTATAATTAATATTTGATTAAACGTTTACTTTATGGCACGCCAAATGCACTGATTTTGATTGCAAGCGGCTATCTTATAGTAGACAACTTGCTGTCAGGCGAAATATTCATGTTCCATGAATCTCTACAGTGTTGCATGAATCTCTATTCGCCTTGGATAACGGATAATGTCGGAATACATTAGAGTGACATTCTATATTAATGGAGTCAAAAGGTGAAGCTTGAGAATTGAACTCTGTGGCAATAGACTATTAAGGGATTATAGTTAGAAAATAGGTCCTTTCTAGAAGATGTTAACTCTGAGATAATAATATTTATTTATATTTACCTATATATATATATATATATATATATATATATATATATATATATATATATATATATATGAATATATACGCATATAATGTATATATAATGTCTTTCTACACAAACGTCATTACAAAAAGGTAATTGTTTGATGTATTTAGAAGCTACTAGTTGTGAGGAAGTTAGAATCTTTTTATTAAAATTTGCATCTTATATAGGACTCGTTTAAACTCTATGAAGTAAGTGGAGTTTCACTTTCAGAATTAAAAAATTTGGGAATTTGGTAGATCTATTAGGTCAAGTAATTAGTAAGAAACAATATTTGTATCATAGGAGTGAACAAACAATTAGACGAAAGGTTTGGCAATTTTATTTGTTTAATATCTATTGTCATCAATTAAAGTAATTATTTAGAAACATTTTAATTTTTGAAAAAAATATATATATTTAGTTCAAATTAAAATTTATATTCAGGAAGCTGTTTTTATATTTCTTTGGAGCAAATTATACCAAACTCTCCTCTATATATGTCAAGTAACCACAAATATACTAAGTGCTACCGTTATGTATCATGATTTTTTTTCACTTCCATTACCTTGGGATAACTAGCGAGTTCGTGAGTTTGCTCGATTTGCCGTTGTCGCCGTAAATGCCTATCCAGCTCTCCATATTCACCACATCTGGATTTCAAAATGGCTCTTATATGTAATATAAGATATACATAATAAGATATATATTAGGACATATATATAAGATATATGTAAGGGTTTCCTTACATAATTTATGGGTTATGATGTTATATCCTGGAGAAATAATTTTAAGTATTATCCTACCCTAAAATATTTTACGCGTAGTTCAACTTCTAATCCTAACTTTTTTCAGGCCGTAAGGTTTGTTCTGAGCGCAAAACATCTAAAACCTTTATTGCCGAATTGAATTTGAAGGCTACTTATATTATTTATATATGCATATGCTGGGATCTTACTCTTTTATTATGCTATCTTTGGTAAAAGGGTTCATAGTACTCAAATTTAAAACCTCCTTAAGAGAAATGTAATACTTAAATAGGAATGAACACCAAGTCACAAACATATATTTCTTCATATGCGTTTCAATAAGCAATTCATGATCATCAGTGAAGTTGAGAACACCAAAGTTTTAACTATAAAAACCTATTATAATTTAATTGTATATACTGGCAGATGATGGTACTACTGAAACGCGTAAGAAAAATAAATATCAGAGTTGATGTTCGTTATAGATTCGTAGTAAATTAATTGGAAGCGTTTGCAAGAGGTAAGGGTATACTGTGATTGTGTTAGGCTTATGGAAGAGCTATGTAGACCATTTCATTAGGTTTATAAACTTTATAACCTATAATACTTTATAAATTAAACAAATATCTTTGAAAGGGCTTTTGTGATGGTGCAATTTAACAGGGGATAATGGAATCAGGGGTGAGGAAACTTAAATCCGTAGATACGTGTATGAAATATTAAACACATATCCATACATAATATACGCAACATTATTTGCAGAATATTTACGTAAAAATAGCCTACGAGTTCATTAAATCATATTTCATTAATAAAAATACGTGACATTTCATTCATAATTTTTGTTCTGGTAACTAAGTTTTATTGACCAATCTTTTGTTCTTTATATGAATTTAAATGATATTTTTGTAAAATAATAATATAGTATTAAAATTATTTTATCTTAAAGATATGTAATTATAATAATATTGCTCTTTTCGTTTCCATTGAGTTTTAAATCATATCGAAAGTCCGGACGATAGCGCCGCCAGTTTCGACGCCGTTCCATGGAGAGAGGGCACCAGAACTTCAAAGACGGCATTTTCCTCTTGCTCTCCTACCAAGCATCTGAAAAATAAATTGAGACATTCCCTGATCCGCCAACTACGGACACGCCCTCTATATGTTACAGGTTTCCCATGAGAAATTTATTAATAAAATTACAATAATAATTATAAAGGCGTGACTATAAATAAGCTAAAATAATACCAGAGTGGACATCTCAACTTAGATAAAAACAAAATGATAATATAAAAAAGTGTTTATATGTTAAAATGTGTAAGTGTTAGCTAACAACACAACACTAACCTTATTGAGTAACTAGCCTAAGTGTATACTTTGGACATACTTGTTTCGAAACAATAGTTTTATTTACGATGCTGACACTCTACATATTGTCTCTAGTGGTTAGCAAGTAAGTTCAAAAGTATTCACTCAGGTACACAATAATTACTTATAGTTTAATCAATGAATTCAAGATGACTACAACCAGCATCTGTAATAGCAACTAAAGTTGAAAATGTAAGTAAGTAATGCATTAAATTATGTCTTCACGCTGAGAAATAAAACTTTATACATGATACCTTTATTTAACAGAAGTGTTTCAAACATCTACATTTCTGCGCATTAATCTTATGAACAAACCTCCCTCTTTTTTGTTGACGCTATTTCCTCTCTGCACCGGAAATGAAGACATTTTAGATACTTTTCTTGCTACCCTTTCTATGGAACGGAGGGGTGATGTTTTATCTACTGTGAATAACTAATGACACATACTTTCTCTTAAACGACCGTAAACATTCTCTCACAGATATAAGGAGAAATTGTTGCTAAGTTGTTACAGTTCCTATCCACCACAAGTCACTAGCTCCAAAATATTTTAAGTTTTTAATACGCTTATTGTAAGGAAATACAAACGCTTGAGAGAAGGGAGTCTAGGAAATGGTAGGTGTTAAAGAGACGCTAGATGTACATTTCCTGATATGACTAGCTGCTCTTATCCACCAACACCAATAAACTAGGATTTATTTTGTATTCCGAGTGGTACAAGGGATCAAGACTAACTTTGGTTTGTCCCTTTTAATCTCAATCAAAAATTAAAATAAATCACAAATTATAATTTTTTTGTAAAATTGCTTCAGACCCTCCAGTTCTTCACAGGTATTGCTCAAACCATGTCCAATCTAAAATTGATAAATACGAAATGATGGTAAAACAAAAATAACTTACTTTAGGAAGGAGAATACTAAATATCTACCTAAACATTTTGTAGAAGAAAGTTAAACCAATTTTTATGTTATAGTAAAATATTTCAATATTTTCAGCTATAAGTAAAAAGAACAATATCTGATACTAATATCTCAATTATTACTATTTTATTTAAATCAGAGAGTGTTCAGAATCTACTGATACGATATTTTGATAATTTTCTGACTTACACTGTTTTACCGAGGCCTCTAGATTTATTATTACAATTAAATGGATGATATTTATACGGATATTTATTTAATTCATATATATATATAAGATTGACGTCAATGTGTGTATTGCCGTCAATGGGCGTGGCTTCATTCGTCTATATATAGGAGCCGAGTTATCTGCGCTCTTCACTCGCTCTTATACTGTTGTTGGGTTCACCTCGTCAATGCTGGATGAGATTCTAGCAAAACGTCGGAACTGCGAATTTATGGACTGCAGAATGAACGGATGTAGTCCAGATAGTAACTATTCATCATATATATATATATATATATATATATACAACAAACTAGATAGATAGATGAAAGAGGAGAGGAAGGGAAGAAGGTGAACCTTTGCTATGTGTTTTAAACCTCTGATATTTAATAACTAGAAACCTAAAACTAGCAGAAAACTCTATGGAACAGGCTGTTCTGTTTATGACGATGCATTCGATGTGTACCGATGCTTAGGAATTTTTAAATATAACTAAATTAAATTGGGGTCCTAGACCAATTATATATATAAAAAGAGGAGAAACCAATAGAACTTCATTCATACGACGAGGAGGAGAAAATGACTTTTAGAAATTTATTCTCCGAACGAATTTAATTGAATGAGATATATTGAAACGTAACTTCATGGAGTCTATGACGCTGGTAAGAAAATAAACAAACAAAATTATTTGTTGTATATGCTTTTATATTTTTACGAAGAAACATTTTGTTCTATTGGAAGACATAAAATGGTATTAAATTGTTGGAGTATGACAGATAAATGAAAAACACATATTTTGGAATTATTTTTAGTCGAAGACCTGATAGTAGTAAGAAACTTTCAAAAATATTATTATTGGAAACACTTTTAGGTACTTTTTATAAATGGGCATCTATGAAGTGATATTTCCTGGATCGGATCTTTTTAAATAAAAACGTTCAAGTTTTGGTTTCAATATTTACTTCCTGCATCACGAATCCAAAACAACTGTTACCCCTCTACATTTGTACAAGCATCGTAGTTACATCATAACAAATGTTCTTTTAAATTCACATAATTTAACCTCACTTATTGTTGTAACAATATATTTCCCTTTAATAAAATATTCTAAAACTCACATACATTAATTTACCAAGTAGGTAATATCGCCAGGATAAATATAGGTTCAAATTTAATGTAAATAATAATTAGTTTTTAATAATTGTTTTTAAGCAAACTGTGTTTGGTAATAATAGTTTCGGAGGACCAATAATTATTATAATTATATAAACTAATAGATTGTACTTACGTGCACCATTGAATACGCACTTATCACACTCGCTTATTAAATAAGCGATTTCTGGCCAGAAAACTTGTTCGTACTCCACGCACTGATAACAATAAGTTTAAACATTAATAAAATAGTTACATTTACGGGTGCTAGTACCTAAGGTACGGAGATTGAAAGTATAATAATATATTACAACGTAGTGGATCGATCTACACTCCCGAAAGGTCTAAGTTGCTCTGCCGGTCCAAACGGCAGAAACCTTATCGCGGGTGAGCTTGTCTGACTTTCGCGGCGAGTTTAAAATGAAGGAAATGAGTCTATATTAAGTTTAAATACGGAACATACCGGGGGCCTTGAATCCTTCTAGGATTCAAAGAGAACTAACACAAATATAATATGTTGAGAGTTTATCAAAAATAAAAAAAGTTCATAAGAGAAAATAAAAATATCCTATTTCACAAAAAAATGAGCACCCTATGGCGCAAGTTCATTATGAGCGCAGAGGTAGAGGGAAAACCTTGTGAGCAGGTCTTGTCAAGGTTCCCTGCTTTGTCTTCAAATGAACCACTCTTACTACACCAACCTTTCCTGGAGAAACACTACTTATCCTAGCCAGAGGCCATGTGAGAGGTGGTGCAGGTTGCTGGACTAACACGAGGTCGCCGACGCGTAGGTTGACAGTTCGCACGTTCCACTTCCCCCGTTGCTGAAGAGTATGGATATATTCTAGATGCCATCTCTTCCAAATACGCTGGTGAAAGGCCTTGATTAGCTGACAGTGCTTGAGTCGGTTGGCAGGAACGTTGAAAAGATCCTCTTCTGGAACTGAAACCAATGAAGATCCTATTAAGAAGTGAACCGAGGTGAGTGCATTGAGGTCTGAGGCGTCGTTTGACAGAGGTGTGAGAGGTCTCGAATTCAAAATAGCCTCTACTTGAGTTGTGAGAGTGGAAAATTCACATAGTGTTAAAATATGTTCACCGAAGACACGTCGGAGGTGATGTTTTGCACTCTTGATTGCTGCTTCCCAAAGACCACCTTGATGAGGAGCTGCAGGCGGGTTGAAATGAAAGTTGTTATTGTGTTGTGATGAGAATTCAGCAAGAGGGGTTCGGCCTGAAGAGATGATGAGATTTTGTACAGCATTATTCGCTCCAACGAAATTCGTTCCACAGTCAGAATAAATATTTGTGCAAAGACCGCGTCTAGACACAAATCGGGTGAGAGCGGCAATAAACCCATCTGTCGACAGGTCCGATACTACTTCAATGTGTACAGCCTTTGTCACAAGGCAAACAAAAATACAAATATATGCTTTTGTCAAGCGAATTGAGCGCAAATTGTGCATTTTTATGTTAAAAGGACCTCCGTAGTCAATTCCGGTGTTGGGAAACGGACGAGAAGGAGTTAATCTTGCTTTTGGTAAATCACCCATGAGCGGAGATTTATTGTGAGGCTTGTGCCGAAAACATACAACACATTGAAAAATGCGAGAGCGTATTACACTTTGGGCCGAGAGTATCCACACATCCTGTGCAAGAAGTGATTGAGTCAATTGAGCGCCCGAGTGTAAGTATTTTCGATGATAAAAATCAATAAGAAGGTTGACGACATGATGTCGTTTGGGCAAAATCACAGGATGTTGCACATCCGTAGGAAGTTTTAAAGCGTTGAGACGTCCTCCCACTCGTAGGATATCATCCTTGTCGAGAAAAGGAGAGAGTCGGCGGAGTTGTTACGAGGCATGTGTAGTTGGATCCTTCTTCATGGCAACGATGTAGTCTCTGAACGCTGATTCTTGAACCATCTTGAAAATTGCCAGTCTGGACGCTCTCATTTCCAGAGTGTTGAGAGGACCATCGAGCTTTCTTAAATGACGAGCGTTATGAGTAAATCGCAAAATATAAGCCATCACACGCTGGAGTCGGCTAAAGTGAGAAAACTGAGTGAGGAGCTCCCATTCATGAGGAGCAGTTGATATGAGAGATATAGGTGAAATGGGTTTCTCTTCTCCTGTGTCAGTAAGTTTTGCAGTCATAAAATGAGATACCGGCCAGTTATCATTAGATTTTTGTATCCAAAAGGGGCCGTACCACCATAATGAGTGCTGTGGTAAATCTTTAGGAAGTAACCCACGCGACGCGCAATCAGCAGGATTATCTTCACTCGCTATGTGTCTCCAGTAATGAGAAGGCACTAATTCTTGTATCTGGGCTACCCGGTTGGCAACAAACGTCTTCAAACGATGAAGAGGTGTTTGTAACCATGTCAGTGTTACTGTCGAATCACACCATAGAAATACAGAAGAAAATTCCACCCTTTTTTCAAAAAGAAAGATAACATATCCCACTAGTTGGGCGAGTAAATGAGCTGCACTTAGCTCTAATCGAGGTACCGTGAGCCTTTTCAGGGGGGCTACCCGAGTCTTCGATATTACTTGCCGAATTAACACCGTGTCTTCGCTATGTTGGCATCTCAAGTAAACGACGGTGGCATAACCGTTCTCAGAAGCATCTGAGAAACCGTGTAACTCAAAGTTTCTCGAGTGTGTTATTCGTAATGCACGAGGAATTACAATTTCTCGTAGAGTATTAGCCGAGTCTGTAAAGGTTTGCCATAATTTCAATTGTTCAGATGGAAGTGGTTCATCCCAGTTCAATCCTTTGATCCAGAGTAGTTGCATAAAACGCTTGGCCCACATAACAATGGGTGAGAGAAAGCCACAAGGGTCGTAAATCTGGGCAATGATACCGAGAATTTGACGTTTAGTCCTGGAATTGTGAGGAAAATTCAAATTATAGGTAAACGTATCGGTAGAGGGTGACCAGTGAAGAACTAATATAGTGAAATGTGGTTGTTTACTGCCTTGAAGGAATACAGGGGTCTCTAAATGAGCATCAGGAAGATCTTGCAGCAGTTGACTGGAGTTAGATGTCCATTTGCGTAGTTCAAAGCCTCCGCGAGCCAGGAGCGAGATGAGTTGCTTACGGAGGCTCAAAGCCTTTTCTTCAGAGTCAGCTCCAGAGATGATGTCATCTACGAACGTCTGCGTGCGCAGAATATTTGCAGCTTCAGGATAGGAGTCACCTTCGTCTGCAGCGAGCTGATGTAAGGTTCTAATGGCAAGATACGGTGAACAATTCACTCCGTAAGTCACTGTCGTGAGCTTGTAGATTAAAGAGGGCTGATCTGGACTTTCACGCCATAAGATCATCTGATAGCACTGGTCATCAGGGTGCATTTTTATCTGTCTATACATTTGACGAATGTCACAAGAAAAAACAACGTTATGAATCCGAAAATTTAGTAATAAATCACAAATATTCGTTTGCATCTTTTTGCCTGTTAATAAAATATTATTAAGAGAAATATCATTAGAGGTTTCAGAACTAGCATCAAATACAGTACGTAAACGAGGTGTGCTGCTAGACTCCTTTAAAACACCATGGTGAGGAAGGAAGTAATGAGGTACAGTTAGATCAGTATTATGAGCGTATATCATGTGACCAGAGGCTAAGTAGTCGGCCATAAAATCAGTATATAGGGATTTAAATTGAGGTTGAGCACTAAATTTCTTCTCTAGAGAAGCAATCTTTTTTCTGCATTTAAACAAGATTTACCCAGAGGAGGATGTTCAGTCTTGAATGGTAGTCGGACGCAATATCGGCCAGATTGGTCCCGAGTATGAGTGGCGAGAAAGTGATCTTCACATAATGTATCTTCTTGAGAAAGCTTAGACACAGCAGGGGGTTCTTCCTGTTGCCAAAACCTTTGTAGTGAGTTGTGAAGGTCAATGTCGTTGACAACTAGAAGTGTAGTTGATAATTGAGAGCTGGAGTTACTATGAAGTTCACTGCCAGATAGACATGGTGCGTTACCCATTACTAAAAAGCCAAAGTGTGTGCATATTAGCCTGGGTAAACCAGGTCCGAGGTTATAAGATTCTTGAGTAAGTATGAGTGGAAATAAAGCACCACCAAGAAGAACGTCTGTGCCTCCTGGCAAGTGAAACGTAGGGTCTGCCAAAACATAAGGACGAACCTTGGAAAGAACTTCAGAGTCTACCTGTGTGCTTGGTAGGTTAACACATATTTTTTCCAATATTAAAAATCTTTCATTAATTGAAATAACCTTGCCCCCAAGAGTTTCAACAGCAACTGAGGTGAGACCTTTTGAGCGTAAGGGTACCTGAGACAATCCTACCACACTATGAGTGGTCTTAGTACGAGGAGCACACAATAATTGAGCAGCACGCTCGGTGAGAAAACAAGATTGACTGCCAGAGTCAACAAGAGCACGAAATACATGAGTAATACCGTTAGACGAGGTAAGCTTAACAAGTAGAGTGACTAAGAGAACAGTATTAGAGATTTGAGACGTATTCTGCTTTTCTTGACAGGTCATAGTGATTGGAGAAGGGGTTATTTCCTGTTGAAGTGTCGGAGAGTCTTGACACGAAGTTTGAGGTGTGGTCCGTTGCATCGTAGAGTGATTTTCAAAATGTAATAATGTATGATGATTTTTGTGGCATTTGTAGCAACTAAACTTTGACCTACAGTCCTTAAGATGGTGAGTACCTAAGCATGAGGTACAACGCCCCTTTTCCTTTACAATTTTGAGACGGGATTTGGCGTCCTGACTCTTGAAGTCCGGACACGAATATACCTTAAGATCAATTTTATTACATATAAAGCATGGATGAGGTTTAACTTTAATGGAGGAGCCTTCTCCATAATTGTAGGACATCAGTGATACTTTTTGTTTAAAGTATTTATTTTGGGAACCAGAGGGGGTGCGTGATCCAGACGAGGAGGGTTTCGAGGTGAAAGGAGAATGAAGATTGGCATCTTCAACTTCATTACATTCTTTATTTAAAAACTTAATAATTTCCGCTGCATCAGGTATTGTAGTGGAGTCAACTCTCTCTTGAGTAATACTTGATGAACGGAAGTTTTCAAAACGGTTCCTAAGTTCACTATCCATTTTCCGTAAAAGCATAGCAGATAACAAAGGATTTTTACTAGTGATATCGATGTCAAGACCTTTAAGAGCTTGTATATTTTTTGAGTATAAATATACAAAATTTCTCATTTGTTTAGGAGTGTTGTTTACAGAGGGCATATCTAAAATTTGATTAAGGTGTAAAGTAACTAACCGCCTTGGCGAGTGATATCTTTCTTTTAATAAGTCATAGGCCACTTTATAGTTAGCGTCAGAAATAGGGAGAGATTTAATTAAATTTAGCGGTTCTCCTGAGATAACGCTCAATAAATATTGAAGTTTAGAAACTGCTGGTAACGATGCATTTTCATGAATGCTAGCGTTAAATATATTAATGAATGACATCCATTCGAGCAATTCACCATCGAAATGCTTGAGTTCAAGCTTAGGCAGTCGTATATGTAACTGAGGAGTAACTATTTCACATTTAGGCCTTGTTGATGACATCTCACTTTCTATCGAATATACGGTAGAATTAACATAATCAACTAACTCATTGATGCTGTTAAGAGGAGCGTAGTTGGGTTGAAAATTCGGGTTAGCCTGTATTTCTAGTTCATGATAAATGTCTAAAATATCAGAAAATTCTTCACGAAGCCTATTTATAGATTTAGCGCGCGCCAACAATTTTTGCAGGATTGACTTATCAGATGTTTTTTTTTTGTTAGATCAAAAATGTCTTGAATTTGACTAAATATATTGTCTTTCTTTGATTTAATAACTGCCAAAGATTTTGCCATGATTAAATGATAGTTTTATAGTAGAAGATGAGATAACTGCTTTAATTTTTAAATTACAAAATGTTTTAAAGAGGTTAGGCCTATGAGCGTATATGTTTAACGGAGAGATAAATAAGCTTAAGTAAACAACAAATCGTAGTAGGCTCAATGAGATAACTGAAATCACTTTTCATAAACTTTACAATTAATTTAAACCAACACATTAATGCACGCCAAAGCCAAACAAAGATAAGAGAGGATCAGCTGTTTCATATACTGCCACATGAAACTAGTTTTCCAGTGTTTGCATGCACAGACAAAGTTTGAAAAAAACTTGTAGAAATTGTAGAATGAACACATATATTGAAAAGTATTTTATTTTATTTTAATATATAGGTCTTAAGGCTCAAGATCCGGCCCGGCTGGACCAAATTTGTTTGGTAATAATAGTTTCGGAGGACCAGTAATTATTATAATTATATAAACTAATAGATTGTACTTACGTGCACCATGGAATACGCACTTATCACACTCGCGTATTAAATAAGCGATTTCTGACCAGAAAACTTGTTCGTACTCCACGCACTGATAACAATAAGTTTAAACATTAATAAAATAGTTACATTTACGGGTGCTAGTACCTAAGGTACGGAGATTGAAAGTATAATAATATATTAGAACGTAGTGGATCGATCTACACTCCCGAAAGGTCTAAGTTGCTCTGCCAGTCCAAACGGCAGAAACCTTATCGCGGGTGAGCTTGTCTGACTTTGGCGGCGAGTTTAAAATAAAGGAAATGAGTCTATATTAAGTTTAAATACGGAAGAAACTGAATAAATGAAATCCACTAACCACAATACAACAATCATTAATACAATTACTTTATGCACATTTCGATTACATGGTAATCATCTTCAGAAGTACTAGTACTTGTAACAGTTACAATTCAAACGTTGCAGTGGAAATGACTACTCTGGGCGTTTTTAGTAACCGAATGACGTCATTTTGTACGTAAGTTGTCTTTTCATTCTATAACTGCTTTGTACAGCAGCAGACATTATTAACAAGAACTTGTGTTGCGCGAGGAACAAAACCCGACTTGTGCTAACGATCATCGATTCAACAAAACAAAGAACAAGGCTAAGAACTCAGAGATAATACAGGGAATTACGAATAACTTAGAACATACCTAGCTCAATACCAAGGTTTTTATAACAATGAAAGAATAGTTCATCCAGCGATTGTAATCCTCTACCATAGGGGTATAGTTAAGGGTATTGGTGAGGAGTAAGGATTAGTGTTTTGTAAAAGTAATAAAGATTGAATCCCTTAATAGACAGACCACTGATCAATAGCAAAATTATTATTATTATTATTATATATATATATATATATATATATATATATATATATATATATATATATATATAACTAGTTTGTAATTGAACTCTATAGGGTCCTTTGACCTTTCAGCCATATACACTTTCTTTATGGCAATTCTTAAGTTAAAAACTGCAAAACAAAATCTCTCTCTTTCTCTCTCTCCCCTGATATACATAAACAGGGTTCTAAGATAGATAAATAAAAATTTTGTACTTTATTTATATATGAGAGAGGAGAGAGTGACTTGTTGAAACTTATTTTCAGAAGGAAATTAAATGAATGGGCCAAAATGAAACCAACCTTCGTGGTAATTATGACGCTTGTAAGAAGATAAAGAAATAAATTGTTTGATTCTTATATATGATATTATATATATTTACGAGAAAACTATTTTCTGTTCGTATTTTAGAAAACAAGGTTGAATAATTAAAGTAACATAGATGAAATGAATACACTTATTTTTATTGCTTTGAGATCATTTTTAGTCGAGAAAGTTATTACCATAAGATTACTGAACAATTTCCTTAATACTAGTATACAATAACAAAATACTCTTTATTTATAAAAATATTACTGTTAAAATACGTTTAGATATATTAGGAAAATCGACAACAATAAATGATGTATCTCTCATCGGATTTTCCCTTAAATGAAATCATCTAAAACTTACGAAATTTACGAAATAAATACACCGCTTCGATTTTATCAGTTTGTATTTAAGTAAAAGTATTTTTTGTTGAACAATGTATAGGCAATGTGAAAAGTGAGATAGTTTTACTAATATCCTATATCCTAGCGGGAAAGTATTTCAATACTACACAAGGTTGATATTCAATATGCGGTTAAGGAATAGTGAGTTTAGTGTGGTGACGGCTCTAACTCCTCCAAGTATATGGCAAACAATGTGTACGCATTGTAGGACTTGTCTCTTTATCCTCAGTACGGATATGTCCGACCTTTGTTAATTATACTTTAAACTTTAAAATAATCAGAGATAACTTTAAAAGTTGAAATATTCGAAATATTGAGTGAATACTTTAACAAGAGACTACATGGTTGTTATGACTACAATTGCATCTTATGACAAATAATCCAGATAAGGGATGTCAAGTAAAAAAATATGTAACACAAAAATGCTCAACAATTTAAAAATTTATTACATAGATTATGTTTTAAATGTGCGAGAGTTTAATCTGTTTAAAGTTTTACAGTATTTTAGTTTCTTTATTAAACGTGACCGTTTTTCAAGTATCAGTAGCCTATAGTTACTACATATCGTGAAACTTGAGAATATTTATTCCATAAAAAAAATTTAACTTTAACGTAATGAAACTTTTAGTTCAAGTTTCTGGCTTCAACTATTTAATGAATAATTTCATATATTTTTTTTATTTCAGATATGTTACATAAAGTCCCAAATGAGCAGAATTTGTTAATAAAAATTCTTTAAATCACAAAGATAAAAATACAAACTTTTTATCTTTATTTTGGTTGCAAAAGTAGGACTTTGTTAATATTAGGACAAAATCAGTAAAAGTATATAACTCATTCCATATTGAGAATGGAATATATCTCCTGAAACATACGTCCTCATTTATATAAAAATTAGGTGTTATACTCGTAGGCAAGGGGCTACAACTAACATATGTTGAATTACATGGAAAGCAAACATTGTTAGATTATCTTACTTTTTAAAATTTCTTCCATTAAAGAATATAATTTACTTTACTTTGCTCGAAAAGTGGCGTGCATATATTTGTTTTGGGAAACTACAGAGCGTGTTAACCAATTCGAACACTACGCAAACTATTGAATCTTCTATTAATGTTAAAGAAACACCAGTTAATATTAAATAACATTTAACAAAACACAAAATATTTGTCATTTTTTAGGTATTACATTAACTATTTTCCTACTTTTTTCTGTAGGTTCTATCTGAAAAAACAGAACAAAGATTATTTTTTGTAAATAATATTCGAGCTGGCTTGTGAGTGAAAGTTATAATTAAAGAATAAAATATGGTACAACTCACAAAAAAAAAAAATTGTATATTTGTGAGTTGTACCATATTTTTACTCTTTAATTATTATTTTTTGTGCTTACAATGTCTTTAAAAAATAATTATAATTGTCACTTAAATCCTATTTTAAATTTTTTTGAACAGCGTTCTGGATCTTCTCAAACAAAATAAGTTTTGATTTTTGTTTTTTTATCTTGATAAGTGATATTCATTTATTATTGTGATTTTATTAAATTATATTAATCATCTATAATAAACATCTATATTAAACATCCATAATAAACATGTTATATAATTATTTTGACTAAGTTTTCATTTATATATTTCACTCAGATAATAAAAATTTACGTAAAGTCCGCCGTTCTAACCAATGCCAGAACTCTTTCAGACTTGTAGATTATCTCTTAGAAAATGTAAGCATAAAGTGTCTATGGCTGCGATGCGTTTCTAAAGAAATAGTGTTGTAGTAAATATATTTCTTTAAAAAATTATAGATGTTGGACTCCTATCAGGAACTAATGTTCTGAATATATATTGGTTTTAAATGTAACCCATAACGTTCACAAAATGAGCCTGAACTACACCAATTTGTCATCACCATTTACAAATTGTCAGTACGTTTAAAAGGTTAAATAAATAACATTCTATTTTACCTGAAAAACTCTTGAAGGTAGTGAATTGGTAATTCTGTGCACAACGAAACGCGCCGTAAGGGGTAGCTCTTTGTCTTTCAACCAGAAGTCGTTTTTGCGTTGATATATTAAACCTAAGGCAGTAAAGAAAAGAAGAAAGCTCCTTAATAAGCTATATCCCGTTTCGTAAAGGTTTGCCAAAATAAATCTTTCTGTGTTTCAAACTGTGAGACATTCTGAATACACTTCCCTCGGCACAATAATAAGACTTAAAATACAAGGACGAGAATATAAATTTATTACGGTTCTGCTTGATGATTTTATTATAACTTTTAAAAATACCTGAAAAGTATTGTCAGTTTATTTTAGTGTTAATAAAAACATTTATTTTTTAAAGAAAGCTATAACCTTGCTTTTAATGTATACAACATTTCCTAAAGTCCTGGGTAAGCGTTTAATGTGAATAAAACTTTTCGTCTGTTCAATGTATTAATTCAGAACTTTTAGGTTGTAAACTAGTGGACTTTTTTTACTTATGCAATTATCCTTCTGGGGTTGTAGAGAGATTAGTAACAACCGAAATCCCCTAAGAATGATAAGAATTTGTTGTATATTTCGAGTATTTTAAAGCTGAGAATAAACTATTAACGTAATAATAATTGCATGTAGTTAACTAAAGAAAGAAGCCAACAGTTTAAAAAATTAAATAATTTCTGATCCGGTTGAAAATGATTGTAATTTATAAATAATAATTACTTACTTACATGTACGTATTATTACTTGACACCCTAGCCACTTATGGGTATGGGTTATCTAAAAGTAACGAGCAGACAGTTTCTCCCCCTACTTCCCTAACTCATTCGGTCAACAACTTTATTTCACACCCATCAAGACTCACTACATTACAATAATTATTTATAGCCACTACATTGCAGTTTTTGGTCTAGTATAACTGACAACAACTAATAACTCCAATAATGTTTTAATCAAACTCCGGAATCTGGATTTACATTGCAATCAAGTTATAATCGATTCCTGGTTGTCGGTTGGACTAATACGCTATAATTACGTTTTAGAATTATTGCTTTTTCATTAACTACCTCATGGTTTTAAAATGTAACGTACTTTATACCAAGAAAAAACAAATAATATAAGAGTCAATAACACTTTATTTCAAGACGTTTCAACAGCTATATTGCTGTTCTCTGCATTCGATTACTTGAAAATGTGATATATGTATGTGTATGTATGTATGTATATGTATGGATGATATATATATATATATATATATATATATATATATATATATATATATATACACACACATATATATATATATATATATATATATATATATATATATATATATATATATATACGAGTATATACATATATCCGAAAAAATGTAAGGATAATGTGTCTTTCGGAGCATGAGCGCGCGTTTTCGTTCTCAAATAATATACATTTCATTAAATATATTTCGAAAAACATTATGCATTTTAGATTTTTATCAGTATACTAGTCATTGTGAAAATATGAGTTTAAATTTAACCCATAACGCTCACACAATTAGCCTGAGCTAGAGCTACATGTCATAAGCATGTACAACTTGTCAGTGCATAAAAAAAGGTTAAATAAATAACATTGCAATCTCCTTGAAAATCACTGTTAAAGGTAAGGAATCGGTAATTTTGTTCGAGGGAGAAATGTGCTCACAACAAAAGCGCCGCAAGGGGTAGCACTTTTAGCCAGAAGTCATTTCTGCGAGGGTATAATAAACCTAAGACTCTGAAGTAAAGAAGAAAGCTCTTTAATAAATTATATTCTGTGTCGTAAAGGTCTGCCAAAATAGCTCTTACTGTGTTTTAAACTGTGACACCTTTAGAATAAACTTCCCTCGTCAGAATAATAGGATTACGAAACAACGACAGAAATTTAAATTTATTACGTTTCTGATTAATGTTTTTATTGGTAGTTATAATAATGCCTTAAGGTCTTGTCAATTTAGTTTTAATGTTTAATAAAACCTTTATTTCTTAAAGAAAGCTAAAACCTCCTTGTTTTTAATGCGAACATGATATCCTACAATCTTGCATAAACGATTAATATAAACAAGAATTTAGCTGTGGTAAATATAACAGTTACTAATCTACAAGTTGTGAGTTTTTGTTTGTACTTACACGTTAAACTCTCTGTGGCTGTATAAGGAATAGTAAAAAAAATCTCCTACAAATGATAAGAACATATGGAATAAGCAAATATTCTTTGAGCTTAGCTTGTGAGGTTTTGTTAAAAACATACACAAAACTCACAAATTATTCATTTATTTACTCATACGCGTTTCAATGACCAAGTCATCATCATCAGTGAGTGTTACTACTACAAACTCTAACTTACAACAGTTGCAACTTAGAGTTTGTAGTAGTAACACTCACCGATGATGATGACTTGGTCATTGAAACCAGTATGAGTAAATAAATAATTAATTTGTGAGTTTTGTGAATGTTTTTATTTGTTTTTAACATATGGAATATTTCGAATATTTTATATCTTAGATTAGACCACTAGCATTATTTTATTTTTCTGTGATTATGAACATTTAAAAATATTTGTATCCATAGATTTTAATTATAACTGAAAGAATGTATTAGGGAGTGATGCCATAACAACTGACACGTGAGGGTTTTTGAAAGTAGCCGGCCAACAGTTTCTCACATACATCGTCCACACAGTTCCTGAACAACTTCATTTCATCCATCCTTATTGCCAATATATTCCAATAATTATTGATAGCATCGGCATTTAAGATTACTGACTAGTATAACTGACAACAACTAATAAATCCGAAGTAAAGTTTTAATCAAACTCCGGAGTTTGCATTTACATAACAATCAAGTTATAATCGATTCCCGGTTGCTGGTTGGAGCAACACGCTATAATTAAACGTTTTTCAATTATTGCTTTTTCACTATGTAGGACTACCTCAGTATTTTAAAATGTAAGCTAATTTATACCACGAAAAAAAGAATAATTTGAGTAAATATCACTTTATTTCAAGACGTTTAAATAGTTAGATTACTGTGCTCTTCTTGCTATCACTTGAAAATTTGTATCTACGTTTTGCTATGCGAAAAGTTGGAAGACATGTTGAACGTATTAACCTGAAGAATACATGGTAAAATAGAGAACCTGATCGACTTATGTTACTTGTGAATGTGTACTCATGTGATTGAGACACAAAATATTTTTGGTGCATAAAAGAAAAAACAATTTTTGTTAGTAACATTTTTTGTTAAAGTATACTAAAGAACACTGGTTGAATCATAAATTATTTGAAACAAAATTTTAAATTAAAATTAGCAAAGATATTATTATGAAACAAATAAATTTATATTAACGTTTCAAATAAAATTATAATGGAATGAAAAAGATGGACAGGCAAGAAGCTACATCACAAAAAGTCTTACTAAGTGAATATTATTTAAATGTTTTTGAAATTTATTATTAAAAACTAACACGTAATAAAAGATTTCAATGAATAATAGAACAGCTTAGAAGACAACATTATAATATAAATTCTTTAATTATATTCTACTAAAAATTTTAGGCCTCTAGGAAACAATTGGTGAAGTAAATGTTACAGAGAAACGTTCAAGGTTCTTTAAAACCAACCATGCCGATTTACTTAGATTCATAAATAATTAAACTTCTTCCAAGATAGTTATGTTTTCTCAACGCCCAGGTTTACAGAAAGTTTAGGGTATTTACAGAACACTTATACTATGAGTGGGGGTGAAGAGTTATGTATTTGAAAACTATTTTGGAAATGTTGCATGTATATATTTCTAGAAATTCAAATTTGAAATTTTCTGGAGTTCAATTTTCGTCAAAGGTTCAGAAATATTCTAGGAGGATTACTAACGTAAAAGTTTTGTAAATTTACACATTTGATTTAAAAATTATTTTAGTCTACGTCTCACAAATAAATAAAATTTGCCATAAAAAATACCAAACCAAACACATATTGTGATACAGGATGTTCTTTATATTTGTTGATGATTTCAAACAAAATATTTTCTTCGCATTAGCGAAGGGTTCATGAGTTTAGATTAAAAATATTTATTGCACTGGAAAACGGGTGAGGCGTTAGAATCTGTAGACAAAAAATTATTAAAAATATTCCTCATCGTACATATCCTTATAAATCTACAACAAAATACCATTTTTGGATTTAAATTATTATACAGATTTCGTTTTACTTTAAACAAATAATTAATATTATTTTTTTTGTGGGTTTTATACAGGATTTTGATTTTATTTAAACATCTAAATTTTCTTCCGGATATTGTATACATTTAAACTAACCTGATTTACATAGTAAAACTGTAAAATACGTTTCTATGTCTGCATCATATAAAATATCACTTTTTGCGCATGATTTACAATAAGAAAATCGGTTTAGTATGAAATATTCTGTAACATAACATGTTTTACACGTTAAAGGAAAATTTTAACACTGAAAAAGCCATGTTTATAAAATTACTGAGTTTGATGTACTCAGTGACACTGTGATTGAGTATCGCTCTCGGAAAAAGAATATATCGGTGCCATCAGTGTACCAGCTATACCAGTCATACACGTCTCTCCGATCTACTGTTTGGTAGATAGCCGTTATAAATTTTTACAATTTGTCTACATGTGTAATGGTTATTGGTCCCTTATAAATTTTAATATATACGAATATAGTTGACAGTGTTTATAAGAACGTCTAATATAAATATATGTTTATTACCTTTGCCAGGTAGTAAATTCTAGAAATTTTAATTTAGTAATTTTTACTAGATATTTTGAAATATATTTATTTGTGTATTTAAACAATTATAAAATATTGTTACAGAACATTAAGAAAGTTATAAAGAGCAAATACACTGGTATTGGTTTGTCCTAACAAAATGTTTCAATAATATCCAGATTCAATGAACAGACCAAATTCAAGCAAAGCTATTTAGTTTTCTTGTATTTTCTCACATGTCATGCTTAATATTTCCTAAAACAAGAAACTAATATATCACTACATAAAATAAACTAGTACAAATACAAATAGCTCAACTTTGTTTATCCCTTCTTTAATTAAGTATGATTATTAAAATGACTTATCCTATGAAGTTGTCTTTTATAGGCTTAACTTTTGCAATAAATAAACGAATAATTAACTAATTCTGCTCTCTCTCTCTCTCTCTCTCTCTCTCTCTCTCTCTCTATATATATATATATATATATATATATATATATATATATATATATATATATATTTTTTTTTTTTTTTTTTTTTTTTTTTTCAGTTGATTTTTTAAAAATAAAATATGCATCTATTGTATTAATTTCAAAAATTAAAAATTTGATTCCAATTGTTAAGGTTGGAAATCCTCGTTTGCTAAACCGTATGCAAGTTTCCATTAGGAATTAATTAGGTTTTCCGTGATGGACTAAAACCTGTCCATAATATCACTCGACTAATCTGTCTTCTTTATACAGCCGTCAACACCTGCCTTCTGGAATGAACTTTTACATATTTCTTCGGGGCAACGGATATTTTGTTTAATAGATTCAGTTTTATGTGATGCTATAATGGTATCCCTTCATGAATACATAACTAAAAAGGCTTGAATTTTTTTTAATAAAAAAATACCTGAACCTATTATTCCTTTATACTAATGTTTAGTTCTTTTTTATTTAGGCACATGTTCATCAATATCTTCCCCATTTATTACGATGTTTAGAGGTTATTGTTTTCAATTTTCAAACTATGTATATTTTATTACAGTTTATTTGAAGAAGCCAAAATGTCTTTAAATGTTATCAATAACCATCATAGCATACAAACTATTGCAGTCTTGATCTCAAAAACCTGAATAATTTGTAGGGGACATATTTGTTCTAAGTAACGGTAAAATATATAGGCATGAAGTTCTTAATTAAGTGTTACAAATATTTACGAATATTTAAGTAAAGATTTATCAGAACTATTCGTAACCGTTGTTAAAACTAAACAAGATGATCAGTTACATAGACGAATATTATACTGAATCAAAGTTCTCTGCGTGGCGGTGAGAACCCTATTAGAAGTTTGGAGGAAGTGTTCTAAGTCATGAATATAGATGGTACCCGGGGGATTGTATGGTGAAATGAGTGTTGTCACACTAACACTGAGCTCTAGCTTTAACTGTACGTTAAAACGACACCGACTCTTCCAGTTTTTCCGATTGGCTTTAATTATTTATAATATCTATTGCATCAGGGGGTTGACAAAACTGTAGTAATATCTTGACCGTCCAACTCGGTTTAGTTATATCAGAGAGTAGATCTAAATTCAGATCTAAATGAATAAATGTGTACTTATTGACTGATTAGGAGGTTTACGGTGACAAATCTTATAAACTTATTTAGTCTTTAATGATGTGTATTTATTTTCACCTCACTCTAAATAAGTAAACATTTCTATTTTTCATGTGGAAAGCAACAACCGTGAGCATAAAATTAAAAAAATGGATTTGACAAACCCCATTACATGATTTGGTCACGAGTACTAAGTTACTAATTCATTGTGATGCTGGTATAACAGTAGATGCCTTAGAACAGACTGTATTTAGCTGTGGAAAATAGAACAATATGCGGAAAATATAGTTGGTGCCAATAGGAAACTCCGTCTTTGGAAATGGTTTTATTTGTGTTAGCACAGTTCAACCACAACCATTTAAGTTCATACCTTTAATTTATGAAGAATTTTGATAAAAATATATATGATGAAAATTTAGGACGCTTACTTTTGGTATTTTTACTAACGTCTTTAAATACATTGTTCTCTTTAACTTTAGATTGTTATTGGGTGGTTAAAATGTAATGTAACGGGTATTTTAAAAAATTAATTTAATTACAGTCAATGAAATTGTCAGAGTTTAGAAATAGGACATTGAATTGAAAAGTTTAAATAAAAACTGGAAAAGATATAAAGGTAAGTAGACTACAAAATACAGCGCTAACACCGCTTGACATGTTGACAAAAAAACAGAGTTATAAACATCCTCGAAGGAAGAGGTGGTGTTATCACCACTTTCAAGAGTGACAGCTTCTTCTTCACCCTAAATATATTGTCACAATTTTTCACCCAAGATTTTATACCATGTATCACGAGATTATACAGTTATATTTAAATAGGTGTGTGTGTGTGTGTGTGTGTGTGTGTGTGTGTGTGTGTGTGTGTGTGTGTGTGTGTGTGTATGCGTGCATGTCTCTCTCTCTCTTATTCTGTGTGTGTGTGTGTGTGTGTGTGTGTATGCGTGAATCTCTCTCTCTCTCTCTCTGTTAGTGTGTGTGTGTGTGTGTGTGTGTGTATGTGTGTGTGTGTGTGTGTGTGTGTGTGTGAGTGTGTGTGTATGCGTGAATCTCTCTCTGTCTGTGTGTGTGTATGCGTGAATCTCTCTCTCTGTCTGTGTGTGTGTGTGTGTGTGTGCGTGAATCTCTCTCTCTCTCTCTCTCTCTGTGTGTGTGTGTGTGTGTGTGTGTGTATGCGTGCATGTGTGTCTGTGTGTATGTATGTGAATGTGTGTGTGTGTGTGTGTGTGTGCTCTGTTAAAAACATTTTAAAAACCTATTTCCAGTTAATGGCATATGCCCTAGAATGAAGTATGTTATTGTAAACCATGCAGCTTACCCTATATTTGCCCATTAGTAATTCTAGTGTAAATAGTAAATTTGACTTTAAAAATAACTTTTAAAACAACTGATTTTTTAAAAAACCAATTTTAATTGACTTTAAATTTGTTTAGAACTTTGTTCTTGCTTTTTATGTCAAACCTAAATCTTTTATTAACAAGAATTTATAATCTACCAGTTACGATTAAGAATGACTGATAACAAGTTTTGATACAGCTACCAAATTGGATTCTAGAACTTTTGGATATCACATTACATCCAATGCAAATTAGTTATACATTTAAAATGTTTTTCTCTCTATCTACACTAAGCTTGTAAACCTCCAAAACATGTCTACTTTCTCAAAGAGGGGATCCTTGTTCAATTCTGCTTAATGTGTCGCCATCATGACTCCTTGAAAGACCCAGGGTGACTACAGATTAAAATAGAGTATTACCGGTTATTTAACAGTTCTATCCTTTACGTGGTATTTTTTTGTTCACTTGATAACAGAAATACTGAAGAATATTCCTAAAACTGTAGAACCTAAAAAATAAAAAAATGATTTCGTAATTTCATGACGATACAATAGGTATAATTTATCAGTTAAAAAGAATTAAGCCTATGTTTAATAGATACCATTATTTTTATCTTTAGATCATCCTACGTTTTAACAAAGATGCAAACTTTAAACAAAGAAAATCCAAATCGGCAAAGTGGCATTATCTTACCAATGAGGTAATACTTGAAGCATAAACATTAGTAACGGAGACTGACAATGGGGATTTAGAATTTGATAACGTTGTAGAAATCTGAGAAATAGATTAAAAAAGAAACTGGTAATATTAGGCCTACACTTGCAATATTTGTTTGTAATTATTACGTTTTTTCAATGCGGTCATTAAGTAGTTTGTTATTGTTTTTTAAAAAAAGTTGACCTTTATTCTTACGCATTGTTTACTCTTTTTAAGTAAAAACTATTATTTGATTATGTAAATGATTTGACGTCTTAATTGATTAAATATTTAACTAAAATCTTAATAAAACTTGAAAACAAATGGAACAATTACGCGTTCTAAAGCACACAAGCTTTCTTCCTTAGAAATGTTCTAAATTTATATGCGTAAAGTTGTAAGTTACGTAAAATATCTGTTGTTTTTTCACTCAGTGTTCCTCACATGGGAATTTGTGAACACAGGTATGAAAGTAAGATGAGATTAGTTTCAAGGACCATTATTTAATCAAAGCCTTTTATATATTGTAAATATCTCTTGTAACAATATTTATGTAATGTTTTAGGGATATTATAAACATATTAGGAATATTCATAGAATTATACTGTGTTTTGAGTTATTATAAAACATGATGAGCCATGAAGTTTGGTGTAGTGGTCACAGTATGACTGGTTCAAATTTTGTTATATTCATACAATTTCTTAGAAAAAACTCAACCATTAGAAGTTGAAATCATTTATTACAATTACGGTTTTAATGATTTCACGGGAATCGTATGGAAATCGTATGCTTAATAGAGGGTTGGAAATAATTTATTATGGGATAGAATTGGTTATATCCGAGCATGATCCAACTAGAAATTCTTATGAATGAACATGAATTTCTGTTGGCACATTTTAGTAAAACGGGAGAATGTGTAACGCGCATAATATATTGTGTTATCAGTTACAGGTAAACAAGTAAATATTCTTGCATTATATTTCAAGAATTTATTGGGTTTTACATTTATTGGATTTGAAATCTTATTAGTTTTTTCTTTATCTAACCGTAAGATCGTCTCTCTTCCCTAAACGAAATAAATTAACCTTTGGGAAAATAAGATGGGTGGCTTGCCTTCTCTATTTGATTGAAAAACGAATATTGTGACAGCGGTTATGTAAGATGGAGGAATTTAATTTCAATATCCATTTACCAATTGCGATTGTGAAGCAGGAAGACACAAGCTCGGCTTCCGCTATGTTATTGCTCTGAGTTATTACTTTGTTCAAACAGCTTTAATGTTTGCGAAAAGAAGTGTTTTTGTTACTGAGCACAATGTTTTATGAGATAAAATTCCAACTGTGACTAAGTTGTAAGTATAAAACCAGATACGTCTAGATATGTTCATTTGGTTTTTATAGTATTATAAATAGTTAGGGCAATGATAAACTAACAAGAAAAAGCCAGTAGTGAAATTAGGGTTGATTTATAAGTACAATAAAACTATCATCTAAGTAAGTTAACATGCATTTAAAATAAAATAATAATACCGGTAAATAAAAAATGGAAAAATATCAAACATAAGACTTTATTTTAACTATTTAATATTAATGTATAAGTTATAAATTTTTGCTTTTTAATGTTTTTCATTCAATGACTATCAAACTACATGTGTTATTTAAGGAAAATGTAAAGCGTAGACTGTGTCTAACTGATTAGGTTTTTTATTTTCACAAAAAGAGCTCATGTTAAAAACTACATTTTGACAAAACCTAAACTTACAATTTGACAAACAACTTAGGCGAACATAACTGATCGTTTCCGACCAGGACGCAGGATGTTACGCGGGATATTACTTTACAATTTACTCAAGCAATATTGGCATCTTTATTGGAACGGAAGAGTGCGCTACGTCATATCCTTCAATATTAAAACCTTATTCCCCTTGCGTCGTATGGATCCATACTTCGCGCCATGTATTGCTTTGGGTTAAAATCAAAATATGTGCTAGGAAAATTAGTTCACTTTGGTTGATAATACTGACCGTTGACGAAAAATACATAGAAAAATGTTTCTGCTTTATTTCATCCCAGTGTGGCCAACTTAAGAATAAATGAAATTGGTCTAAGGTTTTATGTAACGTGATTTTCTGTCTACAAACACGTGTTCACTATGAATTATGAGTTTGTGTAATTAGTAAAAAAATGTGTTTAAAAAAACAAACTAAATTTACATTTACTTTGGGTATATGATTTCGATTTCTCAGACTAAGTTATTTGGAAAAACAACACATTTTGTAGATCAACGCATAATTTGGCGTCTAAAGAGTTCTTGGACATTTATAAAACGCAATGGCCTCGACATTTTGATGAATATGTAGGTAAAACTATACATATTATTATATGATTCAACGCCTCAGAAGACGTTCGACTATATTGTACGTGCACATTAAAAATGTCGTTTTTGCAAAAGTATTATATTAAATGAGAAATAAAAACATTATTGTCGGAAAAATCAATGTAGAAATAAATAAAAGAGAGATAATGTATATTTTCCAAGGTTTCAACAATCTCGAGAAATGTTAATTTAAAACAAGTAAATATTTTTAATTTGGTATTTTGATTTATATTCAGAAACACCCTTTCCCCGTACTGTATCACTTAGATCATAGACATTTAAAGGGTTGTGGTTTATTGTTCGTGGAATACTTCTGTAATAAGTATCTTATACGTTTAAAAATGCTTACAAGGACCCTGATGATTCTGTGAATATGAGGTTTCACACAAGGGCATTATAATTCTGTCACCACTATTTAACCTTAAATTGAAAGTATCTGGTATTAAGTAAACAAATAGATGTTCGGTGTCGATTTATCCTGAAATTAGGACCATATTGAAAATAAATAACGCTTGGGTGCATAGAGTTATATTAGTAGTCAGGATAAAATGGTGGGCAAAATTTTAGATCTCTGAAACTTTGGTTGTAAAAATATCCAAAACTTTCTGATTATCAAACGATAATTAGTCCTTTATTTGGTATAATAGAATAGTTTCATTTAATTGTTAGTAATAACACGATATTATAACTTTTCCCTTTAAATATTGTATAATTATGCCATTTAGACGATTATCAACTCTTATAAGAGCAAAACTTATAAAAATAACAAAAGTTTTATGATAAATATGTTCTAGATATTAGAATTCTCTGGATAATTTCTACTCCTACGATTATTTTCAACCACCAATGTGCCTAACAAAGACGTACTGCGCAGGTTAGATATGCCGGTAAAGATGGTAGTTCGGAATCTAAATCTGAACTATCTAGGTGATCTTCATGTGCAGTGAAAGTAGTATCACCTCATGTAAATTTGACATTGTTAAGGGAATCTGTAAGCCACTTAATCAGAAAGATGGATGGGATTTTCATCTACTCCACTATTCCGATTTGCCTCCAATGAAATTTGATCAGTTTTGCTAGTATCCGACACTTTATGAAAAAAAGAGGGAACAGCAAGAAGACATTTTACCCTAGGAACCCCTTTCGTAAATGTATTCGTAAAGCTTTAAAGCACTCAAACGATTTCGTTTTCTAGTTTTATTTGTCCCACATAAATTTTGTACAACGTAACAAACATATTATAAGGAAAACTCTATTAAAACTATTGATTAATATGAATTACGTAAATATGTTTTTTTATATTTATTTTGCAGGTTTCTAGAATAAAAGCCACAGTTAAAATAGTGGTTTCGATAGTTAAATTAATGAAAAAAAACAAAGAATGAAACTTAATGACTATCGGTTAGTAATATACTTATGTTTGTATTAAACATATTTTTACCAGTCGGAGCCGGCTTACAAAAACTCAACCAGTTACTTTGTCTTTCTCTAACTCCCTATTTTAAACTTGCACGTAAGAAATTCCTTAACACTTATTACTTGTAATTAATTTTATTTGTTTTAAGTGATATCTGCAAAACAAATTACAAATAATAGATTAGATAAATATTTGTTTTATACGATAATACTGCACATTTCATCCTTGTTACATATTTTGGTCTCTTTTAAAATATACACATTCAGACACGCTCTATATATACGCTCTAATATACACAGTTCTATTTAGCGGTTTTTATAAACTTCTGATTCTAGGTAACATTTCATATTGTACTTCTATGTCAGTCATATATATATATATATATATATATATATATATATATATATATATATATATATATGAATGAATGTGTGTGTGTGTGTGTGTGTGTGTGTCTGTCTGTGTGTGTGTGTATGAATGTGTGCACGTGCGTGTGCGTGTCTCCCTGTGTGTTGTGGTGTGTGTGTGTGTGTGTGTTTTATCTTATTTAAACTATTGTTTATATTTATCTGCACTCTAAATAATATAATTTCTCGTTTATCCTTTTGGGTTGTAACTCTCTTATGATATTTACTCTGTAAGGTGGCAACAAACCGTTTCAATATTTATGAATTATTTATATAAACCTTTTCGGTTTTCATTTATATCTTTTTATTTGCAATAATAAAACGAGTTCAAGAAACTGAATTGGTTTAAGTCACACCTGCTTTTAAGATAACGCAGGATTTCAGGTTACTGTGAAGCTAAATGTAGTAATTACCATCGACGTAATTAAATTCAACCTATGGCGTATCAGATTAGAGCAGCAGAGCGTTTAGTTAACTGTTAGCTCCAGTGTCGACATAACTGATACGTAGGGCGATAGTGACTGATATATCACGCACCTAATGTTCTTTTCCTTTCTAGGGTACTTGGTCACTGTGAAATAACGAATACATATCGTTTCCGAATGTTAGGAAATATTTTTATGTTCATTTTTGTATTTAATACTGTTTTGTAAGACTTCCAAATTATTAGCAGTACTTTATCAATCGTTTTTACCTCCTGATTATAATCACAGTGTATATTAAAAATAAAAATTTATCGTTTTCAAACAAGTAATTTTTCATGGCAATAACTTTTTAAATTACATTAATAATCTTCATTCTACTTTCCAAGGGTTGAACTAATAATTAAGGAAAATAAATATTATGAATATCATATAATTTTTATTGCTACACCGTTTAGAGTAACATTTTTATAATCAAAAGAACACTTTTGTCGATTTTTTAATGAACGTGTAATTAATAACTTTAAAGAATTACTTGAATTGTCGAGAAAAGATTACATTAGCAATTAAAAATGTAGGTAGTTTTACGAAAGTTATAAGCTGGAGAACAGTTTCTAGAGAATAATGAATGGTACAAGGTTAAAAGAAACTTGATGAATGTGAATGGGTGACATTACTAGACAGATCGAAGTGTGTGTGACAGAAATGTTTATATATCACGCTTTTATCCTCCGATATGACGCACCATTATTAGATACCACATTCAAAATACGTTACAAAAATACACTCAGTTAAAGTTAGTACATATTTAGATCTTGGTAGCAATAAACAATCTACTGAACATGTGCAAAACGATTCTGCTGAGCACAATATACTAACATCATTCTCAGACAATATTTAACTAGAGCTGTAATCACTAATAATTAGCGAAATATGACGTAGTTTTTTTTCTTTATCGGATAAGTGAGACGATCTTTCAAATTTGAATGGTGTGCTTTGGACATTTTAAATAAATGTATTGCTCTATAAAAATCCCAAGTTTCGAAATGTAATTGATAAAACATTATTGCAAAGTATATCGGATGTTATATGTACTTTATAAAGCGTAAAAAATTACTTTTGTATTAAAATATACACACAGTATTGCTTAGATTGATTAATTAGACTCTTAATATTTATTTATATTATAAAACTACTTATTATATTAAATATATAGGCCTAGTATTATATTACTATTTTTACTATATTACTATCCTGTTAAATAAACTAATTATATTAAATATACAAATAAGTATATTACTTGTATTTAATTATTTTAAACGTTTTTGGATCTAGTGTCTGTTTTGTGTTACCACACACATAGAATATGTAACATCATAAATATATATTTACATAAAAATATAAGATATATAATAGAAAGTTAGTCAATATATAAAATAATAATAATAAGTGGAAACATTATGAAACGAGCGACAAAGGTAGCATAGTAAAAGCCAACAAAGAGGGCTTAGCCATTGTATATTTCGCTTGGGGTAGTAAACCAGTCGTGGGAACGTGTTGACAAAAGAAGCGTCCAGAGTATTACTAAGTTTTAAGTATTTCGGGAAAACAAAGGAAAGCATGGGAAAGTAACACCGGTTACATTGTTGGAATCGTACAATTTTTAAACATGCGTGAGATACACCGAAATAATAGAAACCGTTGGCGGAACGTTATGAATTCCAAATTTAAAAAGGTTATACTTTTTAATAAACAAAAAGTGGTAAATCTGTTTAGAAACGTTAGGGAATTGTAAAAGAAATTTATTAGTTATTTATGTATAGACATTCTAAAAGTACGACGAGTAATGAATTAGGCCGATGTTTATAAAGGAAGGGAAAATAAAGTTTGAGTTAAATATTGTGTAAAAGTGAAGCGAAGAGGTAAACGCCAAGTACCAGTCAATTCCAGGAGCGAAAAAACTAAATACGAATTTGATTGTTTTAGATTCAGCTAACAGAACTTTTTAAATTTTAGTATATTCAAAACAAATTCAAATTCGTTGTCTATATAAGTTTTAATCAAGTGTTTGTATCACCTCTTTATACTTGTAGAAGATCCCATATAACGACATGAGATGAAGAGCAATCTAACACTCTATTTATTAAACTTTTTACTGTTCTGTGAACCTAAAACCTTAAGAGTCCACCATTATAGCAATTTTAGTATTATTAAAAAAAATCAATTTTTCACACTACATAATATATAATGTATAATTTGTAATAATTAGATGTCAGATGAATAAATGTCGAGATATTAAATTTATATGATTTTTTTAATTATTTACAACCCTCATGATGTGTCTGTTAGAAAGCTAAGGTAAATAAAATATAATATAAATGTAAAACAATAAATAACTTACATATTATATATATATATATATATATATATATATATATATATATATATTTATTTATTTATAGTTGAACTCTCTGTTGTTCTCTATTTTAAACTGTTGTTCGGTTTAGCTTGTCAATGCCAGATGAGATATTAGCGAAACATCGAAACTGCGATTTCATGCACTACAAAATTAACGGATGAGAACTGCCGTTTCTCTATTTCAACATATATATATATATATATATATATATATATATATATATATATATATATATATATATATATATATATATGGTCTGAGTTGATAATGGGACCTAACTAAGTAAACTGCAATCCTCATTAAACCAAATGTAATATTGCTATAGGCAAGTAAATACCAACAAAAGAAAAATAAATCTTAGAGTGAGTAAATACTAACTAGAAAACAATCAAATCAAGAACATTGGTATACCAAAAATTGAACAAGAAAATGTATAACAAAGTAATACATAATAAATAAAATGCAAATAGAACACCAGAGTACGAAGAAGAGAATCTTAACTGTCCAATATAAACGTAAATTTTGGTTCCAACACACTTGTCTGTACTCAACAATTACATACATAAATAGTTCTACATTTGAATATGTATATATGAATGAATGTATATATATATATATATATATATATATATATATATATTTATTTATTTATTTATATTGGATATTAATTTGTATGTTTGTAGTAGTATGTTTCATAATAGCACCAAATATTGGTTTGAGGTCAACTGTTTTGGGAGATACGTAATTTTGTCGATTCTAAATTAACATGGAGATCTATCTATTGACTTAAGTGCAATAAATATATGTTTATAATCTTTCTTAGCATTAGCATCTGACATATATCTGTCATATATTTACATTAACATGTTAATAATGGTACAATATATATATATATATATATATATATATATATATATATATATATATATATATATATATTATAACATAATTTCCTAAAGACGCTACACAACAGGGTTTTACTATTAAATATTTAAATGAATAATTAATTCTTTATTATTAGTTTTCTAATAATCGTACCCCACGTTGGTGTGCCAAATGTAAAGTATTTATATCCAACACAACAACGGGTTTTTTTTTACTAATAAATATTTATTTGAATGATGATATTTAAGTTCTATTTTAAACAAAACAAAAAACTACTCAGGAACAATTCATAATTCTTTATTATCACAATTTCATCTCAACATTTAAACAATAAACACAAAACAAAAATTTATAACTTAACAAGTTTTAACAAACTCGGTTTAACTCTTATTTCTTTTGATTTTATAGTTACACAATTTTAATACCCTTGGCTAATTTTACGATCTCTTACAATCTCGGGGTTTATAGCATGGGCTATATTTTTACTTCTTTTGTTAATTAAATAAATTTTGAAAAACAATATTAAATTTTGTTATTAGTTTTAATAAATATTTTCCTGATGAAAAAACTTTAATTTGGAATAAGCAAAAAAAAGGCGAAACTATTTGAACTGGATTATGATCTTATTTCTATTAATCACAAGATATTCTAATGTACAATTTTAAACTTCCCTATTATCCTAAGAGTCCACTAAAGTTTATTTTTTTTATATAGCGCTAGGTACTTAACTTATCAAATAACGTCGAATGGCTGCTTGCTCACACGTAGAATTCCGTTCTCTTTAATTTGACATTTTACACACTTAAATTCGTTTTAGTTCCTTCAAATTATATTTACACTTTATTAACTCTTTCAATTCACTTATCCCTGTTTAATCTTGTCACGTTTCTTCACAAAACGGTATAATTTTGACGATTTCCTTTCCAATGTAAAATTTTGACTGCTAAGAAAGGTCTGCTTCCTCGGCGTCACCACGCCAGACTCTAACTACGCGTCCTTAGATTTTAAACAATTGTATGTTTATTTAATATGGCGGCTCCTCCTTCTTCTAAAACACATGTTGCTATATTTTAGTTCAATTTCTTCTCACTATAGTCGACTGCACACTTGACCTACTTCTTGCTTTCACCTCTGTGTTTACAGCTGATGCAATAACGCGATTGTTTACAATGGCGTTTTAATTTGGTTAAACTTTAGTTGAAACTTACTGTTTCAATTTTCCTTCCTTAACAACCCTTCCAGTGTTTATTTAATTATTATTATTAGTGTGTGAAGTGTCTTTGTGTTTTACTTTTGAAAATATTTCGAAATGTGTGTGTTTTGACTGGATTCAAAGAACATAACCTTTCATTGTTTACAATCGTTTTTCACTTTTCCTTCAAGTAATTACTTATGCCCTATGTTACTAATATTTACAATTTTGTTTGAATATAATTATTATTAGATTATCTTGTTTTAAATTTTATTTTATACAACAAATTTCCTTATGTATTTACAGTTCAAATATCTTATCTATATGTTACAACCGTTTTATAACCTTTCTAGGCTTTTACCTAAATGTAGTTTCTATTTAATCTAATCAATCTTTTAATGAATTTCTTTTTTAAATTTTGTGTGAGTTATTTCTAATATATTCTTCCAATTCTTAAATAATATTATATAGCCCATTCTATAAATGTTACAATATATATATATAATATATATATATATATATATATATATATATATATATATATATATATATATTGGATATTAAATTGTATGTTTGTAGTAGTATGTTTCATAATAGCACCTAACATTTGTTTGAGGTTACCTGTTTTGGGAGATACGTAATTTTGTCGATTCTAAATTAACATGGACATCTATCTATAGACCTAAGTGCAATGAATATATGTTTATAATCTTTCTTAGCATTATCATCTGACATATATCTGTCATATATTTACATTAACATGTTTATAATTGTACAATATATATATTTATATATATATATATATATATATATATATATATATATATATGTATATGTATATATATATATATATATATATATATATATATATATATATATATATATATATATGTATATTATATATATATATATATATATATATATATATGTATATTATATATATATATATATATATATATATATATATATATATATATAAATAGTATAAGTCATTAAATAGTGAAACATGATGATGAAAAATAATCAAAATGTAACGCTATTTAGATAGAATATAAAATGCCATGTAAGTATGTAATCAAAAATTACGAAACTGATGTTGACTCCTGAAATAAATTCATCCAGTGAATGACTCGTTTATTGTAAAACATGATACTTCGGATACCTGGGGATTATATTTCTACGTAATCATTATTTGAAAAATAGTTCACAATGCCACTTTAAACAAATTTCTAAAGTTTTTTTTTAATGGATTTATTTACAATAATTCCTTATAAAGTAAAGATAAATATTACTGGATTGGCGTTCTATTTATTGTTTATTTATTATTACTTGTTTTTTTTTAAATTGTCTGCAAAAATAAAACTTTCAAAATATTTTGGAAGAAGAAAGAATATATTTGTGTTTAGCCAGTCAGTCTAGTAGAGATGTAAGAGATAAAAATGTACCTATTAGAAGGCTGATGCGGGATTTAAAATTTCTTTTACGGTTTAAAAGTATAGAGTATATGCATGTCTCATGCATGAATATATACGCTAGAGTATATGTATGCAAGATATATAGCAGTACAACTGCTAGTAGGGGGAGATTCAATGTTCTATTGCCTCGTCCGTCTTACATAGACATTCTGTTAGTAACGCTACTCTGCGGGAGGTAATCAGGATTAACTGCATATGTACCAAACTAATAAGCTTTTAAGGTTTCGCAGGGATGTAGGGGAGATTCAATCTTCTATTGCCTCGTCCGTCTTGCATGGACATTCTGTTAGTAACCCTAACATGCGTGAGGTAGTCAGGATTAACTGTCTATGTACCAAACTAATAAGCTTTTAAGGTTTAGCAGGGATGTAGGGGAGATTCAATGTACTATTGCCTCGTCCGTCTTGCATGGACATTCTGTTAGTAACCCTACTCTGCGTGAGGTAATCAGGATTAACTGCTCATTTACCAAACCAATAAGCTTTTAAGGTTTAGCAGGGATGTAGGGGAGATTCAATGTACTATTGCCTCGTCCGTCTTGCATGGACATTCTGTTAGTAACCCTACTCTGCGTGAGGTAATCAGGATTAACTGCCCATTTACCAAACTAATAAGCTTTTAAGGTTTAGCAGGGTGTAGGGGAGATTCAATGTTCTATTGCCCCGTCCGTCTTGCATGGACATTCTGTTAGTAACGCTACTCTGCGTGAGGTAATCAGGATTAACTGCACATGTATCAAACTAATAAGCTTTTCCACGGCAATAGGAAGACAGTGAAAGGAATGTACTTTACGCTTCCCCGCGTGAAGACCGGGATTAAAAACTTGGCATTTGATCATGTTCGAACTCTGGAGGCTATGGTATTCTACCTCTAATAGGTAAATAGGGGTAGGAATAGGTACAAATAATTTGTCGGTGAAGCTATTATGAAGACTTGTGTTTCTTCTTCTGCTGCCTACTAGAAGCTTTAATGGGCATGCAAATGAAAATAATATTCTCCTTGGGGATAGCTGTAGCCTTAGGAATGTGCACCTGCGTTACCTGTAATAGAACTATGAAGCCAATTTGTTAGTGCCTGATTTTAAAGCTCAAAACGCTTTTTACAGATTACATGGGATCTATAAATTACCTGGCCAAGGAAAATATTTCAAATTATTAGTTATAAAATTATATCCAAAAGAATATTATATGAAAATATTCCAAAACATATGCAAAAAACGAAAAAAAGACATTGATTTGTTTTTCTAATAGCCTCTCTTGGATGAGCACTTGAGATCGATCTTCGTTCTCCCTCGTTCGTAGTAACGAAGGAGTATTATTGAGTAGCAATAATAAACATTGAGTAGTATTAATAACCCTTGAAGAGTATTATTAACCATTGAGTAGTATTTTTAACCATTAAGTAGTATTAATAAACATTTAGTAGTATTATTAACCCATGAGTAGTATTATTAACCATTGAGTAGTATTTTTAACCATTAAGTAGTATTAATAAACATTGAGTAGTATTATTAACCCTTGAGTAGTATTATTAACCATTGAGTAGTATTTTTAACCATTAAGTACTATTAATAAACATTGAGTAGTATTATTAACCCTAAGTAGTATTATTAACCGTTGAGTAGTATTATTACTGATAGAGTAGTATTTTTAACCATTGAGTAGTTCACAAATTTCGTTAATAGAAAAATCTTCTGAATCAACCTATATATTACTGTTTACCTTAAACACTTGTAGTTCAAACATAATAAAATTTAATAGTTGGATATTATAATGTATTTTTTTAAACACAATAATTGGTATCTGCTTTTCTTCACTCTAGTCTCATACCCTAAAAACACACCTCCATGGCAGTAAGCTTCTAGCAGCCACTTTAGCCTCACTACATCCGATTAGTATCAGTACTGCTAAAGAGGAAACAGCGTTTATTTCACATATAACAATGCATTCAATTGTTTCCATGAATATTAAAATTTATTTAAAATTTATAAACACATTTTTTGTGTGGTTTATCTGACGAGTAGGGGAGGAATATGATTTGCAAAAGCGGTCATCCCAGACTGAAAGTATGTTTGTTGCATATACGAAGTTTAAGCTTATGTACACTTCTATCAGTTTATTTATCGAAGTTAGTACAAATAAGAAGCTTTGCTAGCAAATCCCGTACAGTAGGAAGATAGTCTATCTAACTGATGTATTATTGATTATGATTTCATTACTTCCAATAAATTATAATAATAATATATCAGCGTATAATAGATAGAACAGTTTCCTCTCAAAATTTAGAAATAAATAACGATATGTCTAGAAAAGTTAAATTATTTTTGTTTAAAAATTATACTTCCTATAGAAATTTCGGTTTTTAAAGTTATATTTAAAAAAGTAATAATATTAATATAATTAAAAATAGCATCTTAACTATATCCGGTAGCACCATTTGAAATTTAATATATCCTTGTATGATTAGCTTATAGATTTTTGTTTTTTTCTAGTAATTTTGAAAGTATTGTTACTTCCAAAGATCATTTGTAAAATGCTTTGGTTACCCTTAGTTGTACAGACCATTGTAATAAAAAAACACCCTTAATGCACATTTGCACTATAAACATTAAGGTAATGTTTCATTTAATTTTATAAAACCCATTTCCCTAATCACTTAGATCTATAATTAGGTCAAACTTTAATAATAATTTTAATAAAACTCCAATATATGAACAAACTAAAGTTTCCTTGCACTGAGTTATATTGCTAATTAAGAAGTTTCTTTGTTACGCAAACTTTCATGATTGCATAATTTTGCTTCTAGTTTCATTGTGGTATAGTCTGGTTTTCGTGTGCTATAAAAGCAAAATCTTGGGCGTTCAGTCTGTTTAATATCCCCGGGTAAAATTACAAACCGGTTGTTATTAATTATTTTCTAAGCTTTTGCGCCTGTTGTTTGAAGAGAACCTCTGTATAGGTTTCCGTCTAACTCAAATTATATGTTTATAGTCTCCACCTACTGTAATTCAAGGGTGTAAAACATAAATACATAAAGATATAAAACATAAAGATATACATTTACTTAACAAAAATTATTAATCTGCACATGTAACATTTTGTGAGTTTATAGTAAATTTATTTTCTTGGGTTTCAAAAATGAAAATCGTACATCAGTATTGACCTTTATCGAAAGAAATCCTTAAGCGTGACAATGTATTAGGAGAAATATTTAACTAGGACTGGTTCTGCCATGCTCGCCGATGCTGCAGTCAGATGATCCTTATTACATGCTGGGTCCTGTGATGCCATCTGCTAGTCCGTACGACTTAACTTCATTAGAAAGCCAAATAACTCCTATTTTTATGCCATTTGGGCATCTCACATTTCTCAGATAAGGTCTAGATATTACTTCTACTAATTTTTAAACTTTTCACTACATTTTTATAGTGACGATTTAACTTCATTTCAATAATAATGACGAAAATGTATTGTTATAATTGTTTTTTTTTAATATTAAATTTATGAATTTAATTTTAGCTTACTACAAATTTCCTCCATGAATTCACATAATAATCTTACAAAGCCATTTCTGATGAATAAATCATATTAGTGTTTATAGAAGAACAATACCAAATAACAATACATATTATACATATTGTTACAGCTTCAACATATCTATGTATGGGCGAAAAATTCAAAACTATGATCGGAATTAGGAATTGGGTTAATTACAACGAAAACATACTAAATGGTGCATGATACTATATTTATAAACAAAAATTTGAAAGAAAAAAATGTTACATTCGTTTGGCAAAAGTATCTGTACACCATTTGCCGTTATCTTCTTGAGTAACAAATTTAGAGATCTGCATATTTCAGGGATATCAGATAAAATAAAGATGACAGCCAAAAACATGAAGAGACATTTCATCTATATACCAACACAGAGATTTTATCAACTACTCAAGACGATGAAAAACTGTAAACTATTACAAGAAACATATACATAGAGTGATTTACGTTTGTGAAGACAAAACCTAAAGTCTAATGGGCAAAGCAGGTTTATATGTGCTTGTAGGAATATAATACTTGTATATGTGCTGTAGCATGGAAAGATAATAGTTGGTCCTATAGGATCAAGTTTATAATAGCTAAGTGTTAAAAAAAATACAACAAAATTATTAAATACTTTATAAATAGATCTAAGCGAATAAAATAGTAGAATAACAGTGCTTATGTTGGAAATGTTAGTTTTACATATTGATAGCAATATTTTAGGTGTAAGACAAATTGTTATTGTTCCAAGATATATTTTAATTGTGTTTTTAAAATTCCTCCTAATACATTGTAATATTAAAGTATAAACCAATACATATTTTTCGAAAAAATTGCATTAGAAATAAACTTCAAAATAATTTTATTGAAATTGTATATATATTACAATAAATTTATGAATTTAATATTCGCTTACTACAATTGTCGTCCATGAATTTATATACAAATCTTACAAAGCCGATTTCGAGGAATAAATTCTATTATTATTTATAGAAGAACATTACCAACATACATATTAGCATTACATATTATACATATGGCACCGGCTCCCACATATCTATGTATCATACCTATTAACATTCCCTCCAACTTCTGTTCAGTGGTTTAGTAATGCATAAGGTGCATACATACATACATACGTACATACATACAAACATTTATTTTAATAAATATAGATTGTGTGCCTATTTGTCATTGGTGACTTTTGTCACTCAAGCGTGTAATTATTTCTGACATTTCAATTAGTTTAATTACGCAAGACCTGGGAGGCAAGAGAATTTACATTTTATCGTTTATGTATGCTACAGTGCGAAAATAATCACAAGTTTTATACGTCATACCTCGACAAATTTACTAATTAAGATATATTTAAAAACAATGACTGACATTCTTTTGATGGCGTCGTTATGGTTTTATAGCAATGAAAACCTAGACAAAGCTTCTGCTTTTAGCTCTTGTAACATAACTTAAAACTTCAATTCCGTTGATGTGTTTTGGTTTATAAATTTTCTAAATAAATCATCTATATCCATATTAACAGAATAGTATTTGACTTGTTATTTGATTTAACTACTTAACAACGAAAAGAATCTTAGGTAAGTAAAACACACTGTTGTCAATGGCAACGACCTCGTCTTCGGTGAAAACATCGTTACTCTAAGAATGTGTTCGAAAATTAAAAAAATGTACTTTCAGAGTAGGGCGGCATTATTATACAAAACAAGACTGATCAAATAAACGTATTTACTTTGGGTTTCTTTTAGTCTTGTTATTTACTTTGTATGATTCTAATATTTGTCCAAGTAAGAAGGCGTGTATTCCCAAAACAAGAAAACAAATATTCCGTGTTATATGATTTAATGGGAATCTCACCTTTAAACATAGGGAAATCTGAGATCTGACAGGTAGCTTTTAGAGGGGATGTTGTAGAGAGTGAAGGGGTAGTAACATTTATCAATGCCACAGGTTTCAGATACCAATTTGGATAAGACTTCATCTTCTTTTGAGGAGATACAATTTCAAAGAGAGTAACTGTTATATACTATATTATCAGTATTTCTATGATTTCTTTATTTGTTGTAGGTAAACTTTTCAGTTGTAGGAATGTGTTGCAAGGAATCCTCTAGTTCGTTGACACAAACTGCGCTAGTTTCATGCGTAGTTCATGAAAGTACGAGAAATAATATTATACCCTTACAGTAAAATTTAGATTCTTTTTTTTCTTTATATATTTTTTAAAATTTGTTACTTACCATTTATAGTAATAAATAATGAACACTTTCTTTTATTTCAATTAATCTTTGTTTTAATACTCTAGTTACAAAAAATTTTAAATACACTTTTTCTATTAACTTAATTTAATTAAGTAGCACAAGACTTTTTCTCCCAGGTTATTCGGTGGGTATTAATTATTATAAATTTATTGAACACATTTGGTTACAAAATAAAATTGGTTCATGCAATTAACTCTTTAATAAATTTTAGAAAATAAATTCCTAGGTCTGGAGTTATTAGTTTTAAAAAGAATATTAAAATGTTTTTTAATGAACTTAATTAACATATCTTGCTTATAAGAATGGTTCTACAATATTAACTTAAATACTAATTACAAGTTTTCCTTAATCTAGTACTTAGCTGAGACTTATTGTTCTTGTTCAAATTTATAGCCTTTAAATTTATTTTATAATCAAATTTCTGGTACCACCATTCTTTTTGTATACTATCACTAATATTAGCTTCTATTAACTTTTATTTAGGCTAGCTTTCCTAATATTCAAATTCTGCCTCTAATAAAATCTTTGGACGAACTAGGTTTTGCTTCCAGTACCAAGGCTCTCCTTTTTCTTTTTATCTAGAGAAAAAGAATAAAACATTTCTTTCTAAATTACTCATTGATGAAACATCTGTTAAATAACACACTGGTTGTTTGATTATTCATCTTCTTTCATGAACAGTTAAGTTTTGATACTATATGCAATAATTCTATAACTTGTAAATTTCTTTCTTCAAACTTTAAGTGGCTACATTTGAAAAACATCAGCTGTTTCCCCAGAATCCTATGTATAATAGCCGCCATCTTAGTTTTACAGTTTATTACGTTTTAACATACAATATTTGTTTTGCTTGTCTACTCTTCTTCATAATTCTCCTTGAAATAGTTGCATTAAATTTAATCTTGTGTTGTTTTATTTATAATGGAGTACTGTTTCTTCTTTAACTGTGTGTTTTTTTTTATTGTAGAGCTATTTACGTAAATCGAAAGTGCCGTGGTTTTAATATTGTATCATAACCTTTTTTAGGTTATGGCTCAAGTGTTTACCATTTCTGTTTATCCATTTCTAATTCACTTATAATATATTCCGAATTATTGTTTGTTATTTATTGTTTTAGTAGTTTATATAAAAAAACGTTACAATATATATATATATATATATATATATATATATATATATATATATATATATATATATATATATATAACATCTATTTATTCATTTAAAATATCACCTGTTTATTCACGGTTAAATTGTACGCTTTGTGTGTTAAACATTATTTCTAAACAAAGAATATAATTATAAACTGTTTTCAATCACTATTTATGAAATTTTACACTAATCTGAACAACGGGTGTCAAAACAATGATTTCCCGAAGGAACAAAACATCTCTGTTAAAATATTCTTATCACGATTCCCTAAAATACACAACGGGACCAACGGCTTTTAGTGTAACACTTACGTTTGTTGTTTCTTTATTGATTCAAAATCTATAAAACTACACATTAGGGCTTATACATTTTTAATATTAAATATAGCCAGTATTAGTCAAGAAGTGTTCAAAATTTTAGTAATCAATAAATCTATATATATATATATATATATATATATATATATATATATATATATATATATATATATATATATATATATATATATTGATTGAATGAATTTCCTTGACAGTTGATTGGTGTTAATTATAAAATGATTTACAGTTAGCTATTCTCGTTATATTTATACGTGGATTAGATATCTATTAGCCATCGCTGGAAGAGTCTTGTCCTAGTGGTGCGGCAGTGGGCAATTAAAACAACCGCTGCACTTTGCTTACTGAAACCACACGATCTAACACTCGCTAGTCTTGGCTTACAACAGTTAGGCTCTAAGACAATATTCTAGGAAGAAATTCTAAGAGTTTAGGTTAGACTTATTCAATTACCGATCATTTATTTTGTTTCTATAAATATTATATATATATATATATATATATATATATATATATATATATATATATTGAATATGGTGATATATTTTCTTGTAATATAGTTAATAAAATAAAATATTTCAAAAACAAGAATACTTTTAATGAATATATTTATTCAAAGCTTTTCGCCGATAAAATAGTACCAGCATCTTCAGGAAAATAATTATATATTAAAATATTTTTACCAAATTAAATCATATGTGCTACATAATAATAATATATGTTCATTACGAATAAAATGAAAAATGTTTTTAAGTTTACCGTAAAAATATATTATACATTGTTATAAATCCCCTACTACAAATAGAAATAGATTGTCTCATAATTTTTTAATAATGGTTTAAACCAATGATTTCCTTTCAGTCGAAGACCACAATTTTTTTTTATAGCCTATAAATACATGGAAAATATAAAATATTTTCTATATAACTTGTTCTATATAAACAAGAGAATATATAGATTAAAAATGTGCAATAATATTCACAATCCATAATATACTGGAATACACACAAATATTAGTAAAACATTTGAAAAACATGCAGTTTTGATTTAGATATTTCAGTTATTTTAAAAATGTATTATGATACAAATATTTTTAACATTGTATACTTGTTATGAAATATTGTGAAAGTAAGGTCAAACTATTTATTTATTTTAGCAAAATTAAAAAATTATTAAATATTATCTTCAACCTAAAATAGCGCCCTAATAGGGATATAAATTAATAATGAGTTGAAACATTAATGTATACATAACTGTTATTGGTGGTTTCGTTTATTGTTTACAAATAAATAAGTTTTACATATTTTAGAATAAAACCAATTTGCAAGATAATTTTATAAAATATTTTAGTTTTAAAATATAGTGGAAATTAAAGTAATTAGATGTTGAACATTTGATTATTTTAAATTTCATTTCAAACAATTTATAAAATTTAAAAACTTGGTAAGTTAAAACAATATTAAATATTTTAAATTTTAATTTGAACAAAACTCTCTACAGTTGCCAGATGTTGATAGCATCAGTTGGATTCTTATAGGGATCACTCATCCTCTTCCCAATGTCAGTCTTGAAAACTTTGAAAACTCATTTGTAGTAAATCGATTGTTTTGAAAGACCAACAAATGTATTTTTCGGTACTAGGTACGTCATAAATATTCGCTATCTAACGTCCACTCTTCGGCGTGGCCTCTTGTTTAAGTTGCATACTGTGACAAACGTCTCGAAAAGAAATGTATTTTAATGGAATTAAATTAGAAAGATGTTCCATGATCGAATGCTTTCACTTCAGTGATGATCTCGAGTATTTTGTATTTATTTTGTAAGTTGTCCTACATAATTACTGTAAGTTGTAACACATTCAATACGGGTGAATATTATAAATATTTCAGCACACACTGAATTTGTTTCTTGAAAATTAAATGATTCATGGCAATTACAATTTACCTAATTAACTTATCTTAACTCAAAAGATTTTCTCAGGCTGTTTTTTCAAGCCTGATTTAACATTTTAGTCAAACGGTATTGAAAATCAAGGTTTTAGTGTAATTTTTCTGTCGTGTAATTTGACTTTTGGGTCATGAAATATTAGGAATAACCGTTTACTCTTTGTTTATAAATAAATTTGTGTGAACATATTATTCAGTATTCACCAAAGTCTAGTTTGAAGTTTGAACAATATTCATTCTAAAAATAAATACAAAACCCTTGACATACTTGTGTCTCTTTACACAAACTAAGCTAATTATAAAGGTATATTATTTTACTTACTGAGGTCAAATAATGTCGTTAAAGAGTAGTGATAAAGTTTATGAATACCAGGAAAATATAATATTAGTCAATGCTAAATATTTTCTTCAGGAATCTATGTAACTATTACTTCTATTTAATAATATATTATTATAAACGATACAGGAGTATTTATTTTCTATGGTGGGTATTTCAAGTTTTGTCAGAAGTAAAACGTGATAATTTAAAGTTTAAAAGAAAAATCTGGGATTAACATTGTCATATTTACAACGTATAAAATAGACAATATTTTATAGGCTTTAAGATGTAATCTTGACCTGAGTATTGGGATATATATATATATATATATATATATATATATATATATATAGCTTTAAGTGATAATTATTTCAACATCTACCTAATTATACCAACTGGCAAACATGAAAACAAGTGAATATTAAAACACTCACTGTCTATATTATTCTACTCTTATCTTATACTTCATTAGAAAATTAATACTAACACTTTGTACTTGTTCGTCGGTTGATAATACAGGCATCATTAGAAAAGTGTCAATTAATTAGAAGTTTTAAACAAATACTATAATCAAGTAATATAATTTCATTGCTTACAATTTATATATGAAAGTGTCAAATAAGCATATATAAATTGTAAATGTGTCAACATTATCATCTCATTAAATGTTCTAATAGTTGGATAGGTTTGCCAGTTTTTGTACCCGAAAACAAAAGAAAGTAATTGAATCTTCACTTCTGCGGAAATTTTGCCGTATTGGTTTAGGAAGTTTGGAGTTTGCTGCCTTCAGGGATGGGAGGGGTTGTACAACATTCAATTAACCGAGGCAAGTGTGTAAGGGGTGGAGCAAAACAGACAACAAAAATATAGTAAATCAAAGAGTATTTTGGAAAAGTAGCGCCCTTTAATACCTTCAAGTGAAGTAAAATTCCCACCTTCACACAACTCTGTGTGCCACGTGCAGTATACATAATTCCTGCCAGGTCTTGCACAGTAATCATGGATGTGTCCCAAATAGCCGTTCGGTCACAATGACTGTGGTGAATATTTCTTTTTGTTTTATGGGCATAAGTAAAAACCTCTTTAAACCTCTACTGTTATGTACAAATTATTCATAGTAACAATTGAAAACGAAATATATTATGAAATAAAGACATATTGTACTTAATAATGCATAAATATATATTTAGTGATAGATAATAACTAAAAAACAAAAAGAATAAACTTTTTGAAACTAGAATATATGTAGAGGTAAATGAATGTTAAAACTTTATTATATAACCTTTTAAAATTGACATGTATATTAATTGGATCATTCAAGGGAGAACCGGACCTGAAACTAAGAAGAAATACAACCACAACTAAATAAATTAGAAAGATATAACAATTATTGCTGTTGTCGACGTATTCCTTAGAACTCATTTCAGTCAGAACCTTCTATCCATTAATAAGACTCACGGTACAATGGATGTACTATGAACTTGTTCCTTCCCAATAGATAGTCACTGACTTAGGTGACTTGTATTACTAGTTATTTCTGATTGTGTTTGGGGCATTGGATGTATGCAATATTTTTATTGTAACTAAAAATAGATATGTCATACGTTCTAACGGGTTTTCATGGAGTTTCAAAATATGCATATATTATATGAAAATATGATAATAATTCTAGGTAAAGTTATTTAACATATTTAAAATTTTCAAAAATACTATGTAATTTTATAGAGTAGAGATTACTCTACAATCCGTGATACAATCCCCCCCCCTTTTGTGTATGATACCTTATTATGATACCTTATTATAAACATTTTGGTGGTTAAAAAGTGAAAACCGGTAAAAAGGAAGGGACCTGTTTCACCGTTAAATGCTAATTTGAAAAGCTGGTTTTATTTGAGAAGCAATGATTAAATATCTCATAAAACTAATTCAAAGTACCTGAGACCGGTCGATAAGCTCTGCGTAATCATTTCAACGGTAGGAATGGAAAATGAGATTAAGTTTTATTGTTTCAGAGGAGATAAACTATATTTCAGCAACATTCAAGTTAACTTTTATAATTTTATCGCTGTTTGAGCAATTTGAACGAATGTTATGTACATATATCTTAACTAAAGATGTATTTACAATGTATACATTATCAAAATAAAAACACTGTTTAGAGTTAGTAATAACGTAAATTCTAAATCGTTAAAAACTATTTAAATAGTTGGGAAATACATTATAATTTTTTTTTCGTTTAACGTGAAAAGAGAAACTAGCGGATATGAATAAATATACTGTTCACATTTAAAACAATACAATATAAAAATATTATACTTAAAATGTTTCACAAAAGCAGCTAAAAAATTGTTAATCTTTCTATCCCTAGAACCAATTCAATCTTCATTTCAATGGTGAAATGAACAGCTATTTTTTAGTTTTAGGAAGAGTAAAAATAATGCAAGAAGCTCTGAGAAAAGCTCTCGCATCTTTCAAACTCTAGAATGAGGTGATCAAGTTTGCAAAAATCACAATTGAACGTGTTCACTCACAATTAAGAAACCAGTCCGTTTCATCTACATTATTTAGTTTCTTACGTAGTATCGAAAAGGGTATAAATAAATAAACATAGTTATCCAACAAAATAATATGTAAAATTATAAATTAATTTATAGGAATTAAACACTTTTAGCTCGCAAAAACACAATGTCTATATATAAAGTAGAGGGAACTCTGCAATGGGTAATACAATACCTACTCTTGTGTGTGAAATATAATTAAGAGAGTCAGTGTTATTTGTGAAGCAATGATTAAATTTCTCGGCAAAGTAAGTAAGAACCTGAGATTTGTCTATAAACTCTGCGTGAGTTTGAATGGAAAATGAGATTAAACTATATTGTTCCAAAGAAAATGAATAATGTTTTAGAAAAAATAATTTGTATGTTTTATAATTTCGATGCTGTTTAAAGACATTCTAACAACAGCGTTGTACTTATATTCTAACTAAAGATGTATTTACTATTAATACATTTTTATTACAATAAACTTAAATTTGTTTAATGCTATGAATAATGTAAATTCTAAACCGTAAATATTTTTTGAAATTAATGCAAATTCTGAGTTACCATAAAAATATAAAACATTTTACCCGTTTAAGTTCTAGTACTTAGACGGTTCTAAATAATACTTTGATTACAAAGTTATTTCAAATTGTATACAATGATATAAAAAGATATGCTATACAGTTGCTTAGATACAAAATGTTGTCGGATACGGTTACATTGTTCTATATTTTAGTCACAATATTTCTAAAAAATCTCTTTTTATAGCGTAACCTCAAATATTTTATAACTCCCTGATCCCGTGGCTGTTGTATTGAAATCACGTCTTGTAAAAAGAGAACCACTTTCACATGTTTTAGTTTAGAATTAATGTCGTAGAGATGTGCAGGGCAGTTGCTTATGAAAAGTGCATTTTTTCTCTTGGGAAATCTGTCCAGTTTTAGCACCCATCCAATAAAAGTTTCGCTCTTCTTTTTATTTAATTAATGCGTACTCAAATTCTAAAGGCTTAATGGCTCGGAAACATCGAGTGGATTCGCTTTCGCTAATCACAAGCAAGTTGCTTATTTCTGTTCCTATCATGTTAGCTGGCACAAATACGGCGATTCTGTTTGCTTGGATCTCCCCCAAAACAGGGTCGGTTTTACAAGTCCGTGTTTAATTAGGTAAACATTTCAAAGTCAGACCTTTTTTTATCAGCATTGGTATATCCTTTTGTGCACAATCATTTCAAATTTTTTACACACATTTTCCTTCTAAAATTTACAAATAACCGTATTACCACTTACACTTTCTCCTTAAATGACATTTTGAACGATGGTATGCTGTTTTTTGTAAATTTACCTATCCAACCGTTGATGCAGCAAATTCCAAACCTTTTCTTTATTTATTGTCCCCGACAGTGGAAGGTTATTTTCGTGTATCACTGTAATACATTTTATCACCACGTTATTGATATTGTCATAAACTCACAGTTTAAATCTCTCTCTTTGTACACAAGCACAACTTTGTTTTAATATCTGATCCCAAATTGTAGTATAGTCAATAGCGAATCAGAGGTATATCAATGTTTTTTTAAACATCGATCTTATTCGCACATTTATCAACCTATTTTATAACGTTCACTTTGTCTGCGACACATTTTTGACGTTTTTGCAAAGCACGACAAACTCACGGCATGAATGAAAAGGAGTAACTGAACTAGCTGGATTAAAGCGACAAAGAAAGGAAAATGGTGGAAAGAAGAAAGAATTCGTAGCTATAAATGATGAATTCTTCAAATCTTATTTTAGTAATTTATGGTAGACCGTAAGTAGACTGAGGGCAGAATGTGTACGACATTACAGTACTGTATTCTATTCGGTGTCAAGTGTACATACTGTCTGACAACCTTTTAGTTTTACTACTTCTACTGCTGGCAAAAACAATTTCTCAAGTATATTCTATAAGACGCACATAATTAGACTGTACAAACCGATTAAAGCCCACGTTATGTTACTAAGTTTAGTCATATTTTAGGCAGAATGGTTGTTTTCTAGAACCATATACTTATTCTGGATGACGCTAGTAATTGGACAGTACAAACCAACCACATTCCCCGTTTTGAGACTAAAGTTAGTCACATTTCAGCAGGACGGTTGTGTTTTTAAAAATACTCAAATATTTTCTCCAAGACGCATTTGATTTTGAATGAATTTTATGTTGACTAAAATTTCGTATTTCAAAACTATTTTATTCCTTGTATGACTTCTGTACACTCAAACTTTTAATTCAATGAAAACTCCGCAATTTTCCATGAATAGTGGAAAATGTGTTTAGCGGAATGAGTTTATCAATTTTATAAAGGGCGGGCGTTAGTGAAAAATCAAACCTTACCTAATGTCAAACAGCTTCAGGAAATATAGCTCCTCCTGACAACCGTTTCCGGCCAATACGCAGGATGTTCCACAATATATTACTTTGCAATTTGTTCTACCTTGATTGATATCTATATTGGAACGGAAGAGTGCGCTACGTCATATACTTCAAGATTAAAACCGTATTCCCTTTTCTCTGTAGCTATGTACACTTCGTGTCCAACACTAAGTTTATTAATTAATATACATTAATGTAGTTTAAGTGTAATTATATTATATTACAAAATATTTACTTTGGTTTTAGCAACAATGACAATATCAAACCATGTTGTAAAATCAACACCCAATTATTTATCTTTTTCCATTGTTGACAAATTACAGGAATTCTAAAAAATTATTTTTTTCCGCTAATCTTATTGTGATTAAAGTGGAACAATGGTTTGCCGATTTTATAAAGCCAGTTGAAGATGCAACTTTTATAAAGAAATTCATGTAACAAAAATTTAATTTGTGTTTAAAATAATATATCCTCCCTGAACACTAAGCACCCGCATGCTTCATCAAGCAAGATTCACTAATCTCACTTATTGTCTGAAGCTTGCGTATTCAAAGCTATATACACCATGTTGTCTACTTCCATTTATAGCTATTTATATTCACAAAAAACAACTCGAAATTTCTAAATATAGAACATATGAAACGTCTAAAGGAAATATAATAAGGAAATAAGAACGAAACACTTTTTTGCAACATACAAATATATATAGTATTCATAACAAATAATTGAATGAACAAATACAAATTCGATACAAATTTTATATTATAATCTGAGTCTATAATGCCATGATAACAAGATAAACTTGGCACTATTATAATAAATGTGGCAACAATGTTGCCGATGTTAATCTAACGTATGTTGTATAACTTGCATAGATACATTACTCATTACTGACGATGTTGTACTATTTGCCAACGAAACGCTTTGAAAAATGAAAACTAATTAATAGTTCTTGTACCTAAATATCTTCAGGTGTTTTGATTACTATACAAGAAAACATACTACTACATACACACATACTACTACATGCCTCACAATTCTGTAACAGGTGGCGCAGACCCACATCCCGAGGGTCGCATTAAAATTAGGTAGGCTACTAATTACATACTAACTACATAGGTAGGATTGCTAACTTTGTTTTGCAATCCTATATCTGTTTCAAATAGATTTCAGAAGAAGAGCATCTCAATCTTACTATAGCCGTACTAACTAGATACCCATCCTTATTACTTAGCATAAGGATATCATAGCCGCCAAGTTTCCTATGCTTTGGTGTCAATGCCATCTATGGCAGGTTTTTTCCTGACAGGGTATCTTTCTCGCCAGGATATTTCTTCGCGTTCTTGTGCTATATTTTCCATTCTTTTTCATTTCGCTATTCCTTGATTCTCCATGGAAAGGTATTATTAGCTAGGTCTCAATAAATTTATAGTAATGACATTCAAGTGTTTGTAGGTTTAGATAGAGGTCACACATACAAATATTATGTTATATCATGAATATAAATGTGTCAACATTATCATCTCATTAAATGTTCTAATAGTTGGATAGGTTTGCCAGTTTTTGTACCCGAAAACAAAAGAAAGTAATTGAATCTTCACTTCTGCGGAAATTTTGCCGTATTGGTTTAGGAAGTTTGGAGTTTGCTGCCTTCAGGGATGGGAGGGGTTGTACAACATTCAATTAACCGAGGCAAGTGTGTAAGGGGTGGAGCAAAACAGACAACAAAAATATAGTAAATCAAAGAGTATTTTGGAAAAGTAGCGCCCTTTAATACCTTCAAGTGAAGTAAAATTCCCACCTTCACACAACTCTGTGTGCCACGTGCAGTATACATAATTCCTGCCAGGTCTTGCACAGTAATCATGGATGTGTCCCAAATAGCCGTTCGGTCACAATGACTGTGGTGAATATTTCTTTTTGTTTTATGGGCATAAGTAAAAACCTCTTTAAACCTCTACTGTTATGTACAAATTATTCATAGTAACAATTGAAAACGAAATATATTATGAAATAAAGACATATTGTACTTAATAATGCATAAATATATATTTAGTGATAGATAATAACTAAAAAACAAAAAGAATAAACTTTTTGAAACTAGAATATATGTAGAGGTAAATGAATGTTAAAACTTTATTATATAACCTTTTAAAATTGACATGTATATTAATTGGATCATTCAAGGGAGAACCGGACCTGAAACTAAGAAGAAATACAACCACAACTAAATAAATTAGAAAGATATAACAATTATTGCTGTTGTCGACGTATTCCTTAGAACTCATTTCAGTCAGAACCTTCTATCCATTAATAAGACTCACGGTACAATGGATGTACTATGAACTTGTTCCTTCCCAATAGATAGTCACTGACTTAGGTGACTTGTATTACTAGTTATTTCTGATTGTGTTTGGGGCATTGGATGTATGCAATATTTTTATTGTAACTAAAAATAGATATGTCATACGTTCTAACGGGTTTTCATGGAGTTTCAAAATATGCATATATTATATGAAAATATGATAATAATTCTAGGTAAAGTTATTTAACATATTTAAAATTTTCAAAAATACTATGTAATTTTATAGAGTAGAGATTACTCTACAATCCGTGATACAATCCCCCCCCCCTTTTGTGTATGATACCTTATTATGATACCTTATTATAAACATTTTGGTGGTTAAAAAGTGAAAACCGGTAAAAAGGAAGGGACCTGTTTCACCGTTAAATGCTAATTTGAAAAGCTGGTTTTATTTGAGAAGCAATGATTAAATATCTCATAAAACTAATTCAAAGTACCTGAGACCGGTCGATAAGCTCTGCGTAATCATTTCAACGGTAGGAATGGAAAATGAGATTAAGTTTTATTGTTTCAGAGGAGATAAACTATATTTCAGCAACATTCAAGTTAACTTTTATAATTTTATCGCTGTTTGAGCAATTTGAACGAATGTTATGTACATATATCTTAACTAAAGATGTATTTACAATGTATACATTATCAAAATAAAAACACTGTTTAGAGTTAGTAATAACGTAAATTCTAAATCGTTAAAAACTATTTAAATAGTTGGGAAATACATTATAATTTTTTTTTCGTTTAACGTGAAAAGAGAAACTAGCGGATATGAATAAATATACTGTTCACATTTAAAACAATACAATATAAAAATATTATACTTAAAATGTTTCACAAAAGCAGCTAAAAAATTGTTAATCTTTCTATCCCTAGAACCAATTCAATCTTCATTTCAATGGTGAAATGAACAGCTATTTTTTAGTTTTAGGAAGAGTAAAAATAATGCAAGAAGCTCTGAGAAAAGCTCTCGCATCTTTCAAACTCTAGAATGAGGTGATCAAGTTTGCAAAAATCACAATTGAACGTGTTCACTCACAATTAAGAAACCAGTCCGTTTCATCTACATTATTTAGTTTCTTACGTAGTATCGAAAAGGGTATAAATAAATAAACATAGTTATCCAACAAAATAATATGTAAAATTATAAATTAATTTATAGGAATTAAACACTTTTAGCTCGCAAAAACACAATGTCTATATATAAAGTAGAGGGAACTCTGCAATGGGTAATACAATACCTACTCTTGTGTGTGAAATATAATTAAGAGAGTCAGTGTTATTTGTGAAGCAATGATTAAATTTCTCGGCAAAGTAAGTAAGAACCTGAGATTTGTCTATAAACTCTGCGTGAGTTTGAATGGAAAATGAGATTAAACTATATTGTTCCAAAGAAAATGAATAATGTTTTAGAAAAAATAATTTGTATGTTTTATAATTTCGATGCTGTTTAAAGACATTCTAACAACAGCGTTGTACTTATATTCTAACTAAAGATGTATTTACTATTAATACATTTTTATTACAATAAACTTAAATTTGTTTAATGCTATGAATAATGTAAATTCTAAACCGTAAATATTTTTTGAAATTAATGCAAATTCTGAGTTACCATAAAAATATAAAACATTTTACCCGTTTAAGTTCTAGTACTTAGACGGTTCTAAATAATACTTTGATTACAAAGTTATTTCAAATTGTATACAATGATATAAAAAGATATGCTATACAGTTGCTTAGATACAAAATGTTGTCGGATACGGTTACATTGTTCTATATTTTAGTCACAATATTTCTAAAAAATCTCTTTTTATAGCGTAACCTCAAATATTTTATAACTCCCTGATCCCGTGGCTGTTGTATTGAAATCACGTCTTGTAAAAAGAGAACCACTTTCACATGTTTTAGTTTAGAATTAATGTCGTAGAGATGTGCAGGGCAGTTGCTTATGAAAAGTGCATTTTTTCTCTTGGGAAATCTGTCCAGTTTTAGCACCCATCCAATAAAAGTTTCGCTCTTCTTTTTATTTAATTAATGCGTACTCAAATTCTAAAGGCTTAATGGCTCGGAAACATCGAGTGGATTCGCTTTCGCTAATCACAAGCAAGTTGCTTATTTCTGTTCCTATCATGTTAGCTGGCACAAATACGGCGATTCTGTTTGCTTGGATCTCCCCCAAAACAGGGTCGGTTTTACAAGTCCGTGTTTAATTAGGTAAACATTTCAAAGTCAGACCTTTTTTTATCAGCATTGGTATATCCTTTTGTGCACAATCATTTCAAATTTTTTACACACATTTTCCTTCTAAAATTTACAAATAACCGTATTACCACTTACACTTTCTCCTTAAATGACATTTTGAACGATGGTATGCTGTTTTTTGTAAATTTACCTATCCAACCGTTGATGCAGCAAATTCCAAACCTTTTCTTTATTTATTGTCCCCGACAGTGGAAGGTTATTTTCGTGTATCACTGTAATACATTTTATCACCACGTTATTGATATTGTCATAAACTCACAGTTTAAATCTCTCTCTTTGTACACAAGCACAACTTTGTTTTAATATCTGATCCCAAATTGTAGTATAGTCAATAGCGAATCAGAGGTATATCAATGTTTTTTTAAACATCGATCTTATTCGCACATTTATCAACCTATTTTATAACGTTCACTTTGTCTGCGACACATTTTTGACGTTTTTGCAAAGCACGACAAACTCACGGCATGAATGAAAAGGAGTAACTGAACTAGCTGGATTAAAGCGACAAAGAAAGGAAAATGGTGGAAAGAAGAAAGAATTCGTAGCTATAAATGATGAATTCTTCAAATCTTATTTTAGTAATTTATGGTAGACCGTAAGTAGACTGAGGGCAGAATGTGTACGACATTACAGTACTGTATTCTATTCGGTGTCAAGTGTACATACTGTCTGACAACCTTTTAGTTTTACTACTTCTACTGCTGGCAAAAACAATTTCTCAAGTATATTCTATAAGACGCACATAATTAGACTGTACAAACCGATTAAAGCCCACGTTATGTTACTAAGTTTAGTCATATTTTAGGCAGAATGGTTGTTTTCTAGAACCATATACTTATTCTGGATGACGCTAGTAATTGGACAGTACAAACCAACCACATTCCCCGTTTTGAGACTAAAGTTAGTCACATTTCAGCAGGACGGTTGTGTTTTTAAAAATACTCAAATATTTTCTCCAAGACGCATTTGATTTTGAATGAATTTTATGTTGACTAAAATTTCGTATTTCAAAACTATTTTATTCCTTGTATGACTTCTGTACACTCAAACTTTTAATTCAATGAAAACTCCGCAATTTTCCATGAATAGTGGAAAATGTGTTTAGCGGAATGAGTTTATCAATTTTATAAAGGGCGGGCGTTAGTGAAAAATCAAACCTTACCTAATGTCAAACAGCTTCAGGAAATATAGCTCCTCCTGACAACCGTTTCCGGCCAATACGCAGGATGTTCCACAATATATTACTTTGCAATTTGTTCTACCTTGATTGATATCTATATTGGAACGGAAGAGTGCGCTACGTCATATACTTCAAGATTAAAACCGTATTCCCTTTTCTCTGTAGCTATGTACACTTCGTGTCCAACACTAAGTTTATTAATTAATATACATTAATGTAGTTTAAGTGTAATTATATTATATTACAAAATATTTACTTTGGTTTTAGCAACAATGACAATATCAAACCATGTTGTAAAATCAACACCCAATTATTTATCTTTTTCCATTGTTGACAAATTACAGGAATTCTAAAAAATTATTTTTTTCCGCTAATCTTATTGTGATTAAAGTGGAACAATGGTTTGCCGATTTTATAAAGCCAGTTGAAGATGCAACTTTTATAAAGAAATTCATGTAACAAAAATTTAATTTGTGTTTAAAATAATATATCCTCCCTGAACACTAAGCACCCGCATGCTTCATCAAGCAAGATTCACTAATCTCACTTATTGTCTGAAGCTTGCGTATTCAAAGCTATATACACCATGTTGTCTACTTCCATTTATAGCTATTTATATTCACAAAAAACAACTCGAAATTTCTAAATATAGAACATATGAAACGTCTAAAGGAAATATAATAAGGAAATAAGAACGAAACACTTTTTTGCAACATACAAATATATATAGTATTCATAACAAATAATTGAATGAACAAATACAAATTCGATACAAATTTTATATTATAATCTGAGTCTATAATGCCATGATAACAAGATAAACTTGGCACTATTATAATAAATGTGGCAACAATGTTGCCGATGTTAATCTAACGTATGTTGTATAACTTGCATAGATACATTACTCATTACTGACGATGTTGTACTATTTGCCAACGAAACGCTTTGAAAAATGAAAACTAATTAATAGTTCTTGTACCTAAATATCTTCAGGTGTTTTGATTACTATACAAGAAAACATACTACTACATACACACATACTACTACATGCCTCACAATTCTGTAACAGGTGGCGCAGACCCACATCCCGAGGGTCGCATTAAAATTAGGTAGGCTACTAATTACATACTAACTACATAGGTAGGATTGCTAACTTTGTTTTGCAATCCTATATCTGTTTCAAATAGATTTCAGAAGAAGAGCATCTCAATCTTACTATAGCCGTACTAACTAGATACCCATCCTTATTACTTAGCATAAGGATATCATAGCCGCCAAGTTTCCTATGCTTTGGTGTCAATGCCATCTATGGCAGGTTTTTTCCTGACAGGGTATCTTTCTCGCCAGGATATTTCTTCGCGTTCTTGTGCTATATTTTCCATTCTTTTTCATTTCGCTATTCCTTGATTCTCCATGGAAAGGTATTATTAGCTAGGTCTCAATAAATTTATAGTAATGACATTCAAGTGTTTGTAGGTTTAGATAGAGGTCACACATACAAATATTATGTTATATCATGAATATAAATGTGTCAACATTATCATCTCATTAAATGTTCTAATAGTTGGATAGGTTTGCCAGTTTTTGTACCCGAAAACAAAAGAAAGTAATTGAATCTTCACTTCTGCGGAAATTTTGCCGTATTGGTTTAGGAAGTTTGGAGTTTGCTGCCTTCAGGGATGGGAGGGGTTGTACAACATTCAATTAACCGAGGCAAGTGTGTAAGGGGTGGAGCAAAACAGACAACAAAAATATAGTAAATCAAAGAGTATTTTGGAAAAGTAGCGCCCTTTAATACCTTCAAGTGAAGTAAAATTCCCACCTTCACACAACTCTGTGTGCCACGTGCAGTATACATAATTCCTGCCAGGTCTTGCACAGTAATCATGGATGTGTCCCAAATAGCCGTTCGGTCACAATGACTGTGGTGAATATTTCTTTTTGTTTTATGGGCATAAGTAAAAACCTCTTTAAACCTCTACTGTTATGTACAAATTATTCATAGTAACAATTGAAAACGAAATATATTATGAAATAAAGACATATTGTACTTAATAATGCATAAATATATATTTAGTGATAGATAATAACTAAAAAACAAAAAGAATAAACTTTTTGAAACTAGAATATATGTAGAGGTAAATGAATGTTAAAACTTTATTATATAACCTTTTAAAATTGACATGTATATTAATTGGATCATTCAAGGGAGAACCGGACCTGAAACTAAGAAGAAATACAACCACAACTAAATAAATTAGAAAGATATAACAATTATTGCTGTTGTCGACGTATTCCTTAGAACTCATTTCAGTCAGAACCTTCTATCCATTAATAAGACTCACGGTACAATGGATGTACTATGAACTTGTTCCTTCCCAATAGATAGTCACTGACTTAGGTGACTTGTATTACTAGTTATTTCTGATTGTGTTTGGGGCATTGGATGTATGCAATATTTTTATTGTAACTAAAAATAGATATGTCATACGTTCTAACGGGTTTTCATGGAGTTTCAAAATATGCATATATTATATGAAAATATGATAATAATTCTAGGTAAAGTTATTTAACATATTTAAAATTTTCAAAAATACTATGTAATTTTATAGAGTAGAGATTACTCTACAATCCGTGATACAATCCCCCCCCCTTTTGTGTATGATACCTTATTATGATACCTTATTATAAACATTTTGGTGGTTAAAAAGTGAAAACCGGTAAAAAGGAAGGGACCTGTTTCACCGTTAAATGCTAATTTGAAAAGCTGGTTTTATTTGAGAAGCAATGATTAAATATCTCATAAAACTAATTCAAAGTACCTGAGACCGGTCGATAAGCTCTGCGTAATCATTTCAACGGTAGGAATGGAAAATGAGATTAAGTTTTATTGTTTCAGAGGAGATAAACTATATTTCAGCAACATTCAAGTTAACTTTTATAATTTTATCGCTGTTTGAGCAATTTGAACGAATGTTATGTACATATATCTTAACTAAAGATGTATTTACAATGTATACATTATCAAAATAAAAACACTGTTTAGAGTTAGTAATAACGTAAATTCTAAATCGTTAAAAACTATTTAAATAGTTGGGAAATACATTATAATTTTTTTTTCGTTTAACGTGAAAAGAGAAACTAGCGGATATGAATAAATATACTGTTCACATTTAAAACAATACAATATAAAAATATTATACTTAAAATGTTTCACAAAAGCAGCTAAAAAATTGTTAATCTTTCTATCCCTAGAACCAATTCAATCTTCATTTCAATGGTGAAATGAACAGCTATTTTTTAGTTTTAGGAAGAGTAAAAATAATGCAAGAAGCTCTGAGAAAAGCTCTCGCATCTTTCAAACTCTAGAATGAGGTGATCAAGTTTGCAAAAATCACAATTGAACGTGTTCACTCACAATTAAGAAACCAGTCCGTTTCATCTACATTATTTAGTTTCTTACGTAGTATCGAAAAGGGTATAAATAAATAAACATAGTTATCCAACAAAATAATATGTAAAATTATAAATTAATTTATAGGAATTAAACACTTTTAGCTCGCAAAAACACAATGTCTATATATAAAGTAGAGGGAACTCTGCAATGGGTAATACAATACCTACTCTTGTGTGTGAAATATAATTAAGAGAGTCAGTGTTATTTGTGAAGCAATGATTAAATTTCTCGGCAAAGTAAGTAAGAACCTGAGATTTGTCTATAAACTCTGCGTGAGTTTGAATGGAAAATGAGATTAAACTATATTGTTCCAAAGAAAATGAATAATGTTTTAGAAAAAATAATTTGTATGTTTTATAATTTCGATGCTGTTTAAAGACATTCTAACAACAGCGTTGTACTTATATTCTAACTAAAGATGTATTTACTATTAATACATTTTTATTACAATAAACTTAAATTTGTTTAATGCTATGAATAATGTAAATTCTAAACCGTAAATATTTTTTGAAATTAATGCAAATTCTGAGTTACCATAAAAATATAAAACATTTTACCCGTTTAAGTTCTAGTACTTAGACGGTTCTAAATAATACTTTGATTACAAAGTTATTTCAAATTGTATACAATGATATAAAAAGATATGCTATACAGTTGCTTAGATACAAAATGTTGTCGGATACGGTTACATTGTTCTATATTTTAGTCACAATATTTCTAAAAAATCTCTTTTTATAGCGTAACCTCAAATATTTTATAACTCCCTGATCCCGTGGCTGTTGTATTGAAATCACGTCTTGTAAAAAGAGAACCACTTTCACATGTTTTAGTTTAGAATTAATGTCGTAGAGATGTGCAGGGCAGTTGCTTATGAAAAGTGCATTTTTTCTCTTGGGAAATCTGTCCAGTTTTAGCACCCATCCAATAAAAGTTTCGCTCTTCTTTTTATTTAATTAATGCGTACTCAAATTCTAAAGGCTTAATGGCTCGGAAACATCGAGTGGATTCGCTTTCGCTAATCACAAGCAAGTTGCTTATTTCTGTTCCTATCATGTTAGCTGGCACAAATACGGCGATTCTGTTTGCTTGGATCTCCCCCAAAACAGGGTCGGTTTTACAAGTCCGTGTTTAATTAGGTAAACATTTCAAAGTCAGACCTTTTTTTATCAGCATTGGTATATCCTTTTGTGCACAATCATTTCAAATTTTTTACACACATTTTCCTTCTAAAATTTACAAATAACCGTATTACCACTTACACTTTCTCCTTAAATGACATTTTGAACGATGGTATGCTGTTTTTTGTAAATTTACCTATCCAACCGTTGATGCAGCAAATTCCAAACCTTTTCTTTATTTATTGTCCCCGACAGTGGAAGGTTATTTTCGTGTATCACTGTAATACATTTTATCACCACGTTATTGATATTGTCATAAACTCACAGTTTAAATCTCTCTCTTTGTACACAAGCACAACTTTGTTTTAATATCTGATCCCAAATTGTAGTATAGTCAATAGCGAATCAGAGGTATATCAATGTTTTTTTAAACATCGATCTTATTCGCACATTTATCAACCTATTTTATAACGTTCACTTTGTCTGCGACACATTTTTGACGTTTTTGCAAAGCACGACAAACTCACGGCATGAATGAAAAGGAGTAACTGAACTAGCTGGATTAAAGTGACAAAGAAAGGAAAATGGTGGAAAGAAGAAAGAATTCGTAGCTATAAATGATGAATTCTTCAAATCTTATTTTAGTAATTTATGGTAGACCGTAAGTAGACTGAGGGCAGAATGTGTACGACATTACAGTACTGTATTCTATTCGGTGTCAAGTGTACATACTGTCTGACAACCTTTTAGTTTTACTACTTCTACTGCTGGCAAAAACAATTTCTCAAGTATATTCTATAAGACGCACATAATTAGACTGTACAAACCGATTAAAGCCCACGTTATGTTACTAAGTTTAGTCATATTTTAGGCAGAATGGTTGTTTTCTAGAACCATATACTTATTCTGGATGACGCTAGTAATTGGACAGTACAAACCAACCACATTCCCCGTTTTGAGACTAAAGTTAGTCACATTTCAGCAGGACGGTTGTGTTTTTAAAAATACTCAAATATTTTCTCCAAGACGCATTTGATTTTGAATGAATTTTATGTTGACTAAAATTTCGTATTTCAAAACTATTTTATTCCTTGTATGACTTCTGTACACTCAAACTTTTAATTCAATGAAAACTCCGCAATTTTCCATGAATAGTGGAAAATGTGTTTAGCGGAATGAGTTTATCAATTTTATAAAGGGCGGGCGTTAGTGAAAAATCAAACCTTACCTAATGTCAAACAGCTTCAGGAAATATAGCTCCTCCTGACAACCGTTTCCGGCCAATACGCAGGATGTTCCACAATATATTACTTTGCAATTTGTTCTACCTTGATTGATATCTATATTGGAACGGAAGAGTGCGCTACGTCATATACTTCAAGATTAAAACCGTATTCCCTTTTCTCTGTAGCTATGTACACTTCGTGTCCAACACTAAGTTTATTAATTAATATACATTAATGTAGTTTAAGTGTAATTATATTATATTACAAAATATTTACTTTGGTTTTAGCAACAATGACAATATCAAACCATGTTGTAAAATCAACACCCAATTATTTATCTTTTTCCATTGTTGACAAATTACAGGAATTCTAAAAAATTATTTTTTTCCGCTAATCTTATTGTGATTAAAGTGGAACAATGGTTTGCCGATTTTATAAAGCCAGTTGAAGATGCAACTTTTATAAAGAAATTCATGTAACAAAAATTTAATTTGTGTTTAAAATAATATATCCTCCCTGAACACTAAGCACCCGCATGCTTCATCAAGCAAGATTCACTAATCTCACTTATTGTCTGAAGCTTGCGTATTCAAAGCTATATACACCATGTTGTCTACTTCCATTTATAGCTATTTATATTCACAAAAAACAACTCGAAATTTCTAAATATAGAACATATGAAACGTCTAAAGGAAATATAATAAGGAAATAAGAACGAAACACTTTTTTGCAACATACAAATATATATAGTATTCATAACAAATAATTGAATGAACAAATACAAATTCGATACAAATTTTATATTATAATCTGAGTCTATAATGCCATGATAACAAGATAAACTTGGCACTATTATAATAAATGTGGCAACAATGTTGCCGATGTTAATCTAACGTATGTTGTATAACTTGCATAGATACATTACTCATTACTGACGATGTTGTACTATTTGCCAACGAAACGCTTTGAAAAATGAAAACTAATTAATAGTTCTTGTACCTAAATATCTTCAGGTGTTTTGATTACTATACAAGAAAACATACTACTACATACACACATACTACTACATGCCTCACAATTCTGTAACAGGTGGCGCAGACCCACATCCCGAGGGTCGCATTAAAATTAGGTAGGCTACTAATTACATACTAACTACATAGGTAGGATTGCTAACTTTGTTTTGCAATCCTATATCTGTTTCAAATAGATTTCAGAAGAAGAGCATCTCAATCTTACTATAGCCGTACTAACTAGATACCCATCCTTATTACTTAGCATAAGGATATCATAGCCGCCAAGTTTCCTATGCTTTGGTGTCAATGCCATCTATGGCAGGTTTTTTCCTGACAGGGTATCTTTCTCGCCAGGATATTTCTTCGCGTTCTTGTGCTATATTTTCCATTCTTTTTCATTTCGCTATTCCTTGATTCTCCATGGAAAGGTATTATTAGCTAGGTCTCAATAAATTTATAGTAATGACATTCAAGTGTTTGTAGGTTTAGATAGAGGTCACACATACAAATATTATGTTATATCTCTATATGAGTATGGTTTGATATCATTTGATACATAACCAACTCTCCATATGCTGACGTTAATAATAAATATTCACATACGTGCTTTCAGTGGTTATTTTGTCGCAGCAGAGGGGTAATCCTCTTTCACATTTTGGAAATTATACCGTAATACGATTTGTCCATCATAAAACAGTATTACAATACTCCATCTTCCAGTTTTGAGGGCAGTATTGAATTTCGACCTAACAGAACATCAACTAGGTTATAACTTCTGTCAAAGGCTTTTTAACACTCCTTTAAAGTTGACCACGGAACATTAGTTGTTTTCTACGATTTAAAAGGACCCATTTCTATTTTTTATAGCTATAACAGCTTCTTTCTATTTCTCTCTACTTCATGTCTTAGGTAGTGGCGTCTTTAAAAATGTGAAAATAAAAATGGTTCAAAATATGGCACAGTGGATGTTAAAAACATATACAGAAAATATTCATATATATATATATATATATATATATATATATATATATATATATATATATATTGCAATATGTATTCTTGTGTATTAATAAAGAACTAAGTCAAAATACAAATACAAGAATTATAATTGAAGTTATATATATATATATATATATATATATATATATATATATATATATATATATATATATATTCTTGATATTTAACGTTATCCATTGTTTTTCCGTTGCACTGACTTTATGAAGTTAATATATTACTATGTAAGTAATTTAATCCACCATTAAGTGCAATAATTTTACCTTGAGTGATGAGGCACCTTTCGGTCAATTGACCATTGTCGAATCACTCTTCGAGTGAATCACTTGTCGAGTGATTCGACAATGGTCAATTGACCGAAAGGTGCCTCATCACTCAAGGTAAAATTATTGCACTTAATGGTGGATTAAATTACTTACATAGTAATATATTAACTTCATATATATATATATATATATATATATATATATATATATATATATATATATATTCTTTAATCTTAAAATAAACATTTTTAATTATTTAAAAAAAGATATACACCTATATTTAATAATAAAATAGACTATATATACAATGGTACAGTATGCTTGAAAACGTCTATTAGAATCTGGAGTGTCTGATGACATATACGACCAATTAAAAGTCTTCGCTATATTAGCTCGTAACACAGAATAAAAACATAAATCATTTTAAAAAATCATTACTAATTTACCTAGCTGTATCGAAAGTTTTAATTAAAGAAAGGAACATAACTAGGGCTTTACTTTATTACAAGCCTGTGTGAGCTTTAGTTTCGTTATGTCGCTGTACTTATTGATTTTGCCAGTATACATATTGATTATAGTTGGGAGATGTTTGATTATGTCAGTTTACTTATTTATTATGTTAGTGAACTAATTATTTATGAAAGCAGACTTATTGATTATGTCTGTGTACTTATAGATTGCTCGAGGGTACCTTTAGATTAAATAAGTTTACTTATAGTTTACTTCACTTTGGATATAGATTTTGCCTTGTTCCTAATCATAATGGCTGTGTACTAATTGATTATACCATTGTACGTATTGATTAAGCCAGTGTACATATAAATTAAGTAATTAGTGTAAAAACTAATTATTAAAGTGTACTTATTAACCATTCCAATGAATATATTGATTATGCCACTGAACATATTGATTATTAAAATACAGTTATAATTGATTATGACAGTCTACATGTTGATTGTGCTATTGAACTTATTGTGTTATGCCAGTGTACCTATAGATTATAAAGGTGTACTTATTGATTATTAAAATGTAGTAATAATTGATTATGCCAGTGTACATATTGATTGTGCTATTGAACTTATTGTGTTATGCCAGTGTACATATTGATTGTGCTATTGAACTTATTCTGTTATGCCAGTGTACATATTGATTATAAAGGAGTACTTATTGATCATTCCAGTGTATATGTTGGTTATGCCATCGTACCTATTGTTTATGTCATTGTACTTATTGAATATAAAGGTGTACTTATTGATCATTCCAGTGTATATGTTGATTATGGCATTGTAGCTATTGTTTATGACATTGTACTTATTGAATAATAAAATGTAGTAATAATTGATTATGCCAGTGTACATATTGATTGATTGTACCTATTATTTATGTCACTGTACATATAGATTATTAAAGTGTAGTAAAAATTGATTATGCCAGTTTACATATTGATTGTGCCATTGAACTTATTGTTTATGCCAGTGTACTTATTGATTATAAAGGTGTACTTATTGATCATTCCAGTGTACGTATTTGATTATTCCATTGTAATTATTGTTTATGTCATTTTACCTATTGATTATTAAATTGTAGGAATAATTGATTATGCCAGTATACATATTGTTTGTGCCATTGAACTTATTGTGTTATACCAGTGTACCTATTGATTATAACGGTATACTTATTTACCATGTCAGTGTATATGTTGATTATGCCATTGTACCTATTGTTTATGTCATTGTACTTATTGAATATTAAAGTGTAGTAATAATTGATTCTGCCAGTGTACATATTGACTGTGCTATTGAACCTATTGTGTTATGCCAGTGTACATATTGATCATTCAAGTGTATATGTTGATTATGCCATGTACGTATTGTTTACGTCATTGTACTTATTGATTATTAAAATGTAGTAATAATTGGTTATGCCAGTGTACATATTGTTTGTGCCATTGAACCTATTGTGTTATGCCAGTGTAATTATTGATTATAAAGCTGTACTTTTTGATAATTCCAGTGTACATGTTGAATATGCCTTTGTACGTATTCTGTATGTCATTGTACTTATTGATTATTAAAGTGTAGTAATAATTGATTATGCCAGTGTACATATTGATTGTGCTATTGAAATGTTTTATACCAGTGTACGTATTGACTATATGAATGTACCTAATAATTTTCAGTGTCAAATCTTTGTTCATTCCAAAATCTGCTCCCAAAAAGGATACGACTGATCAGGTTTCCCTGTTTTAGAACATTGTTTTCGATAAATAATTATTATTATTTGCTGTTTATACTGGTATAAATGTTAAATAGATATATAGTTGAGTTTTCTTTAATTAAATTTGAACTTACTAGGCGCCGTAAATATACAGAATTAGAAAGAGAAATAAAAATTCTGATTTTTAAATTTGAATGTTGTGGAATAATAATAATAATGAAGATATTAGTATCTGAATTGAATTTAGAATATATTTCCATATGAATATTATCTTTTCGTAAAGTTTTAAAGAACTTTATTGAATGTTTATTTAATTCTGGCGCTTTCTATTGCAGCGATTGGAGTACGTCAGGAAACTGTCGAAAAGGTAGCTTCATTAATAACCCTTAAAAGTATGATTGAACAAGCTTCACATACACGATTCAATAATATCGGATATTTTAGATATATTTATTTTCACACCTTTATACACAAGGAAAAAAATCTTTGAACATTTCTTTCATGTTAGCAAAATGTTTTTAAAAAACACTAGGAAAACAATGTGTGGATAATTTAACAAGAGTGAGTATCACTATTAACACGAACTTTAGAAATGTTTGAAATATTATTTGATTACGTGGCAACCTTAAAATAATCTTTGAAGTAATACAAAATATATATTTACATACATCAGCGTTAATCTGCGTGACTCAAATGATTGGATACGTACACATGTGTCAGATATGTTTACTTTACACAGTAATTACTTCTTCACTGCAGGGTTTATTGCATTTTTTAGGGTTAATAAAATACAAGGAAGCATAATATGATGAGCAGGCCTTACTCGTATCATATGGTATTCAGTGAAGATAATGCGGTTAACACTTCGTTTCACCCGCTAATTATTTAAGGCCTACTAGAGTTTAGTTAAATTTCAATTGGCAGTGAGAAGTTTAGAGGTTCTTTCACTACTATATGAACAGAAAATATCTGGTTTTTAGGAGAAAATTTAGCTATCCAGATATTGTTATAATATAGGTAATTTTTAAATTACAAAGATAAAATGTAATGAAAAGAGACACAATAAAAAAAATGAATCAAGTTGAAAACATTCTCTTTGGGGAAATACTATCATATGTTTTAATGATTAGGTCATAGTTAGGAGTAAATTTTATTGGAACTCTATGTGTATTAAAAAAAAAAAAAACGGTTTAGTTTTACTTAGTTTTAAATATTAAAGGGGCTGAAAACGGTTACAAATATAATTGATTGACTTTTAAATCAATTTTCTTGATAAAAATTGATATTTTCTGTAATTAAAAATATACTTTTGTTTTTAAAGTTGGGTTTTATCACTCTTTGACGATATAAATCAAGTGATATTTATTTAAAAATTAAGTCGTTGGACGTGCAGATAATGTAAGTAGAAAGGCTAGTATGCTGACGTACTATCATTGTCAACTGAACTATAAATGAAAATAAGTTTTACTCAAAGTAGAGTATTAATTTTACAAGATTTGTTTTAAATTAAGATGCTGAAACACCTTTACGTGGATCGAATCTTGGGCTTTTAGACTATTCGTTTATGATTAGGAAACATGAATATTTTACAATAACCAAAAGTTCAATCTTCCAAAGGGCAAATACAAATTTTATATCAGCTGAAGGTTTAAAACCTAAGGGCGAATTTATCTAATGGTTTTAAACATCAGATATACTTTATTGCATTATTTATTCTAGCTCTATTTAATATTCGACCTCTAATCTAATTACTGCGTGTAAATTTATTTTAAAAATTATTATTTAAAACTACTCATCAGAGTAGCAGATGCATTATAGAAACACAGGAACTCAACTTTCAAATTGTTTTATGCCTCCTGTGATGTTCCAAAACTTTCACCTGCTGATCGATAAGTTGTGCTCTACAACCTTTTGCGTTTGCTTTTCATCTTTTTGCGAGTCACCCCTCTCTTTCCAGTGGGTTAAGTCTCATTAACTACGCCTTAGTACATTTTTTATACATTTACCAATATTTTGGTTCGTGAAATCATTAATTCATCAGGTTTAAACATCATGTTCAAGATTCGCAAATCGATAGGATCCATAAAAGCTATTACAAACGTGTTTTGTTATTAAAAAAAGTACATACGTATTCTAAACAATCATTTAGTATAACGTATATTTTAGTACATTCTTCAGTTTTGTCTAACGTTACAATATTTTTCAGTGTTTATGAACGACTCCATATTCAAAACTTACTATCTAAGCAGTATTTCTTTAGAGAGTTCTATTTAAGTTTTTAAAATAAACAACGTAAAATATCATAGTTTTAGAAAAGGGAGAAATATGTACTTAAATATTTACAAATATTTCAAACAGAAATGAGTATATTATATATGATTAGTATATTAGAATTTCAATAATTTAGTGTTTTAAGAAGCAACCATCATGTTTAAAGTCGTACTTTAGCTACGTTTGTGAACCTATATAATTACCTATAGATGCCCTATGAAAAATATAACTACTCAGGCATTATTCCAAGCCTATATTTTAAGTATTTTATCTAGTTTATACTATAATTAAATTTATGTCTCGGGGTTGTTGTAGCAAGAGGGAAAAGTCATTATTATAACTGATCTAAGGGCTTGTCCCAGTGATCATTAAACCTGCATGAAGATTCTTTCGTAGAGGACTTTACATCTTCCAGATAGATTCCAGAAACACTCCTTGAATACGAAAAGCATTAGAAATTACTGAAATTTCTTAAGCTACATGTTTTTAATTCTTCATAATTCAATTTTTGTTATTTGGTTTTAGTTTTATTATTTGTTATTATTTTTGCAAAACACATTTTCTTTGAGATTAGGTTTAACGCTGGAAAATTTTAATAAAATACAAATATATTAAGATTCTTTCTCTTACTCCTTCTTTTCTCTCCACTTTCCCTCCTTTTCACTTTTCTCAATTGCTTTCCTTCCTCTTTGTCCACATCTCTCTGAACCTCTCTCTGAGTGTATTTTGTATGTGTGTGTGTGTTCCTATGAATAAATTGTCATAGAATGGAAATCTTCAATACATTATTTTAAAATTTATATACAAAATACAGAAAAACAAAATAATTCCCATCAAACATTTTGTGCAGCCTGCCGTGGGTTTACACAAGCGGGTGGTGGGTGAAGCTAAGTAAATAGAAACATACGGATACAATTGAAATTTAATTAAACATCCGTATTTTACATAAAAATAAAAGTGTCAGTAAATTGTTGTAAAATCGTTTTCAATACAACTTTTTGATAGAATAATAAAAGGATATGAATAATTTTATTAAGGTGAATATTTACCTACTTCCGGTAAGTGATAGTTAAATTAACCCTACCTTTTTTAAAAATAATTTAAGATGGCTAATTATTTCTTTAGAAAAATCAAATGGTCCCTAATTAAAAATCGGACACTATATTCAATCAAAATATCTCCTCTTCTTACAGTAGCTCCTCAAATATAGTTTCAATTAAAAAGCGATTGTTTGTAAAATGTTGCTTACGTTAGTAACCGAACAAACATAATCTACAGTAGGTTCTGTGATTACTTTTCACCATTTATATTTTAAAGGACTTTTTATAGGATCATTAAATTTTAAATTTACCTATAATCTAAATCGAAATTATTTTACTTTTTTATTTATCAAAAGGTTTTGACACGTAAATATTCAAACTGTATTTCAGTTGATAACAATTTTTTAAATTTATGAAATTCTGTTGGGTTATAACATTGGAATTTTGATAAAAAATAATTTCAAAAGGTATATTTTTATTTTTGTGTGTGAAAGGTTTAAAAGCAAAATATTCTCATACACAGACACACACACACACACACACACACACACACACTGAAATGGTCTGAATTAACGTTTCAATTAAAAAATTAATAATTTCAAATTTTTTAAATAACAATTTTAATATTTAAATAATAAGGTTTTAAGTTATGATATAATAAACATAGTAAAGAGTCAAGAAGACAGTAAAATTTTGAATAAGTATTATTAGGACAAATTAAAAATTATGATAGCATGAAATTGACCAGAAAAATCCATAATAAACAGTAGTGAAAACAGAATTTAAAAAAACTAAAATAAGAAAAAAGTTACAGCCATTTAAAAATAATAGACATTTTTCAGTGTTCTAAAACAGATAACAAAATTATACAGGTTAAAACTAAAACGTTGTCCAACCCGCCCGTACAAGAAACAAGCACGGAGATAGCGACGAGCTGAGAGTGGAGGGGAAGGGTGACACAGCCGCAATAAATACAGGAACTAAAGAACCTGTAAGGCAGTCTGAAACAATTTTTTAATACGCCTAGGACAATCATCACCAGGCTAGATGGGACCAAAATAGTCACGTTCCTGCCGTCTACTTCCATCCATGGACGAGGGCACCAGACTCAGCCTCCAGGACGCGGAAATGGAGAAAGACTTCCATAGACTGACCAGGGATGGCAACTTCTGATGTCCAGGGACCAGGAAATCCAGACTAGAGGACTCCACGGCCGGCAGGGAAATCCGTGGAAAGTCATTTTCTCTATTATATACGAATTAACGTCAAATTTAGTCAGTTAAATTTATTAAATTCTAATTACCAATTAAACCTAAACAATGACTTCATTCTATGTTGAAAAATTAAATAAATCTTAAAAGTATTAAAATTAATTAGTATGACAAAATTGTTGAAATAATGAATAACAAATATTAAATTTACAAAGTGGTTTTGGCCATAATCCAATCATATTCAAGAAGACCAGATTTATTGAATGATATAAACTTTAAAATTATTTATAATAAAATGTGAATTTACCAATTCAATCTTAAAATAAGAAGATAAAATATTTCATTATGTTAAATTTGGAAATAATTGTTTTTTAAAAAAATGTGTAAATGTAATTAATGAATTGTATATGAAATGTAGGTTTTAAATATGTGAAAATTAACGAGCTTTTAATTAATAATTTCTGAAAATAAAGAGAGAGCTAACAAGAGAAAAGAAATAAAGAGAAAGAGGTCATACAAGCGTTAAGGTAGATGTCAGCTGGAATAGACTTACATTTGTTCGTGGTACATTACGCGGGAACATAAAAAAAAATTTAAGGATCTTATCACGGTACACAAAACTGTGTGAGCAGCAGATATATAAATATAAAATAAATATATTATTCTGCAAAGTGTGGGAGGGACGTTGCAACACACACACACACACACCCTTATTTGTGTAATTTGTGTTCAAATTCAAACCTTCTACAATACTGAAGAAGATTCATAGGTTTACTAGTTTTATATTACTGCTTTTGATCCTTTTTACATAAATATGGACTTATATTAAAATTACATTGTCTCTACAGTAAAGTTGATTTGGATTGAAACTAGAGTAAGCGGGTTGTTGCTCACCATACAAATAAACTGCAGCATGTAATTGACACGTAAATTGTCAAACTGTATTTTAGTTGATTTCTTATTACAAAATATTGTTCGATTTGTATAAATTTGCGGAAGTATAACATTGAAATTTTAATAAAAAATAAATTTAAAAGGTATATTTTTATTTTTTTAGTGAAAGGTATAATAGCAAAATATTTTCACAAACACACTCACACAAACACACACAAACACACACACACACACACACACACACACATACACACACACACACACACACACACACACACACACACACACATACACACACACACACACACACACACACACACACATACACACACACACACACACACACACACACACACACACACACACACACACACACACACATTTACACTCTCACTCACAGACTCTCACACACTCACCTATACCCTTACATATATATTTTTCTGTAAACATTTAACGGTGAAAATTTGTTACAACTATTTATTTAAACTTTTTAATAATTTTATAATTATCTCAAATATTTGTGTAAAATGCTAAAACACTCTGGAAATATATATGATTTTGCGAATGGAATGGCATATAATTATTCAACGTATTATATGGATGTATAGCATAACCTCTCTCTAGGTCAATATATAGCCTATAACTGAACAACCATAGTTTAGTCGCTCGTTTAATTGCTCTGGGGTAGTAATGGTGGTAGTGTTGTGTACACTTTGGTTAGTTGAAATTTGGTCATTAAAAGGCTACCCGTGTTTAACGCATAAATAAAGCTATATCAGCTGTTTGCGCATTACAACCTTACACGACAGCAATAAATTTAATGACGGAGAATAACAGATATTATTCATGGATTTTAATAATGGTCTTCTACTAAAATATCTTAAAGCCAAAGTAAATATTTCCTCATGTTAAGAAGGGAATAAATGCAGCCTTACCTTCTAAAGCAGCAAGTTTTTGTTGTTTTCTGATACATCGCAGTTGTACTTTCATAAAAGGTTTTGCTTACAGAAGGCCTAAGTATTGTTTTATTCTTAAATTTTGTAGTCCATTACGTTCGGTGAATCTAATTATTCACTTAAACAATAAAATAAAAAAAAGTATTGTTTTATATTACTGTGTTCTTTTTCTTCCACTGTGATTTTTATTTTGCACCATTTTTTTATGTTTAATTGTGTCGGAGTGTATGTGAACGCTACAAAATGTTATTTGCTTAGAATAAATTTGTGGATCTTTTTAGAGCAAATGCGTCAGAAGGATGTTTTTTCACATCGAATGCTTCTACATCGAAACTGTCAACCATGCTAGCAAAATCATATTCCATCTATTTTTTATAAAAGACTGCAGTTCGTTATTTACTTACTAAAATAATCTTTGCTATTGTAAAAATGTTTTATAAATATAAAGTATATAATCGATTTTTAATTTTATAACTAAAGACTCTATATTTATGATTGTATTCACCGAGCATTTAAGGAGCAACATCATAAAGTTTCAAGTCCTTCCCTCCTTTCATGTTATGCCTTTAGGTTTCAGTGTCAGCATAAGCGTGTTTGCTCTCGGAGCAATCTACCTTCAGACTAAATCATCTCTCACATCCTAGCCTTTAGTACATTGATAGTAATCTTTCCGTAAAGGGTCCAAAGTGAACGTTCCACTTTTAAAATTTTAAAGAGTAAATCTTTTTATTCTTTCCATATATCTTTGAAAATCGTTTTTACAGTAAACATATAAGAATATTAAAGAATAACATAATTAATAATTTCATTTGCTATTGAATTGCACTGGTTGTTATTGAATTCCTGTTTTTATCGGAAATAGAACAAAATCTTTTTGATAATAAATGTATTACATTAGGCCTACACATTTATTAGATGAATTTTTTTTCTTATCAATAATTTTTGTTTTTTATACATTAAACGCAATTATAATTAAATTTATAAGATAATATCATAGTTTAAGGTGAATTTAAATAACTCGTATTTTCAATTTTTAGACGAAAAAAAGTTAAGTCAAGATTAAATGTAAAAAGATATATATTTTAAGTTTTGTTTGACTCGAAAACTTACTATCTAATTCGTATAAGCATAGACTATTCCTGGTAATAAGGGCTGCACACACATTTTTACTACTTTACATAATTATTTTATATTCATAATAAAATGTTTCATTCATCAGTGCCACCTAAATTAAATGATCAGTGTTTCTAAATATTCCTCCTATTTCCTTAGTTTTTTTGAATTCCAAAATTATTTGATTTAATGAATTGGCAATTATATAGAAAGCCATGCTCTGTTCCCAATACAATACACTCTAGAAATGAGGGATTGATTGGCAAGAGTAATGACTTTTGAAAACAAAGCTAAAATCCTAAAACACATCGAGGAGTTAAATTAAGTTAATAAGAGGTACGTTCCAATCCTTCTTAAAATCTGGAATTTTATACCTGCTAGATATGGCTAGAGGGATTTAACTCATAGCTTGTAAAAACGTCTAGCTCTTACAAAACATAATGCAAATATATTTATTATTATTATTATTAGTAGTAGAAGTAATATAATCATAATTTTGTAATAATCTTAACAAGAACATGTATTTTCAATTAGCTTTTACAAACTGTTCGTTTTGTTTCCCAAGACTTAATAACAAATTTAGGTGATAAAAATATAAAGAAAAAACATTTTAAGTAGAAATAAGTGACGAACATTTTAACTAGAAACATCATTTTTATTTTACATCAAAACATCATATTTCATTGAAATTAAAAAAAGTTCTCAACAAGACTCTTAAATAAACGTTTGGGATTGAAGAATAAACTGATAAAACAGTGTTACTCCGTTTTGAAGGGAAATTAAATGAAAGGAAACAAATCAATTTAATCTAAGAAACAAATCGTTTAAATTAAATTATTAATTATAACAGTACAAAAATAATTAAATTGTATAATTAAGACAGGAAATCATTAAATAAACAAGACATCTTTTAGTATGGAATGTAACAATGTATTTAAAAAATCTTATAAAATATCTGTTAAAACCTAATATTTAGTTTGATGAACAAATTTTATTTTATCAATTTTATATCATGTTACTTCATGTTTCCATATTAACATATATTATTCCTCCAACTCGACCTTACTTTTAAATACGTTAAGTAATTGAATACATTAATTAGCGAGGGTAGAGAGCATTTCTAGGGTAAACCAATAAGGAAGCCGACTTGACGAAGTTAAATAAGTGTATATCTCTTTATATTGATAGCGCGTGTAGATAAAGCTAAGGAGTGAATTGAACGAAATTATCTTACTGCAATGACGTCAAATAAACTAGATATGAAAGGCAAATCAGCATCACGGGTTGTAAATCAACGCGATTGTATATTTGTACATTATATATTTTTCTATTTATATTTTTACAGATATAATAGATATTTTTTGTGATCGTAAAAATACTTTGGAAGAACATTATAATACATTACAATATAATGTATGATTAGTCTATATAGAAATCGATTGTCTTGCTGCCGAACTCAAAATTTCACTTGTTCGTTATGTTGCTATCTTATTTAAACACGAATACGAAACTTCCTTTTAGAAATTAATTTTGAAAAATGTTTTTTCTCGCTTTCTTAGGAAGTTTATTTTACTTTGTAAATCAACGCGATTTTATATTTATATTATTCATTTTTCTATTTATATTTTTACAAACTAGATATTTTTTGTATTAGTAAAAATATTTTGGACTTACATTGTGCTACATTACATTATATTATATGATTAGACTTTATAGGAAATAAAAAAATAAATGTATGTTGAGTGAGCAACTCGCGATTTAGGAATTCTATTTTTAAACTTTGACCTGTTTTTGGTTTAATCAGGTCACATGTACAAGTATTATTTAATTACTTAGAAATGATAGACTCAACTCAATTAGAAAATGTAAAGACTCATATTAATGCGGTTCTTATAATGTCTAAGGCCTCGTTTTTTTGTGTTTTAGAATCGGTTAAACAACTTACCTAATACAATATAGAATATTTAGTTCAAGAAATTTAAAAGCTGGTTGTTTTTTCTTAAAATGGCAAAAAAGAACAAAGTTTTTCTCTTTTTTGAATAATCTACTTGTGCTTTAAACAAAACCTAAAAATAGAACGTGAGTACATAAAATCTGTAAATAAATTACATCAGTCGTAAAAGTCAGTCTTAACAGCTTTTCCTTGGTTTCAGAAGAATAAACAACTGTGTAAGCACTTGGTTGCATCCATTATGCAGCTAATATTAGTGACTGTTGCATATCTTCTGCCAATGTTTCAATTGTTCTATTTGCGTATGAATTGAAAAATGTATATAAAATACAAACAAGGCAGATAGCCTAGATTTGTGCTAATTGCCTATCAGTAAATAAATGTATTTAAAATTTCGTTAGAATTTAGATAATAATTGTGTTATGAAATATACAACAGCCATAAATTATAAGTTATCTTGCTTTTATTCTGTTCTCGGCCTGGGTACCAAGATCTATTCCTTTGTCAACTTTTCTGCTATCGTTTAATCATCACCCGTCTCTCTTGACAAAGTCAACCAGGTAGAGTTGAAACATTGAGCAAGATGTACTTTTTTCAACAAGCAATATATCGTGTAGTGTTTATTTCTTACAATTTGCTTTATTTATCTTACTATGATATAAAAATGTCTCTATGACAATGTAAAGGTAGAATTCCCTGATAGTTTAGAGGTTTAGTAAAACCAGGAAGTAGAGGGAAAACGTTTTGCCTTAGACAATGCTGAAGAGATTGGAGAGAATTAGTTTAATTGATTGTACAGCAGAACCGAGGTTGCCACTGACTGGAACTTTACTAATATTTTTATAATGTTTAATTTTATTACTTTTTTTAATGCAAACAGTTATTGAAAACCTTTAAAATAAAAAGGTAAACATTATTTACATATACGATAAAAAACATTTCAAATGTATGCGATAAAACTTGCTGATTCACTCTCCTCACTTATACGATATATTCACCACGTAGTGAAAGATTCATCACTAAATATTTAAATATTTCGTCCCTGTTTATATAAATTATATATTTCAATTATAGCGAGATACGGACGAAAACCTTTATGTGTTATTGCTGGTAATTGCGTCACAAATCTTTTCAAATGATGCAACTATAAAAATTTTAATATTATTTTCTAAATATAACATAAAGTCTAAGTACACAAAACCGAAAAATTATTATTCATTATTAAGACCCAGTGGGCGGTCTCACGTGCTGTTTACAGCTTTTATAATCAGCCATTTTGTGAAGGAAATAATCCACTTCTCTGCAGGGGTAAATCCATTAGCCTTCCTTAGACTTCACAGGGGGCAAATATAAAAAAATGCGTTTATTTCAAGTTACAAGAAATAGGATGTATTTAAGTTAACTGAAGCGCAAACGTAATACACACACACACACACACACACACACACACACACACACACACACACCCACACACACACGCACGCACACGCACACACACACACACATACACACTGACACTCGCAGTCACACATACACGCACACACACGCGAGGGCACACACACACACACACTCAATTACTTACACACACACACACACACACACACATGTATATATATATATATATATATATATATATATATATATAGTGTGTGTGTGTGTGTGTGTGTGTGTGTGTGTGTGTGTGTGTGAGTGAGTGTGTGTGTGTGTGGTGTGTGTGAGTGAGTGTGTGTGTGTGGTGTGTGTGTGTGTGTGTGTTTGTGTGTGTGTGACAAAAAAATGTTGAATCAGAAATATTTTCAATTTTTGAAAATGAGTTGTTTATTAGTTGGTTTTTAATGGTTATTAGATGATTGAATACACTAGTATATTCAGCTTTCTTCTCTTCTAATTCAAACTATGGGAAAAACGAAACGAAAAAAGTTATTTTTCAATTGTTCTGTTAATATATTTTTGTATACTATCTAGAACCTAATTGTGTATGTTTTATTAACCACCCTAAATATGTTATAAAAAATGAAACATAAGTGAATACTAAGGAAATGAGGTTATGGCTGCGTGAAAATATGAACAATGAGGTCAAAACAGTATCCAGTTTAAAAACATTGTTGCCATGATTATAACATTGATTGACTTAAGCTTTAAGATAAATAAATAAAGTTTGCAAAAGACACCCAATCAAGAAAAAAAAAAAATGGTAAATTAAAATGAATCGTTAGATACGCTGGGAATATAAGACGGGTTATTCGTCGAGAAACAAAGTTAACACATACAACCTTTTTAAACCTTGTACAGCAATGCTTCATTATAATATATAATTTTCTTTGGACACACTCAAAGCTTTTCATGAGTAAATATGTCATTATGAGACAGCTTTATTAAGCTATTTGTTTGAAATCTTGTTGATGTATGTTTTTTTTATACAAAATTGTACATTGAGTAGTAATATATCACGTTTGCTGCCGTAATGTTAACAAAATAACTATTAGTATATACCAACCGACTTACATATGCGTTGTACGGTCTCTATTCCTGGACCAACGTCCTACATATGCGCCGCTCGGGGTAGTTTAAATGACTGACGGCTATTGTTTGTTTTAAAACAGAATATGATTCTACGAAGGTGAAATCAGACAGAGGTGAAAGTAAATCAGACAGAGGGAGTAGGAGCTACCGCAGTATCGGCGAATGGGACAACCACATCTTCCTGCGATGGTGAACCTTTTTGCCAATTCGACGTTAACCTTCCGTTTGTCGCTCAGGTTCATTGTAGCTGTGGGGTTAATGGTACTCAAATGCAAACATATTTTATCTCTGTTACAATATATTTATATTGTCTGTATATTTTAGATATCTCATGTAGCCTATGTTACATCTGTCCTGCATGACTATTCCAGACGAGTTAATTGGGCGTTTGTTGATACAAGCTTTTGTAGTGGCTCTTGCTGAGGACGCTCGATCTACGATAGGATTTTCGTGCTATAGACCGACTGGCTCATATTTGCGTCATCCCTAAAACACTAAAAACAACAAACACAAACATATATTCAATAAAAATAGTTCTAGGGTTTTTATGTAGTATAATAACTTATTACAATAGCATTACACTTCTGGTTTGTAACGAAGGTCGGACCCACATAATGCGGTCTGTGTGGAAAGATCGAATTCTTACCGCCATTTTGTAGAGAGAAACCAAACGACACATATATGAGCCGCTCGGTAGCGAACGTGTTATGGTTTCATACAAGAGTTATTATTATTACTTTTAGTTTGGGGCAATTTTTGTAAATTAAAAAAATAATGCTTCATAGGTTCCTTTAATAATAACTTTACCATTTTATAATAATTCGCGACTTGTACACCCATTTTTTTCTTAATTAATATTCTAAAAAGCAATAACTACTTAGACTATTCAAACTACTTCAACTGCCTTGGGTTAGGTGCTTATTCTTAAGGTTGAGTCAAGCTGGAGAATAAAAGTACAGGCAAAACTATTTGGCTCTTCCTAAAATAGAGTAGTACAATCGCACTATATACTAAAACATGTATAGCTTTTTTAAAATGGGTTTAATTCTTTAAATATTGCCAAAGACATATTTTGTGTAATTATTAAATGTAATAAAAAAGAAAGAGCCATAAGTAGGCCTAGAAACGAGAAGCTTTTTAATGCACCTGAATTACAATAAAAATATTGAAAAGAACCCCAATACCACAAAAATAATAAAAAATAACAAATAAAACAAGTTACTTAAGATTAAACCCTTATGTACATTTCGATGACCATGTCATCATCATCAGAGTGTCTTGTTACAAAATACAATCTAGCACACAAGAAGTTACAAACTAGAATGATACCAGTCGTTGTTCGCAGTCGCTATATATAGGCGTGAGGTAAGCTCCGCCCCTCTCCGCCCCTCCCTGCCCCCGCCCCTCTTCGCCCCCTCTCCGCCCCTCTCCGCCCCCTCTTCGCCCCTCTACGTCCCTCCCCGCCCTCCTCACCCTTCCCGCCCCTCTCCGCCCCCTCTCCGCCCCTCTCCGCCCCCTCTCCGCCCCTCTCCGCCCCCTCTCCGCCCCCTCTCCAACCCCTCTTAGCCCCCTCTCCGCCCCTTCGGAGAGGAGCGGCGGTACCACAGTCATGAAGTAAGGGCGGAACTGCTGCAGTATAATATTGAGCAGCAGCAAACTTATCACCTGTAATAATACAATTGTTTGTCAGTGGATCCATGCTAACGGTAGATTATTAAGGATGAAAGCCAGATAATTGGTTAAAAAAGGAGCTGCTATACCACAGTCATGAAATAAGGACGGAACTGCTGCAGTATAATATTGAGCCGTAGCAAACTTATCACCTGTAACAATACAATTGTTTGTCAGTGGATTCATGCTAACGGTAGATTATTAAGGATGAAAGCCAGATAATTGGTTAAAAAAGGAGCTGCTATACCAAGGTCATGAAGTAAGGGCGGAACTGCTGCAGTATAATATTGAGCAGCAGCAAACTTATCACCTGTAACAATACAATTGTTTGTCAGTGGATCCATGATAACGGTAGATTATTAAGGATGAAAGCCAGATAATCGGTTAAAAAAGAAGCTGCTATACCACAGTCATGAAGTAAGGGCGGAACTGCTGCAGTATAATATTGAGCAGCAGCAAACTTATCACCTGTAAAAATACAATTGTTTGTCAGTGGATCCATGCTAACGGTAGATTATTAAGGATGAAAGAAAAATAATCGGTTAAAAAAGGAGCTGCTATACAACAGTCATGAAGTAGCAACGAGAGGCTTTTAATGCACCTGAATTAATTAGGTTTTTGGTAAATTGTGTGTAATTACTCTAAGAGGCTTTTATATTGTAATAGCATCGAACTAAAATTGGCTTATGTAGTTTAAATATTAGAAAATATAAAACCTTAGTCATCATGAAATGCGAGTTACATTTACATTTTATGTTTTTATTGAAACACGTCAAATCACAACTTTTAGTAGTTCCATGTATAAAGAAGTTTTTATAAGCTACAATGTTAGAAATATATTGAATGGGGGGATTTTTAATGTTCAAGAAATGTTTTGTGATGAAATAGTTATTTAAAACTGATGTGTGTTACCTTATGTAACAATATTATTTAAATCTGTCCATTGTTCATAAATGTATGAACCATTACTGCTGTTATACATCAGAATAAAAATGTTATAATTAACTAACCCAACTAACCCATATATCTGACGAGCGACTCGTTGGCGTTAGTTTCCATCTGGAATTCAACTCAATTGTGTTCCATATGACATAGTTACTTACAAATCAAAGTTACGATACTTCACTAAGTAGTGAATGGAACAGAGGATATACTGTAGGAAGGGCCGGCTTTAATTTTCCTCGCTTGGATACGATTTTCTTATTTAAGTCAGGTTTACATACAATCTGAATACGTTTTTGAACATTCGCCGTAGCTATTAAGGACTAAAAAACACTATGCTAGATACACTATCCTAGTCTTTAAAGGACCTGATAGATATAAGGTTAGTAAAAAAAATATAATGTTTTAATCAAATTCAACAAAGGAGACAAATAACGTAAACATTCCTAATAGTTGTATAAAAATTAACATAAAATATAATCAGAACCAGAAGGGGTTTCAAATGGATAATATATTCGTAAGATGTGTAACAACTTATCAATGAAATGACTTTATTTATCAATAAATCATGTTTTAATTATTGGAACAAATATTTTGACAGACTTTTGTAACACCCTAATTTATCAAGGCATTCTTTCTGTCCCCCTCCTTATTTAGGAAGTTTATTATTTCCAGGATTTAGCTGGAAGAGGAGAAATTACTTGCGGCAGGCTACCCGCATTACACTTTCCTCGCCAGAGAAATTACCGACTTTAGTAAGGGTTTGAAAATTAACAATATTCTTTATTACAATGTTGAAAGAAGCCCTGATTTGTCTTGGGTACCTGCTAAAAAATGTTTCTTTTAATTTTAAAAATTAATTTTAGACACGTTTTCTATTCTTAAAGTTTAAAATTAAAGGAATATTTTCTTTGTGTTTGTTGGGCGTTTGTTAAAACACGGTTTATTAACAGATCTTCTTTGAATTTATATTACGAAAGGGCATTTCCAGTTCTTTTGTCCTTAAATATAGAGTTTACATTAAGAAATTCCATTTAGTTCTCTTTTCACAATTTTAAAAAAACTGCGTATAGGCTATATATTAAATATACATATATAAATTAAGTTGTACTTTCATTTTGAAAACCATTAAACCTAAAGTATGCTTTAATTACAATGTATTACTGTCGTATAATATGGTTATAAAGGGTTAAAACTGTAGTGTACTGTTTTCGAAATGCTTGTAACTAAACAACTGCTGTAGCTATGTGGGTGACGTTGCATTTATGAGATATCCTTCAACGTTTATTTAAGTCATATAGCCTACGTAATTTAAAAACGAAAAAATGTATCTGTGATCATTATTGTTACATGGGAATATATTACATGTCTTAATTATCTATATATATATATATATATATATATATATATATATATATATTGCAATAAAACTTGCAATATATATATATATATATATATATATATATATATATATATATTGCAATAAAACTTGCCTTGTAAAATAAATTTCTTTACAATTCTATGAGGTACCTAAATTTATTTCCCTGTAACATTTTTTATTTCTAGTTAACTTTTACCAGAATAGATTTTATTTGATATGCACTAGAAGTAAGTTCTAGTACCTTTTGTAAGTGCCTGACCTAGTCTGCGCAGATATCAAGTAGATCATAGGCTAATTAGCGTTGGTTTAATACAAATAAAAGAGGCGTATAACTACCCAGTCGCATTACGAAAGCAATGCTAATGTTGTGATATCATTGGCGTAGATGAAACAATGCAATCATATTCAAATAAATATTGCAATTGATCGTTCAAAATATATTGACTAATTACTTTAATCTCATGAAATATTCCCGTAGGTAAAGGTAAAATAAATATACAAGTAGTGGAATATACTTGTAAAATGGAAAAAAGTAGAGATTCATTCAAATAATTTTAATAATAAACCTTAGACAGTTTTGTGACATCATAGAAACCCATAAACAGAATAGGCTTGTTATGATTTCTTAATTAAGTTTTGTTACCTAATATTTGAGCAAATATATTTTTAAATCATTATTTGTTGGTATAACCCATTTATTTATAAAAAAAAATATTCAGATATTCAGAAAATAATTTTTCACAGTTCTTCTACAAACTTGAGGTAGATATTTAATAGGCCTTGGATATATTTGTAATACTTGGAGAAAAAAAAGGGGCGGAGTAAATGTAATAAATTACAGTGAATCGCATTTCCAATTCACTGAAATCAGCTGGGAATTCATCCGGACTGTCCAATTGTGTCATTTACTGACTGAGCCCCTAATCTTTCTCTCCAAATATTACAAATGTATCCATAACCACTAACAATTCTCCCACAAAATTGTAGAAGGGTCAAGAAATATTATTTTATACCCTTTAATCCGTATTAAAAACGTTGTTTACGTTTATATATTTTATTTGTATATATTAAATACTTTTATGCGTTTTAATTTAATATTTGTTTACGTGACTTTATTAAAGAAAAAGTTATGTTTCTTGTGAAACAAATAACACCTCTTAAATTTAATAAACTTTAAATATTTTAAATTTTTATTTGGGATTCAGGGGATTTGTTTATTTTATAAAAATATGATTTCTTTTGTTGATCACTGTTTTAAATAAAACTAATTTCCTTCGTATATTCTATTAATTTTTGTTTTTCCAGAATTTTAAATGCAAAGCGTAAGCACTTTGAAGAGTGCCACTGGCCTTGGCATTCCAGACAGGAAAGGCGCCATGCACTCGTTATATATTTAATTAATTTCTAACAGATACCTTAAACTTTCTTTAAAACATTTTAAAGTTTAAGTATAAGTAAAATGATTAGTTTATTACTAATATTATTTTTAAGTCTTAGGATTGCTTACTTACGTGAGTTTTTCGTTTATACTTTAGGCTTCTATAAAATCGTTAAATGTTATCAAATTCGTTTTTAAATACAAATTCATAGACATTTGAGTTATTCTGTTATCATCGTACTAATATCACTTAATAACGTCGAGTAAACAAATGAACGTTTTCCAAATAGTAATATAATTTTAGAAGCTTTAGAAACTTTGCTAAAAACGTTTCTGTATATACCATCTAAATACCTTTTTTGAATTTCATTTTTACTTATTTGTATACATTAAATTTATATATATTATAAGCTATTGTTACTTAAACTGAAACTAGACCACTGTAACAATCTTTAATAATAAACGAATTGAGAGTTATTAGAAAGTTGTACATAAATAAAATACAATACTTTTGTATAAAGATGTTACATCAAATATTTTAACATGCAAAATGTATATATTACAAATATTTATAATATAACACGGCCCATTGTGTTCTTGTAAAAAGCCCATAATTTAAAAAAAAGAAATCATTCCCGTTCATAATATCGAAATATATAATTTATGATGGTATTGTGTATTGAGATACTACAGATAAAAAAAAGTAATTTACTGCAATACCCTAAAATATCCCATTCCAGCCTTATGTAACATTTTCTTCAGGCCTGTGCACAACTTCACAGACCTATCTCACACATAACTGTTAGAATAAAGTATTAGAAGAGCTAAAATATTCTGACAGGATTAAGTAAAATAAAGCAACATTTTTATTGTCAGAACCATTCATAAAAATTCTTGCCGAGATTTCTGCAATCACGCGCGTGACCATACAGTTTTACCCGTGATAACAGGAATAATATACTTATCAGGATATATTTAAATACAGACAGGGCTATATCAGATACTATGATATGGATGTATTTGTAATATGTATGATCCAACTAACCTATAAGTAAATAAGCGATATTGAAGTGCATTTCATAGTGACATGTAAACCCTTATAGAGCTCTGCTGTGGGCTAGGTTTACGGTGAATTCTTCAGATGTTGATATTAGTCTTCTGAAAAAATCATACGATAGAGAGGGAATTAAAGATAATAAATTAAAAATATATATATATGAAATTATTTAAAAAGGTTAAAACTAAATTTAAGTATTATAAAAAGTCATAATATTGACAAATATTGAACCAATTAAAAATAGATTTAATACGATTAGGTCAATCGGTTTTGATTGCTGAAGACATACAAGGACTAATGCTTGAAACAATTTTTCATTTAAATTTTACACTTTAACTTAATTTTAACTTTTAATTAGACCTTAAATAAAATTATTAATGCAGTCAGAGATTAGGACTGGGTCTTATGCTTACGTCACAGTCCACAGCCCCCAAATCACACGGAAAACTGAAGTTAAAGAGTCAAATATTGTCAGAAACCTCTGTTTAGTACTTATGCCCGTATCAAATTAATATATTTAGCAATGAAACCATATATATCTAATCGTATAATTTCGTACATTATTTTAGTGCTTAATAACAATTAGGCTTTGCCTTAATGTATATATTTATTTGTTCGTTTCTAATCACTATTTATTACACCCTATCGCTTCGTAAGCAGCAATAAACTTAATGCGTGATAATCATGCTATAATTATTTTTAGCATTTTAAAACTATGTAATTGGTTGTGAGCTTTGTAGCTCTTTTAAAAAATATATATATTATTCACATAACGGGGCCCAATTGTTTTTAAGAATAAAGCGAAAAGGCCATATGTAGCCAGCTAATGGTACATTGACTGTCAATAAAAGTAAACTATAATCACACTGTTCCAAATGCACTGAAATTTCCAAATATGAACTAAAATTTAGATGGCAAACCTTGCCAAACAAGTTTTTTTAGTAATAGGTATTATTTGTAATAATTATTTTAGTAATAAGGTAATACCTAAGTAATAATTTTGGTAATATGTGAAGCAATCTCTTCTAATTATAGTTATTTCTCTTTAGTGGGTAGTACGTCCATGAGACACATATATGCATACATACATAGTTTTTTAAACATCCTAAAGTTCTGGGGCGGAGCCTTGTTGAACAATCTACATCAAATTTTAAACGAAACTTTCTAGAATAATATTAAACAATACCTTCCAAATTCATTAACTGCTGCTCAATGGTTTAGGCGTCTATAAAATACATACATACGTACACCAATACATACACTTATTTATATGTATATATACATACATACATACATATATATATATATATATATATATATATATATATATATAGAGAGAGAGAGAGAGAGAGAGAGAGAGAGGAAGAGAGAGAGAGAGAGAGAGAGTTTATAACGTAGACCATAGCAAATATAGAGGATTTAGAGTATGTATAGTGTTTATGATAGACAACAGAAAATGGTACTAAGGATGAAATAAATAGGATATAAGGTGAATTATGTGAAATAAATGCTGTAAGATACAGTGTAGGATACGCGACAAAGTGTTAGCGTGAGTTAAGAAAATAAAAAAAAAAATTAAGAAGTAGAATAGTGTGTAAGATTAATGATATAGAAATATGTAGCAACATAGATTACACAAGTTCGGATGGTGAGGTCGCTGAGCTACACAATACTAATTACAAACAACATACTTTACACTATTACCAACACATTTCTCCCTATACCCTACTTCGTACACACTACTATCTACAAACATACACATAAAACACCCTAATTTATAAACATTTCGTTCTACACACTTAAACCTAAAACGTCTCATTACTTCGACACACTAAAATATATACACAACATTATTTACACAACATCCTACATAGTACTATCTTCACACTACGTCCTAACTACATCTACCTAAACATTACATCCAGAAAATACACACTCTTCAAATTACACACTGAAACCTCTATCTAAGCATTTCTAACTACACAATTCCAATAACACACAAAAACCCACAAGTGCTACCAAAAAAATATATCCTATACATTACAGACTACACACTAGTCGCTATGCTAATACACTACATCCTACACAAAACATTTTACGCTCAACACACGCTCTCACACTTCGTTATGCCCCTTACTACCTATGCCCGACGTCCAACAAACATCCTATATACCTCTACCTAAACGCTACTACCTACACAATTCTATTTGCACATAAGATCCCACAAGTGCTACCAATAAAATATATCCTATACATTACAATCTATACACTAGTCCTTATGCTAATACTCTATTTTCTACAGAAAACGTTATACGCTCAACACACATTCTCACACTTCGTTATGCACATTGCAACATACACCCTACGTCCAACCCACATACTACATACCACTACCTAGGCACTACTACCTACTCGATTCTATTTAACATTCATATCAAACAAGTTCTACCAAATATATGTATCCTATACATCACAATTAATACACTAGCCCCTATGCTAAACAATACATCCTGCACAAAATATTATACGCTCAACACACACTCTTACACTTCGTTAAGGCCCTTTACTAGTTATACCCTACGTCCAACACACTTCATATATACCTCGGCACTACCTATATTCCTCTACTTAGGCACTACTACCTACACAATTCTATTTACACAAAAAATCCTTCAACTACTACCACAAAAATATATACTATACATTACAATTTACACACTAGTCCATATGCTAAAACACTACATCCTGCACAAAACATTATACTCTCAACAAACAATATCATACTTCCCTATGCACTTTACTACCTACACCCTACGTCTAACAAATCTTATATACTTCTACCTTGGCATACCGACACACTTCTACTTACACATAAAATCCCACAAGTGCTACCAATAAAATATATCCTATACATTACAATCTACAGACTAGTCTCTATGCTAATTCACTACATCCTACACAAAACATTATACACTCAACTAACTTTCTCACACTTCGTTAGGCAACTTGCTACATACACCCTACGTGCAACACACATCCTATATACCTCTACCTAGGCACTAATACCTACACGATTCTATATACACCTATTATGCAACAAGTTCTACAAATAATATATATCCTATACATCCATTTTTTACACTAGCCCCCTAAACACTACATCCTACAAAAAACATTATACTCTCAACACACACTCTCACACTTCGTTATCCTTGATACATTCTAAACCTCCTTATAATATTGTGATAATACTTTTTTTTCTTACATATATAACAATTATTTTTTAAAATTTTTGGGAATTGACATGGATTTTAACAAATAAATATACAATGTTAGGTTTTGTCAGGTGTACCTGCTAGAGCCGCTACTAGCAGAAAACCAATTTAGTTTCCTAACAAAAAAAACTGTGGTTGTGATACTATCCATCTAATAAATTAGCAAGAAATTCTAATTATTAAATTTTTCATACTACTTTAAGAATCAATTTTAAAAAGTTACAAGTGAATAATGTAAAATTTGTATATAAATTGTTTTGTGCAAAACAATATTTACTAGAAACTTTTAATTACCCACACAGAAAATACTCATACAAATTGTTTTGTATAAGGTTTTGTTATATTAAATGTTTTTTAGGAAGAATAAATTATTATATATATGTTTTAAAAAAAAATTACCCTCGGTGCAAAAATTTAGGAAGTACGGGTATACTAATCATTTACCTAGATTTAAAATGATACATATCTGGTTCGATACTTCCGTGTGACCATTAATTTTCCATGAGTAGATATCATATTCAGTAGACAATAGAAGTCAGTATGGGCTTTTTATTTCTTCAGATTCACCATTACTAAACTGAACAGGCTCGGGTCGATATAAAAATGATTTCTCTTTGCTTAGCAATATTTAAATAATTATTGTCATTGTTGAGAAATTATAATATTACTATTATGATTTTACTGGAGAACGGATCAGATTATTTCAACTTTTTTATTACTTTTTATTTTTAGTTGGGATCTATTATTACTTTTTTGTTTAAACGTTTGGAAAATTTGGTTTTATATAATACTATAAAAATGTAAATTATTCATTTCCTACCATTAGTTCCCATTCTCGCTAGTTATTTTTGTATATCTTGTACGAATTTTCAATCGTTAGAAAAATACATTTTTAATCATCCAATGAGGTTCAAATAAATTATTTAAAACCTATAGTGGATAACAATTGATGGTTATAGAGTTTTTTCAAATTAATTTCGCTTTCTATTTTGTCAATTAATATTTCAATTCTCTCGTATATATAAACATAATACTGTTAAAAGTAGTTATTTACTTATAAATGATTTAAAATCAATTTATTTAACTAGGTAGGGATTGATTTGAAAATGTTTTTGTTTATATAACTTTTTTCAAATAGAATATGAAATCATATTGTGTACTTTATTATCATCACTAAATGTTACACAAATTTAAATATTTGCATTTGTATAAATTTTAGTGGGAGAATAAATGGGAAAATAATTTATATGGTATAAAAAAATAGCTGGTAAATGAACTATTATCATGAACCATACTATCACGCGTCTTCTATCTAGCTTATAGAAGGTTCCGAGTAGAAGGTTCCTAGTAGCATACGATAGGCAGATGTTCATAACTCATAGAATAATTTATGTCAGCATCTCTGTGGACACAGCCTTAGAGACGCTTTGGAGAAGACAGTGTACGTATAAAGCTCGCTAGGACTGGTCTCCTCTGTAAATAAGTCTTGTACTAGTTCTGTCTTTGCAATTAGTTTATTTCTAGTTATATTACTGAAGTTTTTTTTTTAAACCAATCAACCTATATATATATATATATATATATATATACCTATCAAAATGGCAGCATTTCATTTTGCAGCCATATGGCAGCCACTTGAAAGAGTGGAGTATAAATGTTTTTCGTCGTGTATAATTTATTTCTAATAAGCATGATACTACTCCATGTACTTTAATTTTATAAAATCTTAAAAACACAAAATTGACTGAAGTACTATCAATACGGCAGCATTTCATTTAGGCATCAATATGGCAGCCAGTGTATATTTTCGTTCAGTCTAATAACAATATGGCAGCCGGTGTGTATATTATTCCCACGCTACTAACGATACGAGAACCAACAGTGTTGCCACTATGGTGCTACTATCTGACTAGTCAAATGTTTAGACTCTAAGACACGTGTGTGTAATCACGGTAAAAACACAAACATTAGTATGGCCCTTCTTCATTTCTGCTGGCCAATTATTTACTCAACTCACATAAGTCTTAGTTGTTAGTTTTCATAAACGTATACAACTATCGAAAGCTGACGGGAATACAAGTGTGTGCCTCTACAGGAGTAGCAAAAGGATCAATTAGGGTAAAATATCGGAACAAAAAAAAAGCTAGGAAATAATCAATTGGGTTGTTTTTAAGGATGCTGAGTCCACTACTGTGAACAAAATTAAACGGGGATGAACGGGTGGGGCTCTATAGGAGTTATAAAAGAGGATTTTGACTAGGGGTCAAAATGACAAAAGGCAAAAAAAAAATAGAAAATGATCAGTCGGAGGGTTTTAATGGTGCTGAGTCTTTTACCGTTATCGAACGTAATGGGGATACACAGATGATCCTCTATGGGAGTAGCAAATGATGAATTGGAGTATAAATGTGATAAGGCAAAACAAAGCTAGAATATGATCAATCGTAGTGTTTTGGAGGTAGCTGAGTCCAATACCGTCTTCCATATTAATCGGGAATGCACGGATGTGGCTCTACGGGAGTAGAAAAGGGGTAGAATTGTGGTACAATTGTCAGAAGGCAAAAAAACAATTGAAAATGATCATTCGGGTGGGTTTTAATGGTACTGAGTCTTTCACCGTTATCGAACGTCAATGGGGATACGCGGGTGACTCTCTATGGGAGTAGCAAATGATGAAATGGAGTATAATTAATTGTGACATGGCAAAACAAAGCTAAAATATGATAAATCGTAGTGTTTTGGAGGGTTTTGAGTAGAATACCGCCTTCAATATTATAATGGGATGCACGGGTGTGGCTCTACGGGAGTAGAAAGAGGATGAATTGTGGTAAAATTTTCAGAAGGCAAAAAAACAATGGAAAATGATCACTCGGGTGTTTTAAAGGTGCTGAGTCTTTTACCGTTATCGAAAGCCAATGGGGATACATAGGTGATCCTCAGTGGGAGTAGCAAATGATGAATTGGAGTATAAATCTGAAAAGGCAAGACAAAGCTAGGGTATGATCAAACGTAGTGTTTTTTAGGTTGGTGAGTCCAATACCGTCTTCCATATTAATCGGGAATGCACTGGTGTGGCTTTAAGGGAGTAGAAAAGGGGTAAATTAGGGTAAAATTGTCAGAAGGCAAAAAAACAATTGAAAATGATCATTCGGGTGGGCTTTAATGGTGCTGAGTCGTTTACTATAATCGAACGTCAATGAGGATACACGGGTGACCCTCTATGAGAGTAGCAAATGATGAATTGGGGGTATAATTGTGAGAAGGCAAAAAAAACTAGAAAATGATCAATCGTAGTGTTTTGGAGGGTGCTGAGTCCAATACTGTCTACATTATTAAACAGGGATGCTCGGGTGTTGCTCTACGAGAGTAGAAAATTGCTAATTTGGGGTAAAATTGTCAGAAGGAAAAAAAATATATATATAATGATCACTCGGGGAGTTTTAATGGTGCTGAGCCTTTTACCGTTATCGATCGTCAATGGGGATATACGGGTGATCCTCTATGGGAGTAGCAAATGATGAATTGGAGTATAGACCTAATAGTGAAAAGAGAAGGTAAAATAGAGGTAGAATATTATGACTTGTAAAGTGAAACATTCAACCAAATAAGATTTTATTTTGGTATTTTTATCCTTTGGAGGGAATGAACTATCTGAAGTAAACAGATGCTATCATGAAGTAACTATAATGGTCCCTGTCACAAGATTAAAACTGATAAAACTGAATGATGTGGTCATCCTTTCAGAGATCGAAAATAAACATTACACAAACACGTACATGACGGGTTCTATCCCAGGCGCTACTTGGCCACGTGTTACAATGCGACATTTATACCGCCATTTCTCCCTCTAATTTCAACATACAACCACACGAAACGTCTCTTTACAATCTGTTTCGTTTCAGCTACAGTAGTACATAGTTGTCTTAAGTTGTCTTAGAAATTGTCACACTGATTGTTAAAATTCTATTATTCGTTATTTTTAATATGAATGAACGAAATGAAACTTAACAAATTTATTGTTTGTAATAAAAACAAATATCCACAAATAAATTTAAACCCTCAATTTAATTCATTTCTTTATTTAGGCTAGTACACACGCCACTATCTTATAAAAGATATAACTCTCTTTGACGTATGTTTTGATAAAAAAAGGATGCACTTGCTAAACCTATGCCTTACGGGTCGCGTTCTTCGTGTCATTCTTCCAGGTCATTGGAAAAAATTAAAATTAAGAAATCCACCTATTTTAATCCTTGCTATTTAAACATTTCCCCGCCCCATTGAAGGTGTTCAGTGCTCTGTCGAATATTAGGAATAGTTCTCCAGGGAAAAAATACAGGAGTGCAAGTAAACGATTGTTTTGTGAATCAGCAGGTTAGGTGTAGAGAGGTATCCAACGATTCTCTAGATTGGTTACATGTTTTCAAAACCCTCAGCAGATCTGCAACTAAATGAACGGTTTCATATTTAACAATATTCAATCTAGATTTCCAGGCGTGCACTGCACGGGATAAAGGCCAAGTACGAATTCAACTTTTTTCTTCTGAATTTCTCATTTAATTATCAGTGTTAGAGTTAGTACACTAACTTCTCTTATATCCTTTACTTTACGAAAGTACATTTATTCTCATTTAATTTATTTTATCTCATTGAGCTTTCTGCTACAATTTTTAAATTCTACTTCTTTCGTGTTACAATCTTTTAAGAGTTTTTGCAGTTTAAGAACGATTTTGCAGAATGTTTAGACTAATACATCGAATTTTCTTCAACATTTCTTCTTCAGTGTATTAAAAATAATTAAAATTTCAATTTTAAGTTTTTACTGCTTGTAAAAATTATTAAAGGATGAGTAAAGGGTTGGCATAAAGTTTATTTACAGTAAGTTTTAAAAGTTAGGCCTATAGTAGAAAAACAACAAATATTGTATCACCTTTACCTCAGGTAGGTAACCAGAAAAATCTAACTATATTGTTCATTGTAAATAAAAGAAGGCTTTTATTTGGTCGAATCTCATCTAATGTTAATTTCTTGTTCACGTAGGCCCATCGAACACGTCTATATTTTATAGGTTCAAACGAGCACAAATTACCATTTTCGGGTAAAAAAATTAAACATTGAAATAATAGTATTTCTGTACTTACGACAGCCAAATGTAACCAAAAAACTGTTTTATTTTTCTGTGAGCATATGCTTTATAAGGGTGCATATAGTATTCTAACAAGTAGTAAAATTTTTACGAAGATGTGACATTTTAGTGCCAATACCAATCAGTATAAATATTTTATCAAGATAAGGGCAAAACATTTTAAGTATTTATACAAGGATTCATGTATCATAGGTGGTTTTCTGCCAATAAAACTAGAGAGCAGTTCAGATGGTGTAAGCAATGGTAAATATTTAAACTTCTTTAATTCTACATCTCTAAAGAATGTATGTAAGGATATAGTTATTCCCAATGTATATTGCATTGTAGACATCACGGTGAAAAACGATTTCGGTAAGCAATGTAATACATATATTTTATTTATCCATCATATTTGATTTGTCATAGGTTGTTGTAGGTACAATTTTGTTTGAGTAAAGACCTATTTTTTCTAAAAGTTCTTCTTTAACTACATTCATTAAATTTTCCTGGTAGTCGTTGTTGGCAGGTTAAAAAATATATTTAATTCCTCCCTTAGATATTTTCCGAAAGGATGACATGTCACCTTGATTGTGATGTTACTTTCATCAAGACACGTTGAATGCACCTGAAAATATATCTGATAAGATTTAAATATATTTTAATCTTCTTCTTTAATTCTATCTTTAACCTTATCCCTCCTGGCTCGCATATCTACAATTTGATTTACTATTATTATTATTATGTTGAACAAAATTACAAATATTTTGGCGAATATAGCTGAGGAACCCGTCTTCAAAAACTAGCTGTAAAATAGCGTTATGCAGAGTGACCGAATGAAATTAGTCACTATGATGGTATTTCTTGTTAAAGAAAAACAAGACGTAAATGATATTGACTGTTTTGTAGATTTTTTTCACTTTAAAATATCTCTCCGTTCTTCGGTCGACATGTTACATACATTTTTATAGTTAGTATCAGAATTATTTTAGTTCGTTCGGCTCTTCTAATACTCAATCACTTCTCAAAACTGTCTCCTTTGTTATATATTTTACGAATTCTATCACTAGCAATACCAGTTAATAAATAACTCCTAATTACAAACTTAATATTTCAATTTGGATATTCTCTATTCTTCGTTGATAGAAAATTACTTCAGTTAAGCAACCCTAACCAAGTGCTTATAAAACGTTTTGTAGTCAATCTTTAGACGTTGATAATCATAAATATTTACTACCGATGATCACGGTAATTTTTCACTATACTTTAGATATTTTACTGATAATCTCGTTTTACTTTTATGGTAGGCGAACAAAAAGACTATCTACGATCGAAACATTGGGCGTCCTGATAACGTTTACAACGGACATCTGCTATTTTCTAGCTATAATTGCCGATACTTAGTATGGTATTCATATCGTATAGTATCCTTGCAAGCAAGATTCAGTGGTCTTGGAGAGCCAAGCAACATTAATTTATGTATGTACTGTAATCAATAAAGTTCTACATACGTATTTTGTGCATTCATAATTATAGTATTAGGGTTCATTAGAACTCCTGTGTTTTTTTCTAGTGTACAGGAAGCTATTTCCGTGTAATCCAAGTTTTCGGTAATCCGACGGTGTCTCGGTGCCATCTACCTCGAATTATCCATGCACTACTGTATTTGTTTAGGTACCAATGATCACCATACTTGAACCAGTTTTTCATGCAACTTTAAAGTGAGTGAAAATCCCATAGATATTAAAGTTACTCTTGGGACTAGAATATCGAGGATAAACATAATAGATTTATTACATTGCTTTCTGAAAACGTTTTGATTCCTTGCTACACTGCAATACACAATGGGAAGAACTATATCCTTACATATAATCTTCAGAGATGTAGAAATAAAGAATTTTAAATATTTACCACCAATATTTATTTATTTATATTGCTTAAACCACCTGAAATGCTCTTTAGTTTAATTGGCTTATTAACACCTATGATACATGCATCCTTAAATAAGTACTTAAAATGTTTTGCCCTTATGGTCATAGAATGTGTGTATATATCCACGTGTTCTTTTTTATCTACATTATTTATATCTTTCAAAGTATTTTTGAGTATTTGGATGAAAAAAATATATATAATGTTATTATTGATAAAAATGATGTTGTGTGGCCTTTAAATAACGCTAGCTCTTTAATATCTTGGTCATTCATTTGGAAAAGTTGAGATATTGTTGCCAAGTGTTTCATTAGAGTCCTCGATGTAAGTACTTCAGGTATTTGTAAACATGCTATTTTAGGACATACAGCTGTGGATTCGCGACCTTATCTTAGAGAGAACTATGCTATGTATTTACAGACACAATTTTGATATGGAAACATAAACAGCCGACACTCCGAAAGCCATTCTAACGCGTTTGTTTACTTGTTGACCAAACTTATCTTAATGTTCCGGTCAATGCATCTCGTTCTTTTCCCTTGGTGCTCTTAGATACTATAGGATGGATAAAGAATTTATTTTTTAACTTAACTTGCTTTTCAAATTAATTGTCATAGCATCTCTATCAGATTTTAAGAATCTAAAAGTGACTATTATTTGCTGTATATTCTTACAATTTCGTAACATTGCAAACATGGTAACACTAGTCTGCAACACATGTATTAACAGATGTAACACTTAATATGGCCTACTCCATATATATTTACTAGAGGTTAATACCAATGTATTCAATAAACATATTAATAAAATAAAATATAGACTACCAGCGGATAAAGTCGAGTATAGAAACAAATGTTTCCGTCTTTATACGACCATTTTGACGTTGGGAAGATACCATAAATTATTTACGTTTACGCCGTATGTAAATGAGAGAAAGGGATGGAAAAGATAGAATGCAGAAAGTCAGTTTTCCGAGCCTTCGTCCACGAGAGTACTTGTCGAGTGCGAGCCTTTATCTCTGTTTGGCTTGGACCTATGTTTGTTTACACCAGACAGCCTGATATCACCAGACAACCATTGGTATGGTTTAACAATTTATCTTGCATTTACTTTATAAAAATTGTTTTTGAATATTCTGATTGCAATGGGACTAGTAGGGTAAACGTAGTTTTATAAGAGCAGTCATATTTTATTTACTAATTGAAAACTGTAGTAAATAAAACCTACAGATTTTAGCGCAGTTTAGTTAAAAAGACTTATAATTGCACGATAATTAACATACACCAATTATTTCTTGTTCACTGATTGTACACACTCAACTTTATATACAAGATAACATTTGACACATTATAAGCCTTATTTATGGAAACTGGCATTACAAATAATAACTCAATTTTGACAGCAGTATTTACACAGCAGCTCAGAACATTCTAGACATATTGGCTGTACAAAGACAGCTTACAAAGTGTAACTAGTCTTTCTATTTTTGTTGCTGGACAAATTCTACATCGTTTATAACAATTTATCTATACAAATAGAAAAATTTGTAAATTTCTGGAGGTTGCAGTTTTTAGAAATCATCTTCATCGTCTGATAGACTTAATTGAGATTCGGTATCATGACCTTTTGCTCAATTACTTCTTCACCCTGTTGCACAATTCCCCTATTCTCTTTGATGCCTTATAAAAGTTGGTCATTAGATACGAGATACGCCTTATAACGTTGGTTTTAAGAGAACAAAAGAAAATATCACGAAAAGAGAAGAAAATTAATTACCCGACGAAGGATGAGAAAACAAACATAAATGTTTAGATATTCTAAGTAAAAATGGAAAGAAAATATATGACAATTACGTAGACATAATACATTAAAAAAAAATTAAATAAATACATTAATTTTTTAAAAAATATCAATTTGGGACAAACAGTTATCTTTTCAAGTTGAATCGTTCAAGCACACAGTCTTTAAAATGCTTAAAGCACATGGACAGGCTGCATTGAAACACTGCTCCAAGTTATAAAGATTAGTTTGATAGACATGACGTAAACAAACGTACTAGAACTGCTATCAGTGTGACGCCTGTTTATATTTTCATATCACAAACATTTCTGTAAATAGATGTAGCATAAGTTCTGTCCAAGACAAGGTCACGAACCCGACTCTTTCTGTTGGTTATGTTGCATAGTTGGAAACATGCCAATTTTGGGAGATTTATTGTTAAAAAGATATATTACCCCAAATCACCCCTTGGTAAGCCCGTACATGCCCGGCGAATTTTCATGACGTAGGACTAGGAGCTTCGAAAATCTTCGAATGCCCATGTTTGGGCAATATTTTAGATTCTGTCTAGTTTTACCTAAATTCGCCCACAGCGACACCCGCAGTCCCATCTCGGATTGCGCTTGACCAACTTCGGTGCTAGGATTAGACTCAGCATTATTAAAAACCCCGAGTGATGATTTTATAACGATCCCTTGGCCTCTGACCTTTTTACCCCAATTATCCCTTTGCTATTCCCGTAGAGCCCACACCCGTCCCTCCCTGGTCTCTTTCGATGACGGTATTGACTTCAGCATCCTCAAAAACCCCCGAGTGGTTATGTTCCAGCGATTTTTTAAAATTTGACTTTTTCACTCCAATTCACCCCTTTGGTACTCGCATGGAACCATACTAGTGCATCCCCGGCGACTTTCGGTGGCGGCATTAAATTCCGCCTTACCAAAATCCCCCATGTGGTTATTTTCTAGTCATTTTTTGGCTTTTGACTTTTTTACTCCGAATCATCCCTTTGGTATTTACGTAGAGTCACAACCGTCCATCGTCGGTGACTCTAGATGACGGCATTGAATTTAGAATCCTCAGAAACCCTCGAACGGTCATTTTCCCGCGATTCTTAGGCATTTGACATTTTCACCCAAATTCATCCCTTTGGTACTCGCTTGGAACCACACCAATGCATTTCCGGTGCCTTTCGGTGGCGGCATTGAATTCCGCCTCATCAAAACGTCCCAAGTTTTTATTTTCTAGTATTTTTTTTTTTACTTTTGAGATTTCTACCCCAAATCATCCCTTTGGCACTCACGTAGAGTCTCATCTGTCCATCCCCGGTGACTTTCGATGGCGGCATTGAATTCAGCATCCTCAAAAACCCCCGAATGGTTATGTTGCAGCGATTTTTTGACTTCAGACGTTTTCACCCCCAATTCACAACTTTGGTACTCGTGGGGAACCATACTAGTGCATCCCCGGCGACTTTCGGCGACGGCATTAAATTCCGCCTTACCAAAATCCCCCGAGTGTTTATTTTGTAGTAATTT